>OZ018335.1:38438570-38794923 GCA_963969495.1 Ceratothoa steindachneri
GGGATGTCACGCAAGAGCATCCAGCGGAAGTCCCCAATCATGCTGGGGTTCCACTTGCCTTGGTAGTTGCTCTCCATCTTAGAAATGTCTTGATGGAATCTTTCTTTATGCTCATCAATCACTGCCCCGAGGTTAGGAGGGAAGAAGTTGAGGTGGGAGTGGAGAAAGTGAATTTTAAGTGACATTTCGGCATCCCATATCCGCCTAAGACTGTAACAACTTCTCGATACACTCATGGTAATCTAGTACCATTGTGTTACCAAGGAAGCCATGGCAGATTGACTTAAATGCTTCCCAAGCTCTCAGTTCCTTTAAGGTAAGAACCTCCTCAAATACATTATCTTTCAGCACCTCTCGGATCTGAGGTTCGACGAAGATGCCCTCCTTAAGCTTAGCAGAACTCAGAGCTGGGAATAGAGTACACAAGTGTTGGAAGGCTGCGCCATTTTTGCCCATGGCCTTCACGAAATTCTTCATTATCCCAAGCTTGCTATGAAGAGGAGGAAGAAACACCTTGTTCATGTCCACCAGAGGATGGACATGAAAGAGCTCCTAGACCCCCAGTCCTTCTGCTTATAGTGCTTGGACACAGACCAACTGTCACAGAGACAGAGAGAGCAACAGTACTTTGTGAAGCCCGCTTGCATACCCATAAGAAGCCCAATGACCTTGAGATACCCGCAGAGACTCCACTGGTACAGGTTGTACTTGACAGCTTCCAAAAGGAGCTCCATATTGTCATACGACTTCTTCAGATAGACTGAGTGGGCAATGGGAATGCTGGGGTATTTATTCCCATTGTGCAGAAACACAGCCTTCAGACTTCGCTTGGAAGAGTCTATGAAAATACGCCAATCTGAAGGATTGTGTGGGAAACCAAAGAAAGGAACAAGCCAGAGACATTTGTGCAATAGCACAACCTGTTTTCCATATCAAAGAATGAAGCCAAGTCCTTGTTCCGTGTCCTGAAACTGGTAATCCTTACATCTGCCTTGACCAGGTTCCACTGCTTAAGCCGGGATGCCAGGAGCTCTGCCTGCTGCTTAGATAGATACAAATCACGGGCAAGGTCATCCAGGTCTTTCTGTGTGACCCAGCGGGGCTCATTGCTACTTACTCCTGAATTAACAGAGACATCGTCTTCAGAAGAGATCGAATTGGTAGAATATTCCCCTGAAGGCATTTATTTCTTCATCTGATGAAGGAAAAGATCTTTATTTGCTGGAAGTGTAGGGAGAAGATCATCTGAGTGGGAAACCGGTCTCATAGCTGACGGAAGTTGGGATATTTTATATTTTTCCTAAAGGAAGCATTGAAACCAGTTATATTTGTCAGTCAAAAATAACAATCAACTGCATGGCTTTTTGGCTCTCTCCAGCCCATCGGGACATCAAAGTTGAAGGCTGTTTTCTTGCCATTAAACCAGGCAGTTAGTCCATTGTAACAGGGTTTACAACAGATGTGTAGGGACAGGATTTGTCCTGATCTCCAATTTTACAGTAAAAATAATGAAAGTAACCAGTTGTCAGGAGGGAAGTAATTGTTCGGCGCTGTGCAACTGTCGGGAAATCCCCACACACGTAACAGAATGAATTTGCCTTGTTGGTGCATCCTCGGTGTTTTGAAGTGCCTGCGGCCATTGTAGATGATATACAAGGTTCCCCAGAAAAAAGTTAACCGCACTTTGAATTAGTATAACTCAAAACCTATTAGAGATTTTTGATTCCTGCAAAACAAAACAAATTTACCATCTATTTATCTGTCGATTCTGGAAATTTTAGTAAATTACCTTTTACGATATTGATACACTAATGGGTTTAGTGGAGGCTATCAAAATTATGTTTGCGCAAGGAAGTAAAATAATGAAACTTCGAAGTTTAAAATCAACAAATATATTTAAATCCATTGTTAACAAAAACATCTCTTCATATGGGTAATACAATTTTTTTAATTTTCTAAACACCGTTTCCTTCCACATGTCCTCCATTTCTTTCCAAGCACAGTGGCGCCTTTGATCGCATTGATTGAACAACCTTTTTTTGACTAACTTGTGATTTTCCTTAAGTCTATTCACTTCACGTGTGATACTATCTCTTAACTGGTTGATGCTTTGTGGTGGAGTAGAATACACTTTATTCTTTAGATATCCCCATAAGAAATAATCGCACGGAATTAAGTCAGGGGATCTTGGGGGCCATTCAATTCCATGATTTAGCGCGACAATGCGGTTGTCAAACGTTTCTCTTAGTTTTGTTCATACAGCAAGCTTTCTATGAGCTGGTGCGCCGTCCTGAATCCAGCAAAGCCTATTGAACTGATTCACGTAAATCTGGCCGAGTTCCGGGAAGATCCTTTCGTTGATCATGTTCAGGTAGGCAGCACCATTCAAGTTATTCTCGTAAAACAATGGGCCGACAAGATAGCCATTCCCGCATATTCCGATCCACAGACACTTTCTGCTGACAAATACGTGTGTCAAAGTTGAATGCTGGGAGGTGGTTCAGCGGTGCATATTGCCGAATGTTATGGCTATTTATTTACCTTTCCAAGAAACGAGCAGATTTATGGAGAAGCCATTCGACAAAATGTCTACGACGAGGAATATCTGTTTCAAGAAGCTAGTGTCTTGCATGCATCTTATAGGGATGACATTTTAAGTCATGTTTAATAATGCGGTTAAATGATGACTTTGACAATTGTAACCCATTCTTTCTGACATCTGAACATTTTGGATATTTTCTGTTGTTCTTATGGTTCTCATACGACCCGAACGACCTTTATTTAGATTTAAGCATGTCCCTTCATGTTGGTATTTGCGAACATTTTTCCAAATTGTGGGCTTGCTTGGTGGGTGCCTACCTGCAAAACGTTGTTCAAATGAATCTTGTACTTGTTTAATACTGCCAGTCTTAATAAAGTTTGTGATTAGAAATACGCGTTGATCTTTTGTTAACTGCATGATTAAAAAGGTTCTATTGAAGTAAACTTTTTGATTTGCTTAGTAAGCAATAATGACGAGACCTTACCACAACGTGGCTGAAAAACCACTGTAAAATGGCCTAGGCTTTGCGTGAAGAATCTTATAGTGACCTAGGCTACCTAGGCTCCCTACGCTTCTCTTGAAAGTGCACGGTGGCCTAGCCTTCCTAGGCTTCGTTTCATTATTTTACTTCCTCGCGCAAACATATTTTTGATAGTCCACTAAACCCACTAGTGTATCAATATTATAAAAGGGAATTTAATTAGATTTTCAGAATCGACAGATGAATAGTTGATAAATAAAACACCTTTTGCAGGACCCAGAAATCTCTAATAGTTTTTGAGTTATACTAATTCAAAGTACGGTTAACTTTTTTCTGGGACACCCGGTATGTATCAACTCACAAAAATCTGGTAAACAAAATAAACATTAATCATATATATGGTTACAAAATAAATATAGTTGCAAAATCATAATATAGACATGTGTCCAACATATAAAATGGTTGTGTAACATGATTGTGGAGCAGCCCTAACCTTACAATCTAAGAATAGGACATTTAATTTTTTAACCCTTTCACTACCAGAATATTTTTTATTCCAAATAATGTTATAAAAGGTTTTAAAACATTAAAGTTTAGTTAGAGAGGGTTGAAATTTGGGGCAGCCGGTTTGCTTGTATTTAGCCATTTATATATATTATATTGAGTAGAAAGCATATATATAGTTAGTGCAAGATATATATTTTCTAATATATATATATATATATATATATATATATATATATATATATATATATATATATATATATATATATTATCTAATATACCTGAGAACTAATTAAACAATTTGTTCTCAAAAAAATAATAAAACAAATGCTAACCTTTCCGCACGTATTCACTTCCCTGGTTATCAAACACAACTGAGGAGTAATAGAGAGTTGCCAGATATTCAATAATATGCTAATACATTAGAACTACCATTGGGATCAAAATATACACTAATTTAAGCTGAATTGGGCCCACAGGTATTTTTAAAAAACTTCTGGGATGTATTGTCCCATTGGTAGCGTAAGGGTTTTAAAGAACACAATTCCTAAAATTTATAATACATGTATACCTCAAAAACTAGAGGTGATGAGTGAAAAAGTGGTTTCCTATCTGAAATCAGCACCCCCAAATTAGGCTAAAACAACTATTTTTGTGCTTGTCTCAATTTCTCTGCAAACCAGTGAATTATTGGGAGATATGTACTGGAACCCTTTTAATATTTTTAAAGCAAAATCCCGTTGCTAGAGCGAGATATGCCGTAGGCCACAGACCGAAGGTCTGCCTGCGATGCACAAGCTTCACTTGTTTAACTTTATATTTTAAGATAGCTTACTTTTTGAGTTTATCAAATTATGAACCTATGTATTTTATTTAATTTAAACGCAAGCATTGTTTTCTTTAGGACAATCTAAACTTTTAGCTAAGAAAACCTTCAACGAGAATATCTCCAGGCAAAAGTCCTTGAAAAACTTCAATGATTGGAAAGCTGCAGTTGAGCGATTAGTCCTTCTTTTTATACATATGATCTCCAATTTCAACCAGTCAAACAGTTTGAAATATATTTAAAATTATTGGTTAAGGGTTAAATTAGTACCCTATAAATTTGTAATACATTTTTATAGCAATCAAAGTCTATGGTCATTTCTGACATCCAAGCATTAACCATTACCCGAACCTTGGCCTGAGGTTTGTGGTAGATAAATCATAACTCACTTTCGAGATGTGATGGCTTGCGTCGAATGAGACATGGGAGTGATCACTTCCATGTTTCCTCATAGGAGAAACTGGATTAGAAAAGTATCCTAGAAAACGGCTCCATAATTTCGTAGCAACAAATAATTATATTCGAGGTATTATGATGCGCACCTTATTACGTATAAAAGCTTAAAAAAGAACTAAAGAAATAAAGTTTATCTTCTTGAGTTCAGAAGGCACTTAGAAGTTGCCATTAGAAAATCATATAGAACTTCAATCCAAAAGAAAGTTAGATATGATTTTCTAATAGTAACTGTTAAGTGCCTTCTGACCTCGAGAAGATGAACTTTATTTTTTTTGTTTCTCATAGCAGCCAAATATTGACAATTACAACGCTAAAAATACATAAATATTGGTCACCATAATTTTTTTTACGTATCCTTGCCAAAAAAGAACAACATATTTGAACACAGCGTATAAAATGCCACAAGAAGAAGTTATACAATGCACAGAAAAAAGTGATTACGGTAAAGTAAATAATGACCATAACAAATATAGTAAAATAGAGATTTTTTTTTAGAAACAGCTCAACTGGAAATTAATATGTTGCAATATATTGTCGTTTTATATAAAGTTAAGGTCTACTTAGAGAAAAGGAACTTGTTGCTAATATAGAAAAACTATTTTAGCTTAACCTGAAATTTGATCAATTGAAACTACTTATTTTAGTGGGTTTTTTTTTTTTGCTCATTCCGCGGATGGTGTCCACTAATGGGTAAGGGAAGTTTTGACTTTTGGTCCCATTTGTTGTGTTGATAAATAACATGAGTGAACCAGGGTTGTAGCAGGATGGGTTTCGTAATCTTATCTATCCCCTATCCATGTTTCCGACCCATGACAATGCCCCATCATTGCTCAATGTGGTTTGTGACGATGCGTTATAAACTCGACTAATTAATTAATAATAATTTAGTTACCCTCTCGGATTTTAAAACTAACCGCCCTTGCTGAAGTCAACTGTAAATTTCTACTACTTTCAAGAAATGGTGGCTACATTCTCATCCTACTATTTCTAATCCTGCTAAAGGTAATTTTCAAAATAAAATGTTGCATTTTTTTAAAAGATATTCGAGGGAGAAAATTTTACAAAAATAATCCCATTTTACCCTGCCCTATAAAATATGTTGAGGGAGAGAAATGGCAAGGGCCACAGGTGACCTCTTGTCATGCCGATGCTCTCACCATTTGGCAGCGAACAAACACCGTCTGATCATTTCCATTGTATCTGCCAAGACCGAACAACGTCCACAACGGCTCCTTTTTATACACCTATACCATGAAATTAATATGACCCGAGTGAATAGCGAACGTGGTTCACATACCAACGAGTCGAGGGCAAAAGTTCCTCGCAGAGATAATAATTTATTTTCTTTTTTTTCAATCTTACATTTCTCCTCACCAAGTGACCTAATGTCATCTCGCGGTGTCAGTCTATTTTTTTTTATAATCAATCATTTTATCAAATATTTGCTTACGATATACATAAGTACTTCAAGCAAATTTATTTAAATAACATACGAAGATATGGTAGAAATAACATTGAGATGTCCTTTAAAAGTTTATCTTAACTTATCCAGGTCCCTGAAATCCTTCGATCAGACTTTGTCTCCTTTTAGATTCTCGATCTTACGATGTGAAATGATCTGACTGCTTGTATTCATTTTACCCTTCCTATGTAACCTCCAAACGTATCTTGAAGACTCTTCTCTTCTAACCTTTTCTTAGTTAGTAGAGAAATTCTCTGTAATATCAGTGCCATTGAAAAGTGTCGTAAAAAATTGCCATTTTTATGAGCGGTAATGGTCATAGTATTCATTCTGAATAATAGGTCATCCTTTTACTGAGAAAAGAAGCAAGTATGGGTGAGAGAACATTGGAGAATTCAAATTATGGATACACAGTAGTCTTTTATGAAAGAAACAATACACCTACATAGGTTGAAAGTGATTAATGGGATCGATGGTTTCATGAGATAGAGACGTTTTTACATTGGGTTTTACATGGGATCATATTTCATTTCATCAGCAATTCTTATTTTCAAAAGATTCACCTTAAATTATATATATATATATATATATATATATATATATATATATATATATATATATATATATATATAATTAAAAGAACTCTAACCGAGGTATGGTTTCACTGTATAGGAGCCAAAAGTTTAATTTACGAGGCTAGTTTCATTCAGTATGAAGTCTATCATACCCTCTTCAGTCGTATACTGATAATGCGATTGTTACAAAAGTCTATAAATAGCGTACAGATCAGAAAAAGCAAAAAGAAAAAAACACAAGGAAACACAAAACGGGAAAAAAGGTCATTACTCAGGGGTGTAAGTCTAAGATCGTTGACTAAACAGGTTACGATGAGGTTACGAGAATGGGGGCTGCATTTCAATTGCCTATCTGACAAATTAAAATTGCGAATTTCTCCTATTAATATAGATTCTACTCTTTTTCTTTTACGGAAATCTTTACAATTATATATGATTTGTGCCTTTGAATAGTCAATTAGGTGGTTGAAATTGCTAATATGATTAAAAATACTGGGTATGGTACTGCCTCGTCTCATATCACCTTTATGTTCATAAATTCGTTTTATTAAGGTTCTTCCGGTCTCTCCTATGTAAAATGAAAGACAGTTTGTAGAGCCACACGGGATTAAATATACACTTGCTTCATTTGCCTGATCCACTGGCTTGGTCGAAGGGAAATATTTAAGGATAGAAAAAGGGTATTTAAATGTGGTCAGGCCTGGGAAAATTTCTTTGTTTACTCCTTTAAGGAGGGAAGAAAAAGAGAGGGATAGACACTTCGTATTACTAAATTTGTTTTTAGTAATACAGCGATGTATTTATCAGCGATATGGGCTTTTTCCGTCAAAAATATGGTCTTAGCATGGGTAATCCTTTATCGCCCATATTATGTAACCTTTTTATGGAGCATTTTGAAGTATCATAACTCCTTTCTGTGATTCTCCATCATAATTTTCCCAGTTAATTCTTAGTAATATGAATTTGACTAATTACACTAGCCAACAAATTTTAACTTTATCTCTGCTACTTGAGTAAATATTGTAACTAACTAATTTTGGTGCCCTGATTCCAAATTTGTGCTCAGATTTGTCCTAAGATTCCTGAGTTATGCAACTAGGCTATATGGCTCACTTTATCACCTTGGATCAATTAATGATATAATTATTACGAGTTTGAGAAGAATGAGACGTTTCTGGGCAAAGGTTTGGAATCGGGGCACCCTATTTGCAGACCCAGACAAGATATGTATTACACATAAAAGAGGTAGTACTCACCTAACTATAAAGTGCTTCAAAAATGTTTGAGATTCTTGCTCTTGCGCTTGCACGTGGATATAGGATCCTCCTGTTGTAGGAACCAGCAGTAGTCACCCATCATGTTTTCGTTGAAGCGGCCTTGATACCTGCTTTCCATCATTGCGACATCTCGGTGGAACCTTTTCCCATGTTCGTCACTAATATCACCCATATTAGATGGAAATAAATCTAGATGCGAATGCAAGAAATGCATCTTAAGAGGCATACGACACCCCATTCGTTGATAGGCCACCTTCAGCATGTTCTCCATTAGTTCTTTCTAGTTTTCAGCACTATGATTACCAAAGAAGTTCTGCACTACATGGCCAAATGAATTCCATGCTGCCAACTCAACTTGAGTTAGTTTATTTTTGAACTCCCTGTCACGTATCAATTCTCTTATCTCCGTCCCTACAAAAATGCCAGCAATAAGTTTAGCATCGGTTTTCTTTGCACCAAATTTCTCTTTGAGATACTGGATTCATCAGAATCATGGGCCATTGCTTTAACAAAATTCGTGATAAGGCCAAGTGTGATATGAAGTGGTGGAAGGTAAATCTTCTGTGGATGTACGAGGGGCGGTCAATAAGTTTTGCAATTCGGATATAAGGAAACGAGATATGAGGAAAAGTGTTTTATTATTTTTCAATATAACTACCCTCGACTTCAATGCATTTGCGCCACTTGTCCCTGAGGCTTCGATTTCTCGACAACCAGAAATCTCCCGACTGCTGTTCAATCCACTCCTGGACGGCGAACTGGACATCTTCATCGTCCCCAAACTGGCGTCCATGCAGTGCAGCCTTGAGCTGGCGGAATAAAAAGTAGTCGTTAGGGGCCAGATCTGGAATGTAGGGGGGATGGTTGAGCTCCTCGAATCCGCACTCGCGCAGGGCAGCTTGTGCAACTCTGGCCTTGTGGACTTTGACGACGTTGAAGTCGATGATGGGGCGTGAGGTTTCGTGGTTTCTAGGGACCCAACGGACAGAGACCTTGGTCATGACCAAATTGTCGTGGATGATGTTGATAACACTTCTATGTCATATTCCAAGATCTCGCTCGATTCCTTCGACCTTCACCCGTCGATTTTCGAGGATCATGCTCTCCACACGGGCCACATTGTGCTCGTTGGTCACATCTAACGGGCGCCCTGGACGGGGGTCATCTTCAAGGGACTTCAAGGAAGGGGCCGTGTTAGTGTACATTGCAGCCATACGTTCATGGATCTCTTTTGCATTCTTGCCTTCCTTGCTCAAAAATTTGATCACTGCGCGGAGCTCAACCTTCTCCATTGTTGAAAAATTTGTGACTGACGATCTGCGATCAGCTACTGCTTCTTAAATAGATGAGGCAGGAGCGTGCGGCTGAAGGTCCTGACTTGTCATAACTTGTCCTAACACCCCCACAAACAGCCATCCTCCTTCCTCTGTTTTGCCCCACCGATTCGCAAAACTTATTGACCGTCCCTCGTACCTAAGGCATGTGCTTTACATTGTATCGGCCAACTATGTGTTCTTCTCTTTTAGGCCACATTTTGACAATATAATGATTCCTGTCACCACAGCTGTTCCATAGGTATAAGAAGCATATATTCTTTGTATATCCTAACTGCAGTCCAAGAAGTAAAGAAATTACCTTTATATTACCACAGATATTCCACTTATGATGCGAGTAATGAACACCTTCCAAAATAAATTTCATTAAGTCATATGTCTCTATCAACCCAACAATAAGTGCGACAAGAATTGAAAGTTTTTGGTTACCATTGTATAGCAACACAGCTTTGAGGCTAGCAATGCTTGCATCGATGAATAGTCTCCATCATCAGGTAAATGCTCGTTTCCTAGCTGATTCATAAGACCATTGACATCAGTACAGAAACAAGCACCGTCTTCTTTTTTATAGAAGGCAGCTAAGGCCTCATGGCTTTTACGGAAAGTAGATATTTTTGCACCGTCCTCTAGAAAATTCCATTTCTGTAGTCTGGAGCCCAACAGTTCTGCTTTTTCCTTTGACAATGACAAATTCCTCACCAAATAATTCAATCTTTCTTGATTTATCAACTGGATCTTCTTTTCCTTAGAATCATCCTCATATATTTTATCGTCATCGTTATCCTCCTCTTCAGGCTATGAATCATCTTCTTTGACTGCCCTAGCTGATAGGGGAACTAGGATTGGCACCTCCATATTATGGTGGACTGGTTTTATAGCTGACTTACAATCTGGATATACAATCTTTGACTTATTCTTATTTGAGAATCCCGCAATATTTGCCATACAAAAGTAGCAATCAAAAGCATGATTTGTTAACTCACGCCACACCATTGGTACAGCAAAAAAGTGGTTCCATTGTACAATAATTTACTCGCTATTGGGTAAAAACGGTGTCTTCATATATATATATATATATATATATATATATATATATATATATATATATATATATATATATATATATATATAAATATATATATATATTGTCGAAGTCTAAGTACATCCATGCATTAGTGCATACATAAATACACGGACACAGCTGCGTGTCCTCCTACTTATTCCAGATTTGCCTTTTCGTATAAAATCTCCTTCACCCCTTTTCGCGCGTCAGAAACCCGCGGTTGGAGACGAGGGAAGCTCTGATGGCCGTGAGGAGTAAATATTTCGCATCTCCTGGCAGCAAACAAAAGGTCTTTCGCGCGACGATAAGGATTTCATGAGAATCCGGTGCTACCACTCGATTTTAGCTGTTGAGAGAAATAAAAGGGAAAATTCTTCCTGGAGTCAGGCAGAAGATCTTGGACCTACGTCGTGTGTGGAGCTAGTCTCACAAAGGAAACAGTTCGCCCGTTGCAAAGAAGAAACTTCGGGGAATTGGTTGTTGCCGTCCCGGTACTCGTAGGTGCCGAACTTCTCGCAGAACCCCCCCCCCCCTTTAGAGTCAGAGGTTACACAGGACCTCCCTCTGCGGATTACCCTAGACGCAGCCAGGTAATCGTTTTGGCTACCCACTCCAGGTGCCAATAATCGGAACGGACACTTCGAGAAAAAGAATTCTAATCTGAGTCACAGTTTGACTCGCCTTCGCGAACCGGCCTAGGATCATTACTTCAGGACACCGGTCTAGGATTACCCACACATTCGGTAACCTCGGACGACCGGGCTAAGTGTGAACATCGTCAGAAGAAGAAGACATTCACCGTCACCTTCTAAATACTTACGAACTTCAGCAGTTTAACCGTTAACTAGAATTTCCATCCCGAGCTCATAACCTCGATTATTTAAAGTGATTAATTTAGTGCTTAATTCCACAATATTATTCAATTCATTCTGTCGGGTGCAATTAAGACGCAAGCATCCGAGTAAGTATATTTCAAGTGTAATCCCCACGACATTATATAGACTTACCTATTCAGTGCAAAGACTAATCCTATTTATACTTATATATGTTATTTCATATTTCTAATTCATGTATATTAAAGTTTATTTTTGTATCTGTGTGTTTAACTATTTTGGACGATCCGTTGGCAATTCAAAAGCAATCCACTCGGCTTAATTCTTAATATTACATAAGTCCACCCATGACTGGCTTTTACTGGGTGATAACACACTCAGGGGATCATTATCTTAATTTTGACCGAAAGGAAAGCACCGGGGTTATTCTTATTCACAGGAAGTGGCTACGGTAGGTGTATTGGCTGCACTTCACCCCGACTTTACCTTGGTGCAGGATTATAATATATGCCAAGGAAGTGGGACTGGGATTACCTACTTATTAACCTTCGACATATTTAAGTGGTGCCAGGTGTGGGTTTATCACTAAAAGCAACATCTATAAAGTTGTGTGCATCTTAAAACTTTAATAAAACAATTGCCAACGTCCAAATTAGTCCAAATACTCAAACATTAACAACAATTCTTGTTTTGGGCTCCATAAAAATAATTAGGTTAGGGTGATTATCTAATCTTGTTTTTTTATGGTTTTCTCTTGTCTACCACTATTTGGTAGGGAACGATAAAATGGCTTCCACATCGTTCGAAATATTCCACAAGCAAGGACAAACACTCGGATTGGAAGGTCGGAAACTCATTGAGTACGTTCAAAATGAACAAAGGAATGAAAGAGAAGAAAAGAGAGAAGAACAAAAATGGAAGGAAGATTTGGAAAGGGAAAAACTACAACTCGAAGAAAAGAGAGAAGAACATAAACGGAAGGAAGATTTAGAAAGGAAAAAACTACAACGGGAAGAACGGGAAAGAATTCGTCATCATGAACGCGAATTAAGTAGGGACCAAGTGGAAGTAAGTTCAATTGGTTCCCGGGGCCAACAACCTCAAACCCCTGCTCTCAAACTACCCCCTCCATCGTGAAAATGAGGACTTCATTACGTACCTAACACATTTCGAAAAAATATTCGAAGTAAATGGATGGGATATTGAAGCCGATGGAGTAAGTCGCCTTCTCCCCTTGCTTTCCCCTTGCCTGAGAGAGATTCTTATCGCATTGCTGCATGAGGCGACAATCAATTATTCCACCTTAAAAACAGAACTTCTATCTGCTATTAACCTTAACCCCCAGCTTTATAGAACGAAGTTCATATCATCTAAACTCCAAGCAGGACAGACATACAGACAATTCGGATTCATCATGAGGAGGAATCTGCAATTCTGGCTGGACTCAGCTAAAGTCGAAAGAGATTACGAGGCATTGATCGACTTTATTTTAAAGGATCAACTACTAAGTACACTCCCCCAAGAGATTAGAGCCTTCGTTCAAGACCAAAGGGCTTCCACATTCAAGGATTTCCTCGATGAAGCGGACCTTCACGCTTCAAACAATCATTTATACCCGAAGGAAAGCAGAAAAGGTAACCTCCCTTTCCCCAAGAACAACTTTAGGTACGGAAGACACCCACATGAAAAACCATTTCAGTTTGTAAAAGTTGCTCCCCCATTTAAGTCCAAGAACAAATCCCAGAAGACCCCAGAAGACCGAAATACCCCTGGTTTTAACGCTCACCCAAACACCTTCAGGAGTAGTCCGATCACGTGTTACTCTTGCGGAACCCCGAGGCACATAAAATCCCAGTGGCTTAAAAATTCAAGATTCTATCCTTCCCCAAGTCAGCAGGTACATCAAGTGACAGCCACCCTTTCTCCAGGGCAAACCGCAGTAGCTGCCCCGCAACCTGCAGCCCCGTCAGATCAGGACTACCAGGTCAACTTTTTATTCAATAAGAGTTCTCCTGGTGGACTCAAGTTTGAAACTGGCTCGACTAATAGGTGCAAAGTGTCCGCTTTAGTTAGGGACACCGCTTGTACGTGTATCGTAGTGTAAGACAAGCTCCCCCCTTCCCCCTGTAAAACCCCAGCATCAGAAATTTGCGGTAGTGCACGACTTTTTGGGACGCGCCAACAGGTTCCCTGTCGTCTGGTGCCATGTAAAGTGTCGCTATTTCACTGGTTGGGCTGACGGAGCGCGCAACTATCCCCGAGCAAGAATTCCCAAACCGTCACCACCCGAGCACAGGCGGGCCAAGAAAACCGTCCTCTCACGCCGCTCAAATTCACGTACAGCCCTGAGTTCAAGAAGCTGAATAACGCCGAGTTCGCCAGGGCCCCAAAGGACTACCCTTCCCTCCAACCCTTGTGGGAAAAAGCCAGAAGCGGTGACTTCGAGTTAGTACGAGGAAACCGACAAGTGAGGTACCTCGTAGAAGACTCCCTGTTATTTCGTACCTCCCCGGACACAGTAGGCTCCCTTGTTAAGACTACTTGTGTTCCACGCCCCTATGTTCCTAAGGTATTGCAGCTAGCACATGAAACGCATTGGCCGGTCACTTTGGCAATAACAAAACGTCTGATCGCGTTTTCAAATATTTCTTTTGGCCCGGAGCAGGAAAAGAAATAGCTGAATAGTGTAGAACTTGCGACCTGTGTCAGAAGACTACAGCTAAGGGGCGGATAGCCCCAGCCCCTTTACAGAAGACCCCCATTATAGCAGAGCCGTTCGCAAGGGTTGCTATGGACCTCATAGGGCCAATATATTTCCCTTCTGCCGAGGGACACTTATACGTCCTCACGCTCGTCGATTGCGCCACCCGGTTCCCTGACGCGGTCACGCTAAAAAAAAATCGACAGTATTACATGTGCGGAAGCTCTTATAACTATCTTTTCGAGAGTTGGGATTCCCAAGGAAGTGCTGTCAGATAGAGGCCGACAGTTCACTTCAGAACTGATGGAACACGTGAGCGCGTTACTCCAAATTACGCCCATCTTCACGACGCCCTTCCACCCTGCGGCAAACGGCATGTGCGAGAAATTAAACGCAACCGTGAAAAGTGTCCTCAAGAAGCTGTGCCATGAGCAGCCACAAGAATCGCACTGGTATTTCCTGGTCGCATTATTCGCGTGCCAAGAAATTCCCCATAGGACCCTCGGTTTCTCTTATAGCGTACGAAAAGTGCAGGCGAGTGGCTTAAAAGCTTTGTTTGAATGAGTCTTTTTTGGGACTCAGGATGGCTGAGTGTATTCGCCACTGGCTAACAGTGATCCAGCGACACGGGAAGCTTTGCAAATCGCCTACGCTATTATTTTTTCTTTGCCCCTTTTCCTACTCCCCTCCATCTACACTCCCCATTCGAGCTCCTTTACGGACGAAATGTCAGAGGCCCATTATGTATCTTGAAGGAGCTCCTAACTAATCCCAGGGTGGAAGAAGAGATTAAAGACACCTACTCTTATGTCCTAAATCTGCGGGAAAGACTGAGGCAGTGCTCAGAAATTGCCGTCCAAACTACGGAGAGAAATTTGGATAATTACCGCGCCTATTTTGATACAAAGGCTAAGACTCGTCAGCTAAAACCCGGAGACGAAGCTTTGTTCCTTCTCCCCACAAACACAAACAAGTTGCTTTCCCAGTGGAAAGGACCGTACCCCGTAATAAAAGTCCATGGACCCGTCGACTACGTCATCCAGACCTCATCAGTTAATAAGCTTTACCATATAAACATGCTAAATAAATTCCACAGGCGAGCATGCATTAATAATATTGTTGCGTTCGACGAGGAAGAAGTCATTGACGCCGTTTTCCCAAGAATTCCCCTGAACGTCGTTAATACCGTGTGTGTAGAGATGGACAGGGACTATCAGCTTCTCACTCTCCCTTTTACCCTGCTCCCCCAGGATGAACCCTCCCCCGAGTGAGACGTGAACTCTGAACTCGGGCCCACTAAGATCGACCAAATGGTCTCGCTCTTAGGAGATCTCAGGTTGCTCCACTCAATTCGAACACGACATAGAACTGACTACGAAGGACCCTGGCCGGGCTAAACCCTACTCCCTACCCGTGCACCTTCGTAAGGCTTTCAACTAGGAAGTAGACAACCTCGAGAAATTGGGAATTATCGAACTGTTTCATTCAGACTATTGCTCCCCAATTGTCATGGTACGGAAGCCCAATAATTCATTCCGTATGTGCGTCGACTTTCAGAAACTGAACGCTGTCACTGTATTTGACGCAGAACCCCTCCCCCTCATCGATCGGAACCTGCACCTATTCGAAGGAGCCGCGTATATCTCTGAAATGGACTTGTGTAAAGCATATTACCAGAATCCCTTGAAACCGTCGGTAAGCCAATTTACAGTATTCTCCACAGAAAGAGGCCTCAAACAATTCACCTAATTGTCTTTTGGCCTAGCTACGGCCTATAGCAGTTATAATCGCCTTATGCGAAAAGTTGTAGAAGGGCTACAAAACGTCACATTCTATTTTGACAACGTGTACGTAGCCATGCGTACATGGGAAGAACACTTTGCGTGTCTTCGCCCACTCTTAGATGAACTAAGGTCTCACGGCTTAACAATTAAGCCCTCAGAGTGCCATTTTCCTTATAGCACTATTGTGTATTTAGGGTTTAAGATTGGCGAGAACCGCATATCGCCAGAGAAGGATAAGATACAAGCAATAACCGATATGGCGCCCCCAGTCTTGATATGCTTAAAAAGAAATCTCCAGACCCTATTAAGTGGAACTCCATGGCTATTGCCAGTTTCGGCGGACTCAAACAGAAACTAGTGACTGCCACTATCCTGCACTTACCTAATCCCGAGAAGAAATTAGGCATCCGGACCGACGCCTCTCATCTTGGAATTAGATGCACCTTGTTGCAATACGAGGTAGAAGTGCCGTTCCCGGTGGCTTTTGCAAGTCGGAAACTTTCCGATCAAGATAAGAAGTATGCCACTGTGGAGCGAGAAGCTTTAGCTATCGTGTTTAGGGTACAAAAGTTCCGCATATATTTGATAGCCAGACCGTTCTCCATAGAAACGGATCACAAACCCCTAGCGTACTTAAAAAGTTGTAAGAGTCAGAATGGAAGAGTCATGAGATGGGCCCTGTTACTATCCGAATATCAATATGATATCCGATACCGAAAGGGAATCTCTTAATGTACTCGCGAATAGTTTGTCTAGGAACCCGGTAGACGAACCCAGTGAGTATTTGTAACTAATCGATATTATAGCTATGTAAGCTTTGGATAAAGGTTTAGTGTCCACCCACTAATTATTCATATGTTAAATTTGTAAAATTGATAATCTGACACGCTCTATATAACTGCCGTGATTAATTTTAGATTGTTTTCCTTTTTTCGTTTTGCATGTGGTTCTTATATCATACTACGCGGATTAATGTATCGAATATAATCATTTATTTATTTTGTACTTATACATCAGCTCTTAATTATTCAGGACTTTCCTGTATATGACCGGTAATCCGTGTCTTCTTTTAGCGTCATGATTATTTTATGTTGTTCCTGTATTCGTTGAATTCCCGGCTTTTTTTGTGTAAAAGGTATACATTATTCCTAGTTACACGTCATAATAATGTCTTCTAAAACGGGTAGGGATGTAGAAGTCTAAGTACATCCATGCATTAGTGCATACATAAATACACCAACACAGCTGCGTGTCCTCCCCACTTATTCCAAATTCGCCTTTTCGTATCGAATTTCCTTCACCCCTTTTCGCGCCGTCAGAAACCCGTGGTTGGAGACGAAGAAAGCTCGGATGGCGGCGAGGCGTAAATATTTCGCATGTCCTAGCAGCAGACAAAAGGTCTTTTGCACGACGATAAAGATTGTATGAGAATCCGATGCTCTCTCTCTATCTCTCGACTTTAGCTCTTGAGATAAATAAAAGGGAAAATTCCCCCTGGAATCAGGCAGATCTTGGACCTACGTTGTGTGTGGAGCTAGTCTCACAAAGGAAACAGTTCGCCCGTTGCAAAGAAGAAACTTCGGGGAATTGGTTGTTGCCGTCCCGGTACTCGTAGGTGCCGAACTTCTTGCCGCCCCTCCCCCTTTTAGAGTCAGAGGTTACACAGGACCTCCCTCTGCGGATTACCCTAGACGCAGCCGGTAATCATTTTGGCAACCCACTCCATGTTGCAATAATCGGAACGGACACTTCGAGGAGAAGAATTCCGATTTGAGTCACAGTTTGACTCACCTTCGCGAACCGGCCTAGGATCATTACATCAGGACACCAGTCTAGGATTACCCACACATTCGGTAACCTCGGACGACCGGGCTAAGTGTGAACATCGTCAGAAGAAGAAGACATTCACCGTCACCTTCTAAATACTTACGAACTTCAGCAGTTTAACCGTTAACTAGAATTTCCATCCCGAGCTCATAACCTCGATTACTTCAAGTGATTAATTCAGTGCTTAATTCCACAATATTATTCAATTCATTCTGTCGGGTGCAATTAAGACGCAAGCATCCGAGTAAGTATATTTCAAGTGTAATCCCCACGACATTATATAGACTTACCTATTCAGTGCAAAGACTAATCCTATTTATACCTATATATGCTATTTCATATTTCTAATTCATGTATATTAAAGATTATTTTTGTATCTGTATTTAACTATTTTGGACGCTCCTTTGGCAATTGAAAAGCAATCCACTCGGCTTAATTCTTAATATTACATAAGTCCACCCATGACTGGCTTTTACTGGGTGAGAACACACTCAGGGGATCATTATCTTAATTTTGACCAAAAAGGGAAGCACCGAGGTTATTCTTATTCACCGGAAGTGGGACTGGGATTACCCACTCACTAACCCTCGACATATATATATATATATATATATATATATATATATATATATATATATATATATATATATATATATATATATATATATATATATATATATATATATATATGCGGAACCCAGAGTTGCCAACGGCGTTGGTAAATTTGAATTCCATACATGCCTTTGTCTATCTTAATAGACTCAATTGTATAACGTCTGTGAATGAAACAATACCATGGCTGAATTCAATCTTCCTCAAAAGGAAAAGGCCGCTGTGCTGCTTGGTATTCACATCGTGAACCCCAATGCAAAGATATCTGAATGCTTGGGTGTCGATTGCATGACAGAGCAGAGGATCAGGAAAGAGTTCGTTGAGTCAGACTTTGATAGCGAGGTTACGGCACCTCGGAAACATCACTCTAATCGTTCTGATACGAAAAGAACCAGAATTTGTCGTGGAGATTCCGGCCATCATTGACAACACTCCAAGCAAAACAATGAGGTCCATAGCCAGGGAAAAGAGTGTTTATCATCAGGTAGTTAGTCCATGAGGACATCCTTTACTACTCACGTAAGAAGAGAAATGGCCAGATTGGGTCGAAGATGGTGAAAGACAAGAGGAGCGATGAAAAATTCTGCTAGGACCAGATCATGAACTCGCAAAACAACAGCTTGCTTGCTGTGTCCCCCGAAGAGTACCGAGACTCATGAATTCAAGTTCCCGGCCTACACCATGGTGTTTGCGTTGGTATGTAGCGAGGGTCACGTTCTGCTCCCGTTGATCTTCCCGGAGGGCCTCAGACTCAATGCGGAGGACTACATCAAGTCCTTGGAGGAGTTTGTGTTGCCCTGGATGCATGAGGTAGCCGCTAGAAGGCCTTACGTCTGTCAGCAGGACTGCACCATGCCACACATGTAGGAGGACACAGTCTTGGCTGTCAGAAAATTCCTTTGAACACAACATTATTAACATCTGGCTTCACAACTCCCCAGACTGCAAATCTCTAGACTCCTGTGTGGTGTGTGGTTCAGAGAGACCAGCAAGTCCTCATGCACTACCAAGATGGAAATTAGGTCTAGCATCAATACAGTTTTCACCCAGTCAAACAGGTGGCCGTCGAGTCAACCAGCAACAAGTTCCGACTCTAATATTTCTTTTAAAAAGTGGCTCCTTCAATCACTTATTAAAACTATTAGTCAGTCAATATTAAGAAAACCACACCAACGCTCAACGAGACAGATTTCTCCTTTTCCCTACGTATCTCATAACTCTACAACCTACAAAGTTAATTTCATGTCCTTTTTTGTCCACTTTTTCATTCTTGGCAACGAACGACTATACGCATAAGGTAAGGTCTATTTTTTACATCATTCATGCATTCGTTTTTTTCCGATTTTATAATTTAGCATATTTTAACTTTAGCCTCACTTCTTTAGCTTTATTTAATGCGCCCTAAGTTTTTTTTAAGTGTTAGTATTATTCATGTTTGTTTTCGTTAATGTACGTTCCCAAATTAAGTAATTTTTGTGACTTTAAATAGAATCACTGAAGATGTTCGGATGTGTGGAACGAAGTGTCTGACAGAGATAAAAATTGTCCTTTCTCATCTACTCGTGGGTCTTCATTTTCCTGATATATATATATATATATATATATATATATATATATATATATATATATATATATATATATATATATATGAACTATAAAAATGATATATAAGCGATATCGTCTGTTTATAAGACCAAGCAAGGATTAAACATAGATTAAGATACAAGGAAAAGGAATATAATAATAATATAAACTGTTTTATCCGTTAAATAAACTAAAAAGTAGGTAGGCTTCGAACCTATGCCATGCCCTGATAGGAGAAGAGTGCTGCTTACTTTCTTTAACGGATAAAAGAGCTTTATTATTTGATTCCGTTTGCTATCTCTCTCTTCCTTCTTTATTAATATATGTTTGATCCTTGTTTGGTCTTATAAATAGACGATATCTCCTGTGTATCATCATTACTTTTCTCATCCACACATTCCATTCCACCTCTCCTCTTCCGCCATCGCTGCATTTCCTCTTCTCCTTGGAAAATCCGCATTGTATCCACTTTAAAATAGCTTGCAAGAAGTTGGATGTTGTGTAGTAAATGCGAGTGGCGTTCTCCCGTGTTCAATTGTCCAGTCTATACAAAGGAGTTGTGCGCTCCTGCATCAGGTGTGATCCTCATCCATGAAATGCTTTTGCACACCCGCACACCTCCTCTTGATACCATGCAAAGTTAAATATTCACTCCCTCATAAATTTATTACTGACTATTGTTATATATATATATATATATATATATATATATATATATATATATATATATATATATATATATATATATATATATATATATATATATATATATATATATATATATATATATATATATATATATTTATAATGCGCGCTTCAGGGCTGTTAGCCCTCACAGAGCGCAGGTTGTGTAGCGAGTGTAGCGAAAGTTTAGAGGGGAAAGAAGGCAATTCTGAAGAGATAGAGTCTTCAGGAGACGTTTAAAAGTAGCGAGAGGATCGGACTTCGGCAGGAAGAACAATCCAGAGTCTAGGAGCACAAACTGAGAAGAAACGGTCACCCATCGAGCAGAGGAGATATATATATATATATATATATATATATATATATATATATATATATATATATATATATATATATATATATATATATATATATATATATATATATATATATATATATATATATATATATATATATATATATATATATATTCATTCCTTTTTTATTATTCGAAGCCTCAACTAATTTGAGGCTAAGATATTATGATAAAAATGGTTAAAATGTAGAAAAGTGCTCGGAGATTGTAGTTATTTGCCCAGTGATCTATGCTGGTCTCGGGTGAATCCCATTGAGAAACGCAGCTGCGTTACTGTGGACCTGTTGTAACTCTTGGGGTAGATAAAAGGGTGATATTTATGATTAACACAGCTTACTTAATGATAAATGTAATATTTCATGAAAAATTATGAGGCACTAATCTATGATAAACAGCGAAGCAATGCCTAATTGCCACAGCTACTAATCGTTTCTATTGTAATTGTGTTGAAAATTGTTATATTTCTCTATTTGTTTGAGCACTCCTGACATTATCTCCAAATATCACAAAACCATCCAACAATAATACCGTAAACACAAACATGAATACATCGACGATCATTAAAAATTGCAATCAGATAAAATTTAAATGATACGAGACGAAAAGTTTGCTATTGTTAGTATTGATTTGCAGTGGAGCATGAACTACAACAGACTGCCAGATAAAGAGACAGCATCACTCCAGACAAACCCTATTAACGCTTCATAAGTCAACACAGCCAAACAAAGACAAACTCCAATTATAGGTGAAAATGGCTCTAATTAAATCCTCTGGCACTAAGCATGAAATTAATTTGCATTTTTTTTCATCCAAACAGTGCTACGAAAGATACAAGAGACCACCGCGTCGTAACTCCGGATTAGGGCCCATTTCTGCTTAAGTGTGAATTATATCGATTGTCGTCATAGTTCGTCTCGTTTCGCTACTACTAGCTTTTTAACATCAAAGAACACTCATACTCCTGTGACTTTCACTCGATTGGAAACTCCGCTGCTGCAATCATCATACACCATTGGCTTACCAACTTAAATCCAAATATCCCAGCATTTCGCAACATACTCCAACATCCATCCATACCTACGGTGATCATGGTACTCACCCCAAAATTATGGGCTACCACGGTAATTCGTAACCCAACTTCACCACGTCAGTGTAGGGTGATGGGAGTGCAAGATAGGTATTTTGTCGAAACAGAAAGAGCTCTTTTTTCATATTGTGCTTCAATATATATCTATTTTTTTTTTAAGGAATATGTGTATTATTGAATAATTATTTATCTCCAAAGATATATCAAATTTTTTAACGTGGATTGTCAATATAGTTTTATAAAAATTAAAATAGATGGAGATTTTCAAAGTTTAGGATAATCTTATTTGATTTCGTGGCTTAAAATGATTGAAAATGAAGCATACTACGCAACATTTTGCAATTAGATTGTATTTCCCCTATTCGTTAAACTATTCCACCAACTATTTCCATCAAAGTGAAGTCATTCTCTTAAGTGGTAATTTTACTTTACTAAATTTGATTATTATGTATCGATTTACCCTAAATTAGATATTCTAAATATTATAGACATTTCTATAAATGGTTTATTATGTCACGCGGTTTGCCTTGTCAAGACGGTTCGCGTGACGTCATGACAAGCTTTAAATTTTTCACATGCGAGGTGGATCGAAGCTCAAGGTTGTTTTTTTTTTCTAATAAACTTCTGGCACAGCCAAATGGCGTTGACTATGGTGAGCACACATCAGTGGCCTCAGTGGAGTTGTAGACTGTGCATTTACACGCGCGATTCTCATTCGGTGAGATAAATTAAACGGTATTTATATTCATTCATGGCAGATGTAGCTGGAGGATAAGTGATATATATATATATATATATATATATGTTAAAAACAATTTTTTTTTAGTATAAACAATGTTTTTTTTCTGAGCAAATGAAAATGAGTGCTTTTTCTAGAGGGGGTGGGGGTCGTTAGGCTATTGCAATCACATCATATTGTATTATATATAATTTTTAACGTAATTTAGAAGTGGGGGGGTCTTAGCCCCCCATACCCACACTTAATTGTGGGGGTTGCCCCCCCACTCCCTGCAAA
The DNA here is from genome assembly GCA_963969495.1 of Ceratothoa steindachneri. Lineage (NCBI taxonomy): Eukaryota > Metazoa > Arthropoda > Malacostraca > Isopoda > Cymothoidae > Ceratothoa > Ceratothoa steindachneri. The sequence goes on from OZ018335.1 coordinate 38,461,573, forward strand.
TTAAAAAAAAAAACCGTAAATATTCCTAATTCGAAAAAGCCTATCCTTAGTTTCGAATTCAAAGGCACGATTGCCAAATTTCGTTAGGCCTCCATTTTTTTTATAGCGTGTTACGTAACCCCTTCGCACCCATATATATATATATATATATATATATATATATATATATATATATATATATATATATATATATATATACACTTATAGCATCTTAATTAAAAAGAAATATTTAAAGTGTTTTACAAAAAAAACAAAAACCGTACGTAACCGAAAACCCGTATATAAACTCGTACGTAACCGATTCTTTTGAGGCGAATACTTTACAAAAATAAAAAAAAATAAACTAACGCGATTCTTTCAATTCGACGATGGCAGCCATTCTATTTTTCGTCATAACATGATAATTAGAGATGATTTGCGCACATTAAGTACTGAAACAGCTATATAATGTATATCATAAATATTTTTTAAAGTAAACATTTATAACAATTTACAAAGCGCCCACGAAATTCGAGGGCGGGCATAAACCGAAAAATAACCATATATATATATATATATATATATATATATATATATATATATATATATATATATATATATATATATATATATAAACTATGTCTACGATACACTTTATATAGCATTTGCATTTGTTGTATTTTAAATAGAGATATTTATAACAGAGCGCCCACATAATTTGCGGGCGTGCATAAGCCCATATATATATATATATGTATGTATATGTCACGAAAAATTTGTAGCTCAGGAAACATGTTGAGGGAAATGATATGCAGGCCTCAGCTTCGAGGGTTTATTTCTGAGCTTTCAGACCCAAACTAGGGTCCTTCTTTAGAGAAGTATTGAGCAGAGTGGAATCCAAACTAGGAATAACGGTGTAGGTTCTCTAGAGAATAAGGGGAGATAGTTAGAATATAGCATGAATTTATATATATATATATATATATATATATATATATATATATATATATATATATATATATATATATATATATATATATATATATATATATATCAATCAATCGTTTCATGTGGCACTCACGGGGATGCATATAGAGCCTCAACGAACTCGCCACCACTCTAATGCGTCAAGATCTTCCCAACAATCATCTGCTTCCCGCCTAATAGTCCTTATCCAAGTCTCCCTAGGCCTACCTCTACCTCTTCTACCAGGGGCCACCAACCCTGGTGTGTCCCGAACTATACCCTGCTTTCTATAAACATGACCTAACCATTTCCAACGGCAAAATCTAACAAACTTATCGACCGGTTGCACCCTCGTTATTTCTCTATAGGGGGGGTGGGAGGGTTAGTGTATGTGAGAGAATAGAAAATTAAATTTAACCAGGATACTGGCTGATCTCTTTGCTCTGATGTTTCTCTTTTTTATGCTCTTTTAATTGCTTTTAGGATTGTATTTTCTATTGGTTGCTTCTAAGTTTTTTGTTCTTTGCCTTCTTTATTATCTATGTCAAAATTTTAATTGTGTTGCCTGGGATACCTTTCGGTTACGTTCTTTTAACTCGATTACAAATTCTGTATTATTACTGTTCATGTATGCTTTCCTTCCATATTTATGTTATGTTGTTCTAAATTCCTTTAATTTATGCAGTTATGTCCCTTTTCTTTGTTATCTGGTATTCATGCCTTTGTGATAGTTTTTGCTTGTTTTTTGTTTCTTTTTAGGTGGTTATTGGGTCTGCCTCGCGCCGTAGGCGGAGCCCACTGCTGGGGAAGACTTGACGGTCGTAAGTGATGTTTTCTATTTCTAGAATTCTTAGAGTCTCTTGGTTATTTACTTCAATTTTGCGCCAGATTTCTTTGGCTCGTTTCTCAATAATTTTATTCATTGGGTCCAGCCCTCCCATAGCCATTATTTCGAAGAATCTTTTTCTTTTTCGGTGCCGAGTGTTAGTTATAAGTGTTATAGTGTTAGTTATTTTGTACTCTTTGTAAGTTTTGTTTGGTTGTCTTAGTTGTTGTGTGGATGGGGATCGGTGGATGTTTCAGGCTGAATATAAATCTCAGGCCTGATTTGGCCCTGGCAATCCTCTCCTTTAAGTGGGCGTGGTATCCTCTTTGCCCCATCTACAGGCCCAACACCTTTCCTTCGGCTGTGTACCTGTATTCTGTGCCTTTGACGGTTATCCTGTCCTTTTTTACTCTCATCATTGGTATTATTTTAAATTTGTTCAGGTTGGTTTTAATTTTCCATCTCCTTTCGAATTCATTTATATTTTGTATCTCTCGCTTTGTTGTCCTAGCTTGCCATCTGGGATTTGTTCCTGCCCCGAGTAGAGATCACTTGGCTGATGTCGTCGGTATATTGCACATTCATGCATCCTAGTGTTAATGGAGGTGGCATATCCGTTGTGTACATCGAGTAAAAAGTGGGGTTCAGGCACTCCCATTGTGGGACCCCAGTTTTCAGTTGCAATTTAGGTCCTTCGTGGTCTTCAATGTCAATGTATGCCTCCTGTTTGTTATGTAGTCAGCCAGGATTCTCTCCATCCGGATGCCGATATCGAGTTGGAGGAGTTTGTATTTTAACCCCTCCACCCATACCTTATCGAAGGCCTTCTCGACATCCCGGAGTACCACGTCCACATATCCTTTGTCAGATTTTGCCTGTGCGATTTTTTCGGTTATGATCGCGAGCGCCATAGTTGCGTCTCTTCTCTTCCTGAAGTCGTACTAGTGTTTGTTGTATTCTCCTGATTCTTCTAGGTGTTCCACCAGTCTCGTATTAAGTATTTTCTCGAATACCTTTCCCAGAAAATTAAGCAGCGATATTGGTCTGTAATTTGAAACCAATGTCGGTGTTTTCCCTGGTTTGTGAAGGAAAACCACCTTCGCTACTTTAAAGACTCGTGGGTAGGCACCGATATTCAGGAATGCATTGAATAGATCTTTAATATATATTAGTATCTTTTCAGGCGCTTTTTCGTAGTTTTGTTTTTTGAGCCCGGTATTTCCGGGTGCCTTTTGTTTAAAGGTGGCGATTGTTCTTTTTACCTCCTCCAGAATGATTAGAGCTCCTAATCCCGCGTACTTGTCTGTACTCACATCGACTCTCCTAAGTAGTGTTTTTCTCCTTATGTTTCTTCTTAGGTTTTCGATGACCATTTCTTCTGTTTCTCTGTCGAATCGCTCATCATCTTCTATTGTATAAATTTTTTCACAATGTCCTCTAAACTCCTCTTCTATTTCTGCTTTGCTTTTGAGGTATTCATTTTGTTCGTTCTTTATTTTTTATTGGCTCTCTTGTTGGTTTTCCTTTGATTGTTTTTTATCATTCTCCAGGCCTCCCTTGGGTTTTCCGTGGCTTCTATTTTGTTCGTGAATTCTTTCCAGTTTTCTTCTTATTGCTCTTTTAACAAATAGACCATTTCCTCTTTCAGTCTTTTTAATTCCCTGCTTCTTTGTCTGTTTTGCCGAAAATTATTATTTCAGAGTATTTTTCTTTGATTTTTCTTGCTTTCTTCTTCATTTCTTTTGTCCACTTTGGATGTGGTAGAGTTCTGTATTTGATTTTTGGCACACTTGTTTCGTCTGCTTTCTGTATATTTTCGATTAAGTTTCTGGTTATTTCCTCTAATTCGTCTATGTTTTTCCCATTTAGTTCTGGCTGTTCATGGCTATTTAACATAGCTGTGTATGTCTCCCAGTTCGCTTTCCTGTAGGCTTTTCGAAGCTTGATTGGGACTTGTATCGGTTTTTGATTTACAGTCACCAAAATTCCGATATAGCCGCTACAGGGGATGGGTATCGGTTCCATATAAGTATTATACGGTTCACGGTTTATTAAGAATGAATTACAAAGAGGGATTACATAAATGTAAATATATAGCGGACAGTGTGGAAAATCAAATTTAGCAGAGAAGAGATAGTTATAAGTATAAGTAGGAAGATAAAGTTTCACGGAGACGTGGAAATCAAATTTTTAGCTCTATGCAATACAAATTTCACATTTACTCATGAGTTAATAGTTTATAGTTATAAAAAAATTATTCCTAAAAATTTACATATATATTTATACATTATTATATATTTCTAACATTAACTAGATATTATTTGAATTACTTTACATTATTTTTACGCGTTTGTTGTAAAAACATTTTTAGTATTCTATTTAAGTCCAGCTGATGATTTTAATCTAATTTTAAGTCACTTATTTGATTAATTCACAATAGATAATTTGATACTAGATATATTTCGTAAATTAATTAACACCCACTTTCTATGTACACTTTTCCAAATCACTGATATTATCAATTATTTTATTATTATTTATTTAATTCACTTTTGAGCTTATCGTTATATTTTATACACTTGTATTTTGCAATTTCACTTTATTTCTGACGTTTTTTGTCCACTTTTTATGGCTTTGAATGTTGACAAGTTCACGGCGTGCACGTCCAATGGTGAGATGAACACCCACCATGCCCTTCAACATCAATGCTGCAATTTCGTCCGGTGAAAAAGGTCCCTCGAAGGTCCACTTGAATTCCCCCTTGGCAATGCCAAGTAGAAGAAATTCTGGGTCGTCTCTTGGGGGCGGGCACAGGGGAGAGCCAAATATCTTGAGGCCCACGTCCTTGCCGTTGAAGAAGTAACCGTTCTCGAGGACTTCCTTCTTGTCGGTTAGGGGGAGTTTTGGTAACTCCATTCTTCTCCAGAAACGGTTAAGTTCTTCGGAAAAGGAGCCGGGGTTAGCCAGGTTAGCTATGTGAGCAAAGATGTTAATTGTCATGATATCTTTACCCGCCTCTGGCATCACCCGCTTCGGCTCCGCCGCTTGAGCGTAGTTGGTCTTGGTTCTTGCCTCTTTTTCCTTTATATTCTCCCGTTTTGTACGGATGGCTTCTTTGCGGATGGGGCACCTCATGGCCAAGGCCCTATGGTCCCCTCCACAGTTGACGCACTTTTGCTTCCCTTCCGTGCAATCTTTCAAAACGTGCCCGGATTTGGCGCAGTTGGAGTATGCAACTACCGTCGGCGTGCAGTCCTTTGTTAAGTGCGTTTCGACTGCATAGCATTTGTAGTAGCAGTCGATCGGTATGTAGTCTTCTGTTTCGATTTGCTCGGGTGTTGATACCCTTAGGTAAAACTGAAGCAGCCCATCTTTCTTGGCTCTTCTCGCCATCTCGAAGCTCGAAAAGATGATCTTCACTATACTGTTTCCTTTACCGAATTTTTCCACATTTAAAATGTTGGCCCATGTCTGCTTCGATGGCAGCTCTACCTTGATTTCTTCACAGGTGTTGTCAGTGAAGAGTGGGTCCAGCCGCCGAACAATAATAGTACGTTGCACTAATATTTCTTGTGGGATGTTTGCCTCTAGTCCGATTTTTTGGAGGTGGACCTTGGCCTTGTTTGAGACCAGCCGTTCCACATCCTCCATGGTGTGGCAGATTTACGCGTAGCGGGTCGGGGTGTCAATTAGCCTGATGACTACATTGATATGTTTGTAGATAGCCTCAATCACGGCTGTTCTTGACGGTTTAGCTCCCCACCCCACGTATAATGCGGAGGGGGGGGCGACCCCACTGGGTAGTGGGCTCCCCCTCCTCGGGGTACCCTCCTACTCATGAATAGAGAGATTTTGATCCCACGAGCGAAGGAAAAGATTCTTTTGTTAAAATGTTTTACTAAAGTAAACCGCTTTTACCACGACGAGTCTTAATGAAAGCTTCAGCTGAACTTCTTTACATGAGTATTATACGGGAATCGAATCGATGTATATAGAAAGAACAGAGTGGGATCACTGTGTAACACAGGCGATCAGGTAGAGGAAAAGGGTACGGAAATAACTTGAAAGGGGATAGGAAGAGTTGATAGGTCGGTGGCTAGACACCGATGCGTGGTGTAGTTGGGTGTGTCTCGGGGTGTTCATGACTGGATGACAGTTGGGGGTGGTCAGGAAGGAGATCGTGTCTGCATAGTCGGAAACGCGTTATTCATAATGCTCTTAACTTATGCGTAGAACGGTATGGGTTGCGGGATAGCGCAGTGCCATCGCAACATACAGTCTTGCGTGTAGTGCGGTGTATATAGGGTCTGGTGAGTTTTCCGAGTTGTATTGTGAGTCTAGTGTGAGCGTATGTGTTGAGGGGTGCTAATTTGTTGTTGTCATGTAGTGTGGACATTTTCACGTACATGGGAGAGCGGCAAGCGCGCTTCAGAGCAGAGTTCTGAATGCGCTGAGTCTTCTTCTGCCACGTGACACTCGCAGTTAGGAGTGACCGTGGGGCGTTAGGGCGGGTCATACTCTAGAATTTTTTGAAACTGGTGATGAGAGGTATTCAAATGATGAATATTGGTGAAAAGAACATACTTTGGGCAGAAATGTTGAATTCTGATTGATCTAGCCTACATCTATTTGAAGTTGAAATATTTTTAGTTCTGGGTCATTTACTATATTTTACTATTATTTTAGTTACCCATAAAAGATCGAATTTACCGTTTTCTATCATCAATACATTTATGTAGTCTGAAAGATATTTGTCTAAAAAAATGTAAAAATGTATTAGAGAGACATGAGAAGTAGGAAACCTGTGTAAAAATGACCCTTAATTTAGTTTGGTCTAACTCCAAAATTGAAAGTAGCCAGTACTCATTACTCAGTAGAAAGCAATATTCCAGTATTGTTGCCAGTTCTGGTAACTGTTTATTGAGCATTTACATTTTATTTGAATGCTAGTAAAGGCTGTGGATCATTTTAGAATAACATATAATTATTTGGTAGAGATTATTTCTTAATCTAAGTGCCATCTTTTCATTTGCAGATATACCTGCGATTAGTGTGACAATGGCGAAAATCAAGACAAGGTCCAATTCAAGTTCTCATCTGACTAATTTTGTTGGGACTGGGCAAGAGCTGATGGTGTCTGAGTTACCAACAATAAGAGATATTTTGAGGTACGGCATCTACCCGAGGGAGCAAAAGACATGTATCAGGGCTTGATTAATCATTGGACCAAAGCTAATGCTCTCTTCAAACAATCTGTCGTAAATCAAAAGGTCACAATAATATCAAAGCTTAAGGAGGTGTGGAAGGAGGCAGTAAAAGTTTCCCTTGGTAAAGGAAAAATTGAAGTAAAAGAGAGATTCACTGTAAAACTAGATAACTTATTTGATATATTGACATGCAAATGTCAAATTTCCAGTTGTGGGGAAGTAGGTTGTAATGGCTAAGACTGAAGCTCACATTAACTGTTGTTTTAGTAAAGATAAAAAGTACCTACTAGGAGGCAACTGGCCTTTATTAAAGGACCAAAGGAGAAGGTTGGAAGTAAAGGGATCTTTTAAATTGGAGGCCCTGATATTCCAGAGCATAATAGGCAATTAAGAGCTTCAGAAAGGGTAAGAAAAAGAAAGAGAAAAAGTAAGGAAGAAAGCGCTGTTTTAGCAGGAAAAGCAGCAAGAAAAGAAATCGAGCATTTTTTGGCAGAAGGTGAAGATCTGGAGGCAGAAAATTCTGATGGTGACAACAGTTTGGGTGATGAAGTAACTTTTGAAGATGTCCAAGAGCCCGAATCTTTCACCAGGAATATAAAGAATTTTGATGAAATTCCAAATATTGTTCTTGCTAGTATAAGGTATGGTGTCGGATTGAGACCAACTGCAGCTATAGCAACAGAAGCTTTAATAGATGCTGGATTCATTACTGAGGAAGATACAAGTAGAGTAATTAATAAGAATAAAGTTAAGAGAGCACAGGAAAAGCTAATTACAGTTATTGAACATGAGTTTGAGGAAAACTTAAGGAAGGATGGGGAAATTTCTTGTGTTCTCTCTGATGGACGAATTGATGTGACAAATTTTATGATGGAGGCAGAGGGAAGTGTAAAATTGTTTCCAGCAAAAACAAAAAGAGGAGCATTCCACTGTCATCAGTGAGCCTGGGAGCAATTACATCTTCCACTTTGTCCCAGAAAAGGCTACAAAAGAAAATCACATGCAGAGAAGATCGCTAAGGCTATGTTTGGATGGTTGGGGAAAAGGGGTTGGGATAAAAGCTTAATGGCCATTGAAGGAGACTCCACGAATGTAAACACAAGTGTAAATGCTGGAGTAATGCGAAAAATGGAGCTCCATTTGGGCAGAAAGCTTGTTTGGTTGGTCTGTAACCTGCACACTGGCGAACTCCCTCTCCATCATCTAATTATCAACCTGGATGGCCCAACACTATCTGACAACATATATTCCCGACCAATAGGAAAGCTCCTTGACTCTGTTACAGACTTGGATATCAACTCAAATATCTTTAGGTCCTCCTCTTACTAAGATACTGATTAACACTACGGCTATAGAATTGTATCGGCAATCAGAGATGGAGTGCTTGATAAAGGGTTTTCTCTATTGGAAATAGGACCATTAAACGACAGTCGCTGGCTGACCATAGCTAACAGACTTCTTCGGCTGTGGGTGTCAAAGCATGAGCTCAAAGGAAAAGCCTTTAAAAATCTACGACTGATTGTTGAGTTGAAAATTGGTGTATATTACCCATGCTGGTTTAACGTTAAGATTAAGCACTTTTGGACCGAGGGACCTAGGCACATTCTTTATCAACTTCACTGCCTTAAGTCTTGGAGGAAGGAGGGGTTAGATATTTTACCAACTATTAAGAGATGATCAGCTTGGTATGCATACAGTGAAGCCATCCTCCAAACCCTCCTATGCTCTGAAGATCAGGCAGAGAGAACTGAAGGGGTGAAAATAATCCAGACCATTAGGGGAGAAGGGGACCCAGATACTCACTTGGGACACTCCTTTGTAAGGCTTAGAAGGACACCAAACATCAATTGTGATGCTACTAGGATTGGAGATCTGATTAATTAGTCAGAGGATGTCTTTGAGTGACCTCTGACTTGCTCTTTAAGTACTTCTGAATTGAAAAACTTTATTGACTCCTATGAAAGTACCTGACTGGCCTTGTCACACACAGAGCCTTGAGAGAGTTGTAAGAATGGTGACTGAGACTTCTTCCAAGTATATCTCACATTAAAAGAGGGATGGAGGAATCAGGGCACAAGAGACAAGTAGACGTCTGATGTCCAGGAATGAGTCAAAGCAAGATCTGTGTGCTCTGGTGAAGTTTAACTTTTGAATATGACCCAAAGTGACCCATGCAGCTATATGTAGAGCTTTGCATACACTTTTCTCACTCCATAAACATGTAAATTTGAAGTTAATTGTGTTTGTGTGTACTTGGATTAAATAAAAATAGGTTACATAAGCTTGTGACGAAAGAGAAAAAATTATTTTTATTTAAATGGAAATTGATGTAGGTAGGAGCAATTGTATAACAAAGTAAAGTTCTTTTTAAAAATCTAGACTGGAAAATCGATCATTTAAGCACCCCTCATTAAGGGATTTAATGAAAATATATGGTTGCCCTAAAGTATGACCCGCCCTAGTGGGGAGTACGTGAGAAGAGGTCGCACGAGTGTTTTATATAGATGTAACTAGTTTTTTGCCCGCAGGGTAGAACTTCCGCAGCATTTTGTTTGTGCGTGCGGCTCTTGCTTGTATTATGTGCGGGTGGATATTGAACCTAAGATACTTGTCAAAAGTTACCTCAAGGATTTTTGTCAGTTGTGTGTAGTCGAACCTTGTTGGGTTTAGGTGGTTCCTGTCTGGTGTGTGTGGGAAAATTTGTAGGTTATGCATGTAGTGATCTCTTTTGTCGAAAAGTGTCATCTGTGTCTTCTGAGCATTCGTGGCAATCAGCCATTTATCCTCGTACTCTCTCTTTTCGTCTAGTATTATGCGTGGTGCGCGATCTCGTCTAGGCCGCGGCCGCTGACGAGAATGGTATCGCCACCGGCGTAGGACACTGTGTAGGTGTGATGGCAGTTTTCGGTTTGGCGTGGGGTGTCGTTTGTGTGCATGGTGTAAAGTGTGGGTGCCAGTACGCTTCCTTGGGGAACGCCTGAGCGTGATGTGAAAGGTTGTGGTAGGGTATTGTATTTTATGTGGCATCTCCGTTCAGTGAGGTAGTGCGAAAGGAGCCTTCTGGTGCAGAGAGGTAACTCCGTATTGTTGGCGAGTTTCCAGCGGAGTCCCTCGTACCACACCTTATCAAAGGCCTTCTCCACGCCCTTGCTGATGGAATGTCTTTTGTCGTACCTGGCATGTTTTTTGTATTATGTTGTGAACGATGGTCACAGCTGCCTGAGTGTACCGGCCCCTCCTGAACCCCCATTGGAGAAACAGTCATTCTCTTCCAGGTAGTCCCGTAGGCGGCAGTTAATCATACGTTCGAGTATTTTGCCTAGGTGCTATAATAGAGCAATAGGCCTGTAACTGTTTGGGTGTTTGGGGTCTTTGTTCATTTTGTGTAGAAGTATGTTGTGAGATACTTTGAATATTTTGGGGGAAGTTGCGTGAGGCTAGTGAGGCGTTGAATAGGTGTGTAAGTGTAGGGTATATCTTTACAAGGAGGTTGTGTATTAATGCGGCTGGTAGGCCGCAGGGGCCGGGTGCGCGTTTTGGTGTTGTTTTAATGTAGTTTTTGTTTCCTTGACGGTGATGGGAGTGGTCAGTGTAGATGTGTTGTCGAGCAGCTCCATTCTTATCAGGAGGCGGGCCTTAGCTCGTGAGCATGGGCCCGACACCACTCCTAGACTTCCTAGAAGTGCTCTTGCGCGTGTGGTTTAGATGGGTTGTGTATGTGTACTGTGTCCCAGTGGGACCTAAAGGCGTTGAGTATGACGTTAGTGTCTGTGAGTGTTTGGTTATTTACTTGGAGGGTGATGGGTTTGTGTGGATCGGTGCCTAGCATCCTTTTTACTTGCCCCCAGAAGAAGGAGGGGTCAGTGCAACGAGTGTCGTCCGCGATACGGGCGACCTCTCGCCACTGTCGGTTCCCATTTAGTTGCACACACTGTAGGATGCGGGCACGTAGGTGAGTGATGTTGTGTTGCCGTGGGCCTCTGGTGTAGTGATTGTTGTACTTTGTGATGAGTCTCTGAGTGTGTATGGAATATGTGAAATGTTTTATACATGTGTAGATTTTTTGTGGTGTGTGTAGGTCACGTGCTGCGCTTATAGTGTTCATGATTGAGCACCAGTGGTCGTCTAACATCTGTATTGGTGTGGTCCAGGTCGAGGTTTTGTGGCGTGTTTTTTGGTTTTTGTTATGTGTCTCTTGAACTCTTCCCAGTTCGTGTTTTTGAAGTCGAAGAGAGGTGGTGTGGGTATGAGTATGGGAGATGTAGATATGATAAGGCATATCAGTATGTGATCAGAGAGTACGTGAGGACCCGGCGAGATGTGAGTGTAGAAGCATGTTAGGTGGTCGTTGCGGAAGACCACGTCCCTCAGCGATTACCAAAGAATGTGGGGAAGGTCGGGCCGATGTGCTCACAACAATAACACGGTAGGGCACCGGCCATGTACCCTCCTGCATCATTCGTGGTGTTAGAAAGGAGTGTTGAGTGGAAAGCGTTGAGATCCCCCACAGAGAAGATAGGTAGGTTGTGGTTTGATAGAGCCCGGAGTGGGACTTCTATATTTAATTGTAGGCGTGGTGACTGTTGCGCGTGGCCACTAGGATGGGGCCGGAGCTTGTCTGTACCTTGCATGCTAGAAAATAGTCATCGCGTGTTTGAATGAGGGAGTGGTGTATAGAGCGCTTTATTAAGATATGTGTGGTAGCCTGCAATGCGGAGTCGGTATTTGGGAGGGTGTAGACTGGTCGAGTTCAAGAGTATTATGTCAGGTCCGTGTGTGTTTAAGACCCAGTTGGCAACAGTATGGCGAATACCGTGACAACTGCGTACGTTTAATTGTATTATTTGAGACGATTTATTGACGTGGGCGGAGGGCGCGTGGGGCTAATTTTGCCGGGACCGTTCCCCTCTCCTTGGTTATTTTCCAGGAGACGTGGGGAGCGAGTACCTTCACGCGTGTCGGCTGTGGTTTAATGGGAGTGGGGAGGTTGTTTTTGGTGTTATTGGGTGGGCAGGCCGTGGTAGAGGGAAGAGTGTGTTCTGTGGAAGGAGGGTTAGAGACAGTGGGAGAGTGGTTGGTGGTCGTGGAAGGAGGGTTGGAGAGAATAGAGTCTAGGAGGGAGGAGTTAGGAGTATAGGAGGAGGGATTAGAGCTAGTAGAGGGGGGCTAGAGATAGTAGGAGAGGTGCAGATTATGAGAGTGGGGGTGTCGGGAGAGAGAGGAGGTTGGGATGTCGAGGAAGGAGGGAGGAAGGAACAACAGGGAGGAGGTTGGTCGACTTGACGCGTGGTTGTGTGTGTGGCGGGGGGGGGGGTTCGTGGTGGAATTTTTTTGTTTAATGCGGACTGTTGTGGATGAGGTGGTGGTTATGGTATCGGTGGGAGTGGGGTTGGAGGCTGTGAGACGGGGGTGGGGACAGTAGGAGGGTGGTTGGTGGCAATAGGTGGGAGTTGAAGCTGCCGAAGGAGGAGTGCTGGTAGTAGAAGGGAGTTTAGGTATAGAGGAGGGAGGAGAGGAGGCGGTATGAAGAGAGTTGAAAGCAGTGGGCAAAGGGGCAGGTAAGGAGGGTACAGTGGCGAGAGGGGCAGGGACAGAAGGGCGGTAGGAGGCAGGAGTGTGGTGAAGGTGGAGGGCGGGGTGTGAGGGGCGGTAGGTCCAGGGGGGAGACGGTGTTCGTGCGTACCGGGATGGGGAAGAGTGAGGGTCTCTTGTGTGTATGCTCGTCGATTAGAGCGAACACCTTCTCGGAGAAGGTGATCTGTTCTAGACAGTGCGAGGCAAACAGTGTGTTTAGTATGTTTGTGGTGTGGGGTAGGGGTGGGTGTCGGAAGTAGTGGGGGTCTCTGGGTGTTTGGGTGGAGGGCGGAACATGTGGGTGAGTCTGGGTTGCTGCTAGGGTAGGGTGTGTCTTGGATAGGACAGGGGGTGGTGTGGACAGCGTTGCGCCGGCAGCAGCAACGAATGTTCTTGTGAGGAGAGGAGGGGCGGGGACGCAGACGGAGTGTGTTGGTGGGTTGTGGACTCCGTATTGCCGCTACGGCATCAGAGCGGGCCTTACTTAGGTAAGGGCATTTAGGGTTGACGGTGACATGTCGCCGCCGCAGTTTGTGCAGAGAGGTGAGGTGGCTGTGCAGGTGATGTAGTGGTGGCCCACTGCACTACACCTTGAGCAGACCAGGTCTGCTTGGCAAGTTTGCGTCTCGTGTCCGGTTTTGTAACCCTGGTGGCACTATGTGGGTTTTATGTTCAGCTGTAGCACGATGTTTTTGGATATGTTAAGTGTGCCGCAGACCTTGATGCCTTTTTCTAGCAGCAGTGTTTTGTTGTATTCATCGGACAGTGTAATTACTGCCCATTGTTTTGTTCGGTTGTAGTAGAGGTTTCTGATGACCTCCTCCCCATACTTCTCTCTGAAGTGTGTGCGGAGGTCATTGATGGAGAAAGCCAACCACAAGGGGTTGGTCTTGACGACTCGTATTTGGTGTTTCTTGTGTACACCTTCGGCTAGTTTTGTGTGAAGGTCTTGTGCGGCGAGTGTGTCAGACGCAAATTCGTGGAACTTGACTGCGTCCTCCTGTGAGCGGAAGACGAGTTTGTGGCCTTTGTGACTCCTTATTATGTTCGTGATGGGGGTGTCATGTGTAGCGGCTAGGTTGAGAAGTGTGTGTTCATTGTTGGTAGTGGGTGGGTGTGGATATATTGTTATGTACCATGAGGAAGATCGCTTTTGAAAACTTTCTTTTCTTTTTTTAGAGGGGGTCCCCCGCCCGCTGATAACGACCCCATGAAAATGACTCGGATATGATGATGATTAGTGAGTATGGATCTGGTTGGGCTTCTCAGAGGGTGTGAAAACATGGCGGAATTAATGATGACTGAAGCCCGAATTAACTGACTCCAGTCGGAGTGCCGCCCCTCTATTGGGTTTTGGGTATTTCTCAGTTACGTCCGACTTCTCAAGGAGATGGTGATATCTCCCTCTGTGGTTTTAGATGGTGCCGCAGGGTAACTGAGTCTCAATCCATGTTTGCTACTTATTTTGGGTTCCGCAGCGGGCTAAGCTTCAGATCTCCTTCCCCCACATTTTGCAATTATGCCCTTTCTAAGTAGAACCGCATAGTTGCAACGGAGCTCTCTGTGTAGAATCATATTCACGGAGCCAAGTCACGGCGGGGCAGGGATGGGGAGGGTTTAGCACGTCATATCACTATGACGAGCCAGGGAAATAAAAGAATTTTTATTCAGGGAAGGAGGGGGGCTGCTTTTCTGGATGTCGTGTATTCCTCTCGAGATGATACCGTCCACGGTATGACTTGCCGAAATCGCACTGTTCTCAGTGAGAAGCGTCGAAGGAAATTCCGCCGGGCCTTGCCTCCTGTATCTGAACGATAGCATGGAAACGTATAAGGGAAGTTAAGGACACGTGATTAATAGCCGGGATGCGGCTGGTAAAGCATCGTTAGGTAAGCCTGGGGGCAAATTAAAGGTGGCAAGGGAAAAGATAAGGGGGACTATAGCTAAGAGTGATTAAAAGAAAATTATACACAATATTATACAATATTACCAGCCACATCCCGGCTATTAATCATGTGTCCTTTCCAGGGCTGGGAACGGAAATGAATATCGATTCGAGTTTCGATTTGAGATTGGACTGCGCTTGTCGCTTGGGTTGCTTCTTACATACTTGTTGTACGGTAAAGTAATTTAAAAAAAAAATTGGACTGGACTTCATTCGACTAAGGTTGATTGAATACCCCTTTGTTGTGCGTGACCGGATATTCCATCAGCAGTGATACCTTCGGAAGTGGCTATTTTCTCGTTGACTTGCCTTGATGGAGGCTAGTTGAGGGAAAGGAAGAAGAACTCCTCTGCGCTGCCTGAAGGTAAATTTGCCTTTAGTTCATTGGACATTTTTTCCCCCTTCTCCATACCATTCTTCCTTATTTTCATAACGGACCCCTAAAACTACATACACACCCAGTTACACACACCTACAGACTCGGGTGCCCCCAGATTCCCTCCCAAATTACGCCCTTAGGTGAAATGGTGGAGAGATGAAGGAGACTCGGCGTATTGCCCTGATGACCTTGCCAGGCCGGCAAAAACCGGACAGGAGCAAGGTCTTCGCGAGAATTTACGGCGAGCTCAATGGCTACGCGGCTATCTGTACGAGGGAGGCTGGCATTGAAGCCCTCTCCTCTTCGCGTGCCTCAGACACCCTTCAGAAAATTGATCTCGCACCTCAGACACCGCCACAAATACGCACACATAGAAGTGTGATCTACCGACGCCTCGACCCCTGGGTTGGAAGCCATTTGATCGACCAAATCACGGACGAGATTCTTCGAAATCATCTGTGGGCAAAAGTAGCCGAAATAATCAAATTAAAGACTACACCCACGTTTTGAAAGTTGTCCTCACAGAAACCATAATGGCGATTATGGCAAAAGAAAACGGACTTCTCCTCTTTTACGTCTGCATCTGACCCGATCAGATTGAGCGTGAGGAATTCTTTGACCTGCAAATGTGTTTCAGGTGCTACAGGTAAAACGAACACACCACCGCCACTTGCCCCAACGCTTCACTCACAGTTTGTTCTGTGTGCGTCGGCCAAGACCATTCCTGGCGCGAATGTAAAAGTTCGTTCTAGAAATGCCTCAATTGTGGTGGCCCACACAGAACCATCTATGACAATGACCTGTTCAATAAAGAAGGAACAAATACAAAAAACAAAGGACAATGGCAGAAAAGAGGAGGAAAGAAAGGCTAACGCCACCTACGCGAAGGTTGCCAAGGCAACGGTCGCAGAGAGTAGTGTTACCATTTCACCTACGTACCTGCAAATCGAAAACGAGAAATCGACAAAAAAATAATGTGTTGCATACATTATGCACACATTGCTTACTTGACTAAGCCTGGCACCTTCGCGAAAGAACTGAACACCATGCTCGTGAATAACGGAATGGAAAAAAATGTGGTTCCCGGAAACTCTCCGTCAAACGAGGTTCTTCGAGTGAACCTCCAACCGCAGACCGAGAAGATCGGCCAAATAGCTCCGGACACGAGTAATGCTATTTCACGGGATCCTCAAGTGCAAGCTATGGCTTCCCGGCAGAAGGCACAAACGAACTCACTCTCTCTCTCACACACACACACACACACACACACACACACACACACAACTACAACAACAACAAATGCACAAGTCGAGCGGAATGAAGCTGCTACTGTGAGGCCTAAGAAGATGGAGCATTCGCCTTGCCGACCCCCTCCCCCAAAGCCTCGCAGTCACGTCGACCGAGTAGGTCCTCGTCTTCTAAGAATCGGGCTCCCAGGTACATGTACTACTCGAGGATGATACACCTCAGAATATATGCTGCCGAAGGGAACCAGTTTCCTGACGACGCAGGCCCAGAAGATATTGCCGATGGCCTTAGGGCCGAGTAATACAAATGGGACTACGAGGCTGACATACCTGAAGATCTGGTAAAGCAGGCTCTCTTCCGCGACCGTGTCCAATTCTCAACCGCCACTTACGTTGTTCTCACGGACGCAGAGTTCCATAAGAAGAGATCCGGCAAGGGGAAGACTCCTCCGTCCTTCCCCCAAGGAGCAAGAGTCGACTGAGAATAGAACACTCTTCGCCATAACAGATACGCTACATTACGAGTGTATTATCAAAAGCTAGCCAAAAATTGAAGAAGACCTTACCCGAACGTAAACATCAACCCTAACATGTAACACTCTTACCGATTATGACTACCCAATTTACGACAACTTTTCACCGAAATTTGACTTACCGTAGTAGCGAGTTTTACTAGTTACTACAAAGGCTTGAATGCCAACCAATTTCGACACCCAAAACAACACAACGCGAGACTAACATTGCCAGATCTAACCATTGACCAGAGATCTATACATCCCTGCTCTTGCGTGCTATATTTTTACTATACTACCTACTTTTGCTGGAGATACCCTTCCACCAGGGAAATATACCCACTTCGAACTTATACTAAACTTACCTTTACTATCCTTTGCAAAACCCTTTCACCACTATACTTTCTTACTTTTGCTCTACTAATCTCTACTTCTTCCCCTTTATGTCCAATGTCCATTCGATTTGAGTTTGGCATTTTTAAAAGATCACTTCGGATTTCGATTCGAGTTCTCTATATATTTTTTCGATTCAAGTCTTTCGGTTTTTCGATTTTTTAATATGGATTTGGATTCGAGTTCGAGTTCAGCCTGCATTTCAAATGCTTAAATCTATTATTTCAGAGTTCTGTATGTTTTTTTCTCGTAGAATATAATTTATAACAAAGTAACTTATAAAGCTGTTCCCCCTCTTATTACACATTTTCCTCGAGTTAAGGTAAATTCGTTATTTACTGGGTTATTTCTTGTTTACAATAGCTATCCATATGTACCAGATGCCTAAATTCACTGTGTACTTTTCTATTAAAATTAATGAAGAAAATATTCGCAAAGTCCAAATGCGCGGGAACCGTATGCTAGGATGAAAAAAAACGGCAGTCAAACGAAAGTTTTTAATGGGATGCTACATACTACATTTTTTCTCTATTGAAATATTATGCAATAATAATACAGAACCCACGAAGCATTTCTAAACATTGTACATTAAAACATTGTGCCAAAAAAACTGGTAAAGTATATATTACAAATTTTCATTATTATATTGAAATATTATGCATAGACATACATAATTCTCTAAGAGTGCTATACTTGCTTTTATTTTTGTTTTGATTCTTTAACCAGGGAGGATTCGTAATATTATATATCTATTGCCATATGCAGCGTTTCGAGGATTTAATTAAACAACTAGGGCAAAAATATACTTATAATTACATAAAAAAATGAAATATTAAAACTTTAAATATACTAAGGCTATAATAAGAGGATCTAAATAAAAAATTAATACCAATGAGTACTACGTGATGGTTGACACAAAAATTCACTTAAGTATATAATGGTAACTAAAGAACATAAATAAGTTGGATTCCTTTTAACTTTAACTACGTGGGAGTCGGGCGTAGGGTGACCTTGAACGAGAACCTCGTTGATTCGATGATTTGAGGCGCGAGTTGTCGCGGACGTAAGGCTGACTCGGAAAACAGCTGACAGTCTCTCTGAGTTAATCCCGAGTTCAGTGAGGCGCGTTTGGCGATGCTTCTTGACTTGACGATATAAGCGAGGGGATTGTGGATGTACGATTATTCCAATCCTTGGGTTACACTTGCTGGCTTATCGATGATGAGACTTGACGATATAAGCGAGGGGATTGTGGATGTACAATTATTCCAATCTTTGGGTTACACTTGCGGGCTTCTCGATGATGAGACTTGACCAAGAGGTGAGTATTTTCTAGAGTGGAACTTCAAATTGGTATTTCTCAATGGTGAGGGATATCTCTGTTTTTTATTCGGAAAACTGAGATAGGATGTTTCTCTGAAGGACATTGGTATGAGAGTGATTCTCTATACCGATGGTCTACTCTTCGATGTGACCAAAAGGAACAGTCTTGGGAAGAAAAATCCCGCTTGGTTCCACTTCTTGATTCCCTGTTTTACTCAGGGACTGCTCTTCTGCTTTCGATTGCTACCTTGATTCTCTTTCTCATTTCTCCAGATCGACTATATATACGTCGATTATCCCCTGGGGGGGAGGGGAGGGGAGATGAAGGCCCACCTTTAAGCCTCTCTCCCAGGGCATCACTTTTCAATGCTGTGACCCTTCGACCTTCTGGTTTACGTCGGAGAAAGTGAAATTTCGTCTATTTGGTGAAAATAGACCTAAACAATAGGAGGGGACAGTGAGCCTGTTCATAGATTTTTTATTCTAAAGGCTATCCCACCCTCCTTTATTTATATAAACGGACTACGAAATCTGCTGATGGTA
Organism: Ceratothoa steindachneri; assembly: GCA_963969495.1. Lineage (NCBI taxonomy): Eukaryota > Metazoa > Arthropoda > Malacostraca > Isopoda > Cymothoidae > Ceratothoa > Ceratothoa steindachneri. The sequence goes on from OZ018335.1 coordinate 38,480,467, forward strand.
ATCCCTTTTTTTGTGAGCGATCTCGAGGGTTGTTGGGACAGCGAGGCAAAAGGGGAGGGGGGAGTAAAGTATCGGACCATATGGAACGTAACTGTTGACGCTGTGTTACCAAACTAGCGTCTGTTTGTCCTCGCGATATTAATTTCCCCCCACACAAATATCGGTTTGAACTCCAACTATAATTACTAGGATACAAAATGGATAACAAATGCTTCTGGATCTCAGGTACTTGCTCTTTACTTACAATACCAACTTCAAAATATATAAAATGGCCAGAGATTAGCTTGACCTCTAAGCAATTTGCAGCTCTCAGCAACTCTCCTACTTCCTTCTTTTCCTCTCTAATTCTTTATTACTCTCTTCAACACGGGTTCTACACTAATACGAGGGTGGGTGATACACACCGTGGTATTAGTTAGCACCGCGTTTTAGATGTAGGGCCAAGACCACCTAGGTCACCTGTCAGATCTACTTCTATTTTCTCGCTGTTCTATCGCTCCTTTTCCTCTTTCTCCTCCTCCTCCTCCTTCTCCCCCTCCTCCTCCTCCTCCCCCTCCTCCTCCTCCTCCTCCTCCTCCTCCTCCTCCTCCTCCTCCTCCTCCTCCTCCTCCTCCTCCTCCTCCTCCTCCTAAACCATTCCGATCCGGGAAGATATTGGCTTGATTCTTGACTACTTTCTGCCCTTACACTCTGGTAAAGTTTTCTGGCAAAAGAGGCAGGGGTTGATTGGAGATTCTTCCTGTTCCTTGTGGGCGATGTAGCTTCCCCAGAAGGGGCTACTTTTTTCCTCTTACTTTTGGTTCATTTTTAAACCATCTTTTTACTTTATCTTATTTCTAACTAGTGTCAAATAACTTGGTCGCCGGCAAAGTCTGAGACGCAGTTGGTTGTATGATATAGTGAACCCCCTGCAGGAGACCCCGTTTGGGGGCCATAAAAGAGGGATCGATTCTTGACCACAGGTCGAACCTATCTGTGGACTGCTACTAGGCCTAGGCGAAGCTAGGTAGGGCGACCAAGGAGAACACGAAAATTGGAAGGTAGGCGAGATAGAAGTAGGATAAATAAAGGGCTCTCCCACCTGTGGAACAAGATAATTTTTCTCTTCTAGGGTTAACAACTGGTAGCCCACAATAGTGGAGCATACTAGTACCAGGATGGACCGACCCGAAGACCTTAAAAGATTGCCTCTACGACTTATACCAAATGCCTTACAACCGTTAAAAATGTCTTACAATCTGGAACGTATGAAAAGATCCTCAACGGAATCCTGGAGGCTAACGGTCTAGAACCAATTATTGTCGCACATGACGTTTACTCAGCAGCGATTTTAACTATACAGGCGGCAGGGAAGGACGCTGACGAGAACGCCCATGTAGAGGAAAGCGCATCGGAAACCTACGATGGAAGCAGCAGCGAGGAAGGAAGTTGGGATTCATCTGAAGAAGAACCCAAGAGGGTAACAAGATAAACAACATAGGAAAAAAATCCAAATCTGGGAGGAGCCCAAGCCAGACCGTGCGAAAGGTTTCACCCAGCCCTGCTCCCAATACCACGAGAAAGAATACCCATATCAACGGAAACAGAAAGCAAGTAAAGAAACGGAAGTAAGCGTCACTTATTTCTAAGGACGACCTAAAACGATCAAAGGGACCGGCAACGCTATAGGAACTACCCAACTACAATGGCCAAGGAAAATCCAAATATACTACAGATTAACGTCAACGGATGAAGGAACAAAAGAGAAATGTTCTGAAACATTTTTAGAAGATTAGACCCGGACATCATCTTGATTTCTGCACACGGAGTAAACTTAGCAAACGATGAAAGAAAAATATGGAATTACTATGTAATAGCCGTAAACCCCACAGGACAAGCACACGACGGAGCTGCAATAGAGATAAAAAAAGGCATCGAATTCAGAACTTGCGACGAACTGGACGAATCATACATCGCAATAGAAGTGAAATTGGAACAGTCGAGCATCGTAATAGCAACGGGATATCAACCGCCTAGGAGAGATCATTTGCCAATTAATAACTTCATTAACATCTTTAATAACAGAAACCCGGTAATATATATATATATATATATATATATATATATATATATATATATATATATATATATATATATATATATATATATATATATATATATATATTGTGTGTACGAGGATTCCAAGTACTTTCGAACTTTATTTCGAAAGTACTTAGAATACTTGTATTAATTTTCCCTGTGGACTTTGTTGCATATATATATATATATATATATATATATATATATATATATATATATATATATATATATATATATATATATATATATATAAATATAACTGGGCTGATGGATGGGCCATCCCTAAGTGTTGTCTTCTAGTTCAAGGAGGATAGGATCACTTGCTGGACCTGAAGCAGAGCAGTTGTCTAATTATGTCATTATATAAACCGCACCAATTCATCTTGGGTATTTTTCCATATATATATATATATATATATATATATATATATATATATATATATATATATATATATATATATATATATATATATATATATATATATATATATATATATATGAGAAACTCACAAAGTAGCGCGTGAGTAGAGCAATAAATGCAAAAAATCACACATGAAAATGAAAGACGGTTTCCAAGTACTTTCGAACTTGTTCAGTTCATATGTCTATTCCTTGATAATAAACTGAACAAGTTCGAAAGTACTTGGAATCCGCCTTTCATTTTCCTGTAGGATTTTTTGCATATATATATATATATATATATATATATATATATATATATATATATATATATATATATATATATATATATATATATATATATATAGCAGTAATATGAAGACCCAGGTGATTACACTAATCATTTATTGGTCAGACGTTTTTAACCTTTACTAGGTCCATCTTCAGCGACTATATCGTCTAATGAGAAGGGGAAGGAATATTAATTGATAACAGTTAAAATAATACATTACAAAAAAGCGGAAGAAGGCAAGTTAAAATAATAAAATTGACAATTATTAAAATTAAAGTAAAAACACTAATAACAATATATAGAATTAAGTAATACTACCCAGTGTGATTTAAAAAAAAAATAAAATAATAGAAAGTGAAATTATAACATAAATTATACAGGATCGCAAGCCCAAAGGGATTGGCTTCATATGGAGAAAAAAGGAATTTAACGATACAGGGTTGGAATTTATACAAATGAATTGGCATTGAGGGAAATGGTTGTTTAGGGTAGAGAGAAGGAGTTTGTTAAACTCTGATAAGGAGCCAATCCCTTTGGGCTTGCGATCCTGTATAATTTACAATTATACATGTACGACCTGCCACAGTCGTTATGTAGGTCAAACTGGCTTACAATTCAACTGCAGGATCGCGAAGCACTTGGGTTTGTCTCATAGGACTGGTATTCCCATTTCTAAACCTGAAGCCTCTTCCATCAGGCAACATTCTGAGTATCACCATCATCCTCTTAAATTCTAATTCATCTACCATATTATCTTTAGACTTAACTTCTCTCGATTTGAAAATCTTAGAGTCACTATATATCAATAAAATAAATCCAAACCTAAATAATTACTCCTCCTCAATTAAACTATTCACAATATAACCAACCAACACTTCAATAGATTAACTAGCCAACCGCCCAACCGAACAAATTTCGTTAGTAGTTTTATATGTTTAGTTAGTTGATTTCTCAACTCCCACGATAAAGGTTATTCACTTTGTTCATTCTGATTTGTTTTCGTTTTTTTTGTTGTTGTATTTTACAATTTAATATAATAGGTTATTTTTTGTTTACTCCAGTAACTTTTAATATGTGATATTCAAGTCAGTTTATGTTAAAATTTCACTTTCTATTATTTTTTTTTTTAAATCACACTGGGTAGTATTATTTAATTCTATATATTGTTATTAGTGTTTTTACTTTAATTTTAATAAATGTCAATGTTATTATTTTAACTTGCCTTCATCCGCTTTTTCAGCCATTATTTAATGCATTCTTTTAACTGTTATCAATTAATATTCCTTCCCCTTCTCATTAGTCGACATAGTCGCTGAAGATGGTCCTAGTAAAGGTCCGAAATGTCCGGCCAATAAATGATTAGTGTAATCACCTGGGTCTTCATATTCCTGCTACATATCAGATTCCCAAGGAACAAATCAATTAACAGTATATATATATATATATATATATATATATATATATATATATATATATATATATATATATATATATATATATATATATATATATATATATAGTTAATGGAAGAACCTTTTTAAGAGTAGATGCTAATATTTTAAAAAGAGTAGCGTAAGTTTCGTTTCTGTCTTAAATGTGAATTTTGAATAATAGTGTTACAGATGAGACCGACTACGATCAAAAGTTTATGATTAGTAGGCGGCTGAGCTCCGTCTTTTAGTTAATAGTAAAGGTTTTAGTGTGGGATGTGGCTCAAATTCGTATGAGAGTATGCTGTCCCCAGCGTCAGTATTAACGTTGAAACTATGGTATGGAAGAAGAAATGTTCGAGCATCAGAGTAGTAAAAATGGACAATTTAGCTGCTAGATGAGTATACAGAATAAAAATGAATGTACAATATATATATATATATATATATATATATATATATATATATATATATATATATATATATATATATATATATATACATATATATAGTCAAAGGTATGCTGAAGTGGTATGAACATGTAAGAAGCATGAATTGGGGGGAGAATTATGAAGAGAAAATACGGTAATTTGTGCCCTGGTTAGTGTGTGAAAAGTTACAAAACCGCCTAATATGTCTATTGATTCTGTATGTGAATGTGTGTTTGAGAGAGAAGGGGATGGCCGAGGAACAATTAGGTATGATAAGTGTGTATGAATGGTTTTTGCGAGGGAGCGTGTTTGAGACCTAAGGATGGAACTTGACTGGACGAAGAACTACTGAACATGAAGATCCATCATTTTTAAAGGCTAATTATGAAGGAGTAAAGGATGGATAGATTTATGTTTATAAGAGCATATATGTGGGTAAGGTGGAGATGATGCGCTCCGATTCTACCGTGAAAGAGAACTTTAAAAGTTGAAAATAAAGTATGGACCTACAGTTACGTAAATCTGTTAGTTCGGATGAGTAGGTGTTGTTATATTTTTATGGGATTTGTGTTCAGGTGCTAATTCCGAAATTTGCATAGGTACGAGCCGCTAAGGTTCAAATGAAAAGCCTATTCACTGAAATTACATCCCAAACATTTATAATAATAAACTATATGGGAAAACAAATTGCATGGCCGGGATGGAATCCTTAGTGGGGAAATTTTTTTTAAGTTGAATGGAGTTGGGAATGTAATGTAAACACTGCTTTGTATGGGGGCGATAATATGTATATTTAGAATTTTGTTTAACTCTGCTTTCCAATTCGTTGAGGAAGATGTTAAGATATATATATATATATATATATATATATATATATATATATATATATATATATATATATATATATATATATATATATATATATATATGCAAAAAATTCTACAGCGAAAATGAAAAGCGTAAGCCAAGAACATAATTTCGAGCTTTATTTAGTCCATTTTCAAGGAATACATAAATAATTATTTTATACGAATCGTATATATGTGAGATAGGTAAGCGACGAAGTTTGTGGGGTGCTTTTGACGGATGCGGATGACCTTTGATAGACCCTTATGGCTTTTGTCATCCGTGAAATTATGTTATGTTGGCGCTCCGCCAACGTACAACGAAAAGATACAAAACACAGTGGCCGTGAAAAATAGAAATAAAAATCTCATTTCAAATTAAATTGTCCATGTTAATTCTTAGCCCTTTGATTTATTTACCTTGTTTATTTAATAATTTATTTCTTTTTGCGTGTGTATGTTAATATTCATAGTTATGTGACTTATATTTCTACATTTCACACACTCTCTCACACTTTGGTATTTTTTGGTAGAGATTTTATCTATATTTATTTACCCTTTCTCTACCTGCTTTTAATCCCTCTTTTCTTATTATGTATTTCTATTTTTTCCCGTCCACTCTGTTTTGTATCTTGCGAAGTGAAGCGCGCAGATAATTTACCGATCTAGCAAGTCGGCTAGAAAGGGGTTTTGTGACCGTATCTGGGAAGGTAATTTGAAATTGTTAAAGTTGTCACTTACTGAAGAGTGATGTGATTGAGAGTGGGAGAGTTGCGCGGTGCAGACGTTGATCATCTCCTTGAGTAAAGTTGATGCCTTAGAAGATGAATGTAGGCTCCTTGATGAATGCAATGTGATTCATGTTTGTTATGATGGCTTGATCCATGTTTTTAATATAGTTGAGGGAATTCGATGGTGACCTCATGAATTTGATACGAAAGCTTCGGAAGATGATGAGGTCACTCTGGATGATGATTGAGGTCATTCCAGGCTCCCCACTTGCAGCGAGAGAAGAAGTTGCTTGAAGCAAGAGACGAAGTTTGGATTGCTTTATTGCGGCGAGGGTCGCCAGTTGCAAGTTCGAACAAGTATTTTTTCTCTGCTATATGAATTCAAGTTTGGGATTCGAGTTCGTTTATGAAGGTGTTCAACAAATAAGTTCGTATTTATATTTATAAACAAGTTCATAAAAATAACTTTATTTTGAACTTGACGTTAAATAAGGTGAATGAATAAAGTCGGTGAGCTTAAATTCCTTTTTCGGTAGAAGGAGTAAATGTGAATGTGGATAGAAACACTTGTGAATCCTATCCACCGAAGAATGGTCGAGGAAGTGAGTTAAAGTCCTACCTCGGTTGATGGAGCACAAGGTGAAGACGAATGGAAGAGACTTGTGCTTCTTGAAGTGATTTGATCGACTGTGTGGATAATGTGGTATAATGTCCGATTGTTTTATATGTGTAGAGAAAGTGGGCGTGACCAATGGACTTTCTGGAGAGGAGCTTTGTCTGAAATGAATGTTCGTTGATGTGTGTTCGAGAGAAAGAGAGAGCAGACTCAAAGGAATTTATGGGCGGATTAATAAATGATGAGAAAAAGGATTGATAATTAAGTCGGAAGAAAGTCTGGGAAAGGTTTATAAGATTTCAGTCTAGCAGATTGATGTTAATGAACAAATAAAACGAAATGGCAAAATGACTGTTCTATGTGAACTGAGGTTGTTGCGATTTAGAAGGAAGATATGTGACCAAAAGCAAATTCAATGATCGGTCGGAATATATATATATATATATATATATATATATATATATATATATATATATATATATATATATATATATATATATATATATATATATATATATATATATCCATTAAACCACATTGAAAGAGAAAACGGAATAATTTTTCCTTGCAGTAATATTTTTATTACCTTTTTCGAAAAAATCCGTGCAGGGAAGCGTTTCAAACCAGACACACTGAGGCAGCGAGCACCGCTTTGATCACAGTTAAAAGTATCCCGTTAGCACACTATACTACGGTTCACTTCGTAGCATAGTGCCCTAACGGCATACTTTTAACTGTGATCAAAGCGTTCCTCGCTGCCTCAGTGTGCCTGGTTCGAATCGCTTCCCTGCACGGATTTTTTCGAAAAAAGGTAATAAAAATATTACTGCAAGAGAAAATTATTCTGTTTTCTCTTTCAATGTGGTTTAATGGATTCATTTTCATCATTCTCTCGCGCTACTTTGAGATATATATATATATATATATATATATATATATATATATATATATATATATATATATATATATATATATATATATATATATATATATATATGAATATGTACCACGGAAGGAAACTGAATAAAAAGCAGATTGGAGTAACTACTTTCGTCTATTCGACATTTTCAAACTCAATGGTGAAAAAAATAAGACACCCAGTATTTATACCTAAAGCACGTTCCCTATGAGGTCAGCATTTTAATGCTATCATATAAGTCGGATTTTAAGAAAGGAGAAAAGAGAAATTCCGACCAATCATCGACCCATAAATTTAACATTCATCGTAGGTAAATTAATGGAATCCGTCATTCGCGATAGGGTGATCGATCTTTTGGAAGCGCATAGTCTCATTAATGATAGTCCACACGGCTTTAGACAAAAAGGTTCATGTTTAACTAATCTTTTTGAATTTTATGACAGCATGATTAAAAGTTACGGCGAAAGTAGATCTTTGGACATAGTTTAGTTAGACTTCGCTAAGGCATTCGACACCGTTCCCCATAGGCGATTACTAACTAAAGTTTTTGCTCATGGAATTAGGGGAAAGCTCCTACAATGGATAGGTCGTGGCTTATTTATCATAAGCAGGGAATAGTCTTAAACGGTAAATTTCCAGAGTGGAAAAATGTAACTAGTAGCGTGCCCTAGGGTCTGTATTGGGACCATTGTTGTTCCTAATTAGGTAAACGACATGGACACCGGCCTACTTGGTAAATTATCTAAATTTGCGGATAACACCTCCCATAGGCGCGTAAACAGCTCTAGATACAACATTCGTGTCTCCACCGACATTCAGACGTCCAAGTACATTTCCTTAAGTATGACTGTCAAGTCGCCCTTACTATATCACTATGACCGATCGTATCCCGTCGTTGTAAGAAAATTAAAAACTTTTACCGTAAGAATAAACAAGAACTCTCAACAAATCTCAATCGACAGGTCGATAACGGCATATCTTAACACCCCTCTCCCCAAGAGACGCCGAATCCTCCACGGCAAATGGACACCAGAGGGAGGTGAAACTTAATGAAACCCATGGCAATTTCTGGTTAACCTTTCCAAGCGTCCATGATAAAGGTCGTCTTCTTCGCATCAAAACCACTTGCCAGCACCACAACACTCCCGAATGATTCTCTCATTGATTATAACAACACTCTTAATATGGGGATCCTATTGACATTGTAACAACATGTCTCAACATTTCTTACAGCGTTCATAAGAAACAGATCTTATATCTCCCTCGCTCTATAGCTCTGATATTTCCCTCCAATTGGGACACGCGAAATATGATAGCAGTTTGAAAGATAACTTAATAAGAAAAATACTTCACCCCCTCCTTGAGTAAATATGCCCTTGAGAAGTGTTTAAGTTCCGCACGCTTCATGCAGGTAAACAAAATTCCCTGCATGAGATGAGTCAGTCCCCCCAAAAATTATATAAACTTTTCTTCGAACTACGACACTTTGTTTGCCCCCCCCCCTCCCCCCCTTTTCGCGTCCGAAGATTTCGTATTAAGAAGCAGGTTCAACTGCTCCTTGAACTCTTGACTTCGAAGTTTGGTTTCGGCACAAGTGATTCGCCCCTCTCTTCAGAAAAGAATTTAATGCACAAACTCATTTTCGTCAGCTCTCCTTACGCGTTGGAAACTCATATTTTTCCAAGACTCTAGATCTACGATTTAAGCTGCATCCACGCCGGAATACTTCCAGTTTTTTCGTTTTTTTTCAATTTTAATTTTTATGGGAACCTGATGTGACAATTTAATTATTGCATTGATTTTGTATTAACATTATTTTATTTCTCTTCCTCTCTCCTTGTACCTCTCCCCTTCGTTTCAATTTACTTATCGTGTCTCTCTTAATCTCCCTCTTTAGACTATCGCTTTATCAGTTAATTGTTTTTACCCTTTTGGCTCTGTTCTTGACTCTTTCTTGCCTCTCGGTTTGACCTTGCTACCTGTTATAGCTAAATCTTAATGTGAATTTACCCATCTCTCTCCTACTTCCTCATTGATGATTTCTTGTTTTAGAGGCGGTCCTTTATCTTTTACTAGGTTATACTTGTATATACCCTTATTATATTACTTTCTCTTGTAGTTATCCTTGAGAATGAACTGAATAAAGTTCGAAAGTACTTGGAAGCACCTTTTCATTTTTCCTGCGGGACATTGTATTCATATATATATATATATATATATATATATATATACGAGGGGCGGTCAATAAATTTTGCAATTCGGATATAAGGAAACGAGAAATGAGGAAAAGTGTTTTATTATTTTTCAAAATCACTACCCTCGACTTCAATGCACTTGCGCCACTTGTCCCTGAGGCTTAGAATTCCCGACAACCAGAAATCTCCCGACTGCTGTTCAATCCACACCTGGACGGCGAGCTGGACATCTTCATCGTCCCCACCAAACCGGCGTCCACGCAGTGCAGCCTTGAGCTGGCGGAAAAAAAAGTAGTTGCTAGGGGCCAGATCTGGTTGAGCTCCTCGAATCCGCACTCGCGCAGGGCAGCTTGTGCAACTCTCGCCTTGTGGACTTTGACGACGTTGAAGTAGATCATGGGGCGTGAGGTTTCTAGGGACCCAACGGGCAGAGTCCTTGGTCATGGCCAAATTGTCGAGGATGATGTTGATAACACTTCCATGTGATATTCCAAGTTCTCGCTCGATTTGTTCGACCTTCCTCTCCACACGGGCCACATTGTCCTCGTTGGTCACGTCTGACGGGCGTCTTGGACGGGGTTCATCTTCAAAGGACTCACGACCATAGCGGAACTCCCTATTCCAGCGAGCAATGTTTGCATAGGAAGCGGCGGTGTCGGTGTACACTGCAACCATGCGTTCATGGATGTCTTTTGCATTCTTGCCTTCCTTGGTCAAAAATTTGATCACTGTGCGGTCCTCAACCTTGTCCATTGTTGAAAAATTTGTGACTGACGATCTGCGATCAGCTACTGCTTCTTAAATAGATGAGGCAGCAGCGTGCGACTGCAGGTCCTGACTTGTCATAACTTGTCCTAACACCCCCACAAACAGCCATCCCCCTTCCTCTGTTTTGCCTTACTGATTCGCAAAACTTATTGCCTGCCCCTCGTATATATATATATATATATATATATATATATATATATATATATATATATATTATTGGGCTATGCTAAATAATTCAAAATTAAGTCTAATATAACATTTAGTGAGCCAAATTGCCAAAGAGTTCTTTAAAGACCTCACCTGTAATTCCTATATTAATTATTTTAATAAAACTCTTTTTAGTATTTTTGTATCATTATGAGCTCAATTTTAAAAATATTCGGGTCTAATGGGTTAAAGAAGAGAGTTAGATAAATTGGCTGGTAGAGTGCCGACGGGGACCCATTTCTCGACGGACGCCTTCTGGCAAATGCGGTGGACCCTTTCAAGGTGTCAATTAGTGCCTCTCGGAATCTCAATGGCGGCTCACTGGTGACTGTGACACCGCACTCTGCCATGAATTTCTTGAAAGGAGTGGTTTATGTGAGGGAACTCGTGGACTACTAAGTGAAGGCATTCAAGCAACTGCCGCGGGGTGCTACTACTGCTACCTCTTCGACTATTCAAATCGCTCATGCACATGTGCAAAGTCGAGTTCTACCCACGGCGGGCTCTCCTCTTGTAGACCTGGCGAACACAAGGTTAACATCCAGCTTCGGCTAAAACACGGGTTCGCCCCTTACCCAAACTTCTTTACTATTTCCCTTAAGGCAAAACGGCAGTGTGCCACACCCGAGCTGTTAGATTCACGGGAAGTAAAGTCCCTCAAGGAGGGCGGGAGGGGCGTCGTGAGATCGTTTCCGGATTTCCTAAAACTGTCTCACTTAAAGAGAACATCACCAACGAAACTCCAGCTACTAGGTCCCATCCAAGTCTAGGCGAGGCCACCCGGAGACGCGGGACCATCCAAAAGAGAATTACAAGTCTCCGCAGTTGCCCTACCCGCCAAAAGTTTCGAGGTGCAGGGAGGAAAAGACTCGCATAGCGAGCCCAACCTCCTCCGATAAGTCCCCAAAGGAGACAGTTCCTGCAGCGTCCTAAAGCCAAAAGGCCCGAAGTTCTGCATTCGGGAAGCGTACGGCCATTCCCGTGAGGTCCTCTCTTCGAAGAAGGCCCCAGCATCTACTCAGACCTGGGCCTGGATGGCATATTCGTTCAATCGAATTGCTGTGAACTCCCAGCCAAATGAAATTAGCTGCGGAAACTCGTCTCCTCTTGTCCCCGGTTAACTATTTTTCTGGATGTGACCGTGCTGGGCGTGTGCCCCGTGCATACTCTACCAGGATATAAAGGTTTTGCGACACCATCCTTACGGATAGGGGTCGGACAGGAGGATGCTCGATTTCATCCTGCATGGTGTCTCTGTTCTATTTGCTATACCTTTATACCTTTCAGTCTGTGGCGGTGCAGCTACACCTGGATAAAAGGTATACTGCTATTTATGCATACATTTCGCCGTCTGTAAACTTTGACACGTGGGATTTCTCCAGCTCGGGGATTTAAACGCTATACCTCCCCTCTGGGAGAACCACTTGATCAATCTAGGTCATCAATTCCTTGTCGAGCTGATCGAGGAGCTGGAGATGGGCGCCCTAAATATGGATGAGTTTACGCATCACTGCCCGAGAACCACTTTAATTTCCTGCCTCAATCTGTCCCTGTGCTGTTTGGAAACAGCGTAATTTTTTATGGGGGGGGGGAGGTGGTCGATGATCTTCCTGGCAGTGACCACTTTCCCATTCACCTATCATTTTCTGGGGCGCTGCCACCTGAAAAACAACCCTGGCTGTGCTTGGAGGGGGGACGATGGTCCGCATATTCTGAAACAACTTATTTTCCTACCCCAGTCGGAGAATTTAAGCCGGTGGATTAGGGCGTTGAGTTCTTGTCCGGTAACCTCATCGTCGTGGGCCCTCAGACAGAACCAATATGCCTATATGCGTAATAAGTGCCCATAAACAATTTCACTGTCCGTCACTTAACAATTTTGATGAGCTAAAGCTAGGTTATAGTATAATTTAAGCACTCCCGCCGCTCTTCCTGGCGGGCATATGTACGTGTCTTCACTTAAATCGAAAGAGCCCTCTCGCAGAGGTGTAGAAGAGAGTTGAAAGTATTCGGGGCAAGTTCTTGCAGCCCACGACCTCCCCGTTCCCCAAGAGAACGGCACTGCTATCTTGTACGTCGCGTCCTTAGTAGAGTCTTTCTGCACACTTTCTCCACATTTCCCACCCGGGCTGCTGATCTAACAGCTTTTAATGCAGGTCGAGATGCTGAAGGCCACCGAGTGTGTTTTACCTCCGCTCTCCTCTCGCTTCATGCACGGGCACTGCCTAGGTGAGTGAGACATGTCATTTCTGCTAAATTTGTTCAACGGGGTATGGACGGAGGGTACCCTCCCAGACTACTGGCTAATGGCTACTGTGCTCACTTTTCGCAATCCGGGTAGTGAGCACTCTTTTCCGGCCAGTTTCTCCCAAGTTCTCTGACATTCTGCGTGTGCAAGTTGATAAGAGATATTGGTAAATGTTAGATAAGCCTTTTTCCTGGACAACAGAGGCAACATATATTCTGCACAGTGTCTTGCGCAATTTCTACTCAACGTCGGACTGTTTTTTTTTTGGGGGGGGGGGGGGCGGTCTATCGACGCCTCATCTATGAGGCTCATATTCGCAGCAGTAGGGTCTCGTACACGCGCCATGGACAATCTTCTCTCGTGACATTTAGCACTTAGGGAGCTGATAAGGCTACTTGCCTTAAGTTTCTATCGACCCTTTGTTTGTTCGAAGTTTGCCTATGGATGTGAGTTTTACGCTTTCGTAGCCGAGCGTGTATTGCGGGATGGACTCGATCCACCACACCGGCCTCCCTCTAGCGACCAGTGATTTCCGCCCCTTCCCGATTAATATCCTACTTGTCGATCCAGGGGGAGATGCTACTTGCTCTATGCCGGACACTCAATCGTCAACGGCTCTCCCTGCAGCCCAGGCCGATCTCGTCGGTGCCTATACTACCTAGAGACACCAGTCATAGCCAGGGTATTTCTGTTTTAAAGTAGGAAATTCCTTTTAGACCGCGGTGTAACTCCCAGCCCGGTGGTGCTTCTGATTCTGTCCAAGACGCTACCCTTGATGATACCACCTTAGACTATTTGTCGCTACGCCTCTGCTCCCATAGCTTCAACAACACTGGGAGTATTGTGTTTGATCTTTGCGGGGGGGGGGATGCACATTTCGTGCCGCGCTGGATCCGTACCAGTATACATGGATGGCTCCAAGTCCAAAGAGGGGATCGACTTCCACGCAGTATCCCCTCTATTTGAAATCAGCGGGGTTCTACCAGGCGCTGCGTCTGTTTTCACGGCTGAGCTGGATGCAAAACACCGCTCGGTACGAGAGATAACGTGCCATGCACCACTCGGAGATTTGAGTGTAATTTTAGCAACTCAGAAAGTGCCTTAGTGCTCTCGGGGAGGTGGAATCTATGCACTTCCTAGTCCGTGGCAGTCTAGGCCTATATGGTGTCCTAGGCAAGACCTCCTTTTTTATGTGTGCTAGTTATTATATCACTGGTCCAAAGAAATGAAATTTAGTATCAAACACTAAGGAAGGTAACCATTGAAAGCTTAAGAAAGAAAATTTGAGATATAGAAACGGAGAAAATCGGGAAAACTATCTTTAACCGTTATATGAAAATAAATAAAGCAGTTGGGTTTGAACCTGTGTCATCAAGCGCTCATCGCTATTATGACCACGACTCTAAGTCGATGAGGGTCTTTGGTCATAATAGCGATGAGCGCTTGATGACACAGGCTCGAATCTAACTCCAATATTCCTTTTCATATAACGGTTAAAAATATTTTTCCCGATTTTCTCCGTTTCTATATCTCAAATTTTCTTTCTTAAGCTTTCAATGGTTACCTTCCTTAGTGTTGCAATACATATTTTCATTTTGGGGGCCTATAAATATATCTATTATATCACGTTTCATGTGATTTCAGTTAAATATATATATATATATATATATATATATATATATATATATATATATATATATATATATATATATATACATATATATATATATATATATATATATATATATATATATATATATATATATATATATATATATATATATATATATATATATATCTCAAAGTAGCACGAGAGAATGATGAAAATGAATCCATTAAACCAAATAGAAAGAGAAAACGGAATAATTTTTCCTTGCAGTAATGTTTTTATTACCTTTTTTCGAAAAAATCCGTGCAGGAAAGCGATTCGAACCAGGCACACTGAGGCAGCGAGCACCGCTTTGATCACAGTTAAAAGTATGCCGTTAGTACACTACGCTGCCTCAGTGTGCCTGGTTCGAATCGCTTCCGTGCACGGATTTTTTCGAAAAAAGGTAATAAAAATATTACTGCAAGGAAGAATTATTCTGTTTTCTCTTTCAATGTGGTTTAATATATATATATATATATATATATATATATATATATATATATATATATATATATATATATATATATATATATATATATATATATATATACTGTATCTCGTATTCGATCCCTCGTGGGTTCACCTCTGGCTGTCCCGTTAGGCATAATCTCCCAATTTAACATTCATTCAAAGAAAAATTTGTGTGTGCTGGGAATTTTATATATATATATATATATATATATATATATATATATATATATATATATATATATATATATATATATATATATAATGTTCAACGGAAATCCCAAGGCGAGGAAAATGGCTGGTATCATCCTTTTTATTTACTGGCGACGTTTCGACCACAATACGGTCATCTTCTTAGGCCTTGCCAACGAGCGTGTTACGTGCTCCGGCCGACCCAAAAGTGCCAAAACTTTGGGTCGGCCGGAGCACGTAACACGCTTGTTGGCAAGCAAGGCCCAAGAAGATGACCGTATTGTAGTCGAAACGTCGCCGGTAAATAAAAAGGATGATACCAGCCATAAAACCTCGCCTTGGGGTTGCTGTTGAACATTAAATTTAGGCTCTCTAGAAGCCATTCTCCTTCTTGGAGCAATAATGACCAATTTATTTAAAATTTTTACAAAGTACAAATTTATAGTATATGGAAGATAATGAGAAAAGAATGGGAAAAGCGATATAAAACAATTTTCGCAATCGGCGATGAATGTGGATATAGTGAAAAAGACCGGGGTGGGGGGTCGGGGTAAATGGAGAACGGAGATCGACCAAAAACGGAGAGGCTCGCGTTAAGCGGGAGTCGGCGAGTGAATGTGCCCGTCCCAGGTCCTCACCGCCTTATATAGGCGGGGCCTAAGGCGTAGAGGACTGGGCATACCCTTGCAACGCAGAGGTTCCTCCGAGGTCCGGGACGGGCCTTCCGCCGGATTCCGGATGGAACGCACATAACTAACGTTTTTGGCTGAATGTCTCCACCAAGTAGAGATGTCGACCAGTGTTGACGCGGAGAGGAGAGATAGGATGTCCGGAGGTATCTTTCCTCTTTTGATGTTGGCGATGGCTGGTTGGCAATCGGAGAGGATGCTGGCCCTTGGAAAAAGGAGGAGGGTGACAAGTAGGACCGCACTCTCCAAATGGAAGGCGAACCTGGGTATCTGGAGAAACCAGGCCGGCAGAACCCAAGATTCGCCCTGGGCAGTGATGGCGATTCCTGATAGGCAGGCGTCGCAGGCCACCACCGACGAGGAATCCCTTGGGGAACGCCAGTGGCGCCACTGGGTATCAATCAGGGCGGCGAGTGACATTAGCCAGGCGTCCTGGTGCCCATGTTTTCTGGCGGCGGAGCAGAGTTGTACCCACAGGAATGGAAGGTTGAGTACTGGGATGACGAAATTAAGCAAGCCCCCTAGTCGTTGCCAGAATTTATGATCCAGGCTAGGGCTGTTTGAGAACCCGAGGGCCCGGATGGTTTTCGAAGCCATCTTGGAGGTCAGCCTGATCCGGGAATTCTTCAGATCAATTAGAATTCCAAGATACGCAAGCTGTCTGCAAGGCGTGAGGACGGACTTTGGGTAATTTATTGAGAGACTGGAGTTAAAAAACGGCCAAGGACGTTCAGGACCTTATCAAGAGGTCCCACTACCAAAAAATCGTCGAGGTAGGTGAACGCCCTGCAACCCTCGGCCTTGGCAAAGTTGTTAGCCACGGCCTCCATGATCTGTTGCATGATAAAGGGTGCGCCGGTAAACCCCATGGGAAGGCGTTTGAATCTCCAGGTTTTGTTGCCCACACGGATCCCGAATTGGTGTCGGGCATACTCGTGGAGCGGGATATGATAAAACCCGCTAGCCAAATCTAGTTTGACTGCGTAATCCGTAGGAAGGGATGTCTTGAGAACCTTCCTAATATATATAAATATGTGTATATATATATATATATATATATATATATATATATATATATATATATATATATATATATATATATATATATATATATCTCAAAGTAGCACGAGAGAATGATGAAAATGAATCCATTAAACCAAATTGAAAGAGAAAACGGAATAATTTTTCCTTGCAGTAATATTTTTATTACCTTTTTTCGAAAAAATCCGTGCAGGGAAGCGATTCGAACCAGGCACACTGAGGCAGCGAGCACCGCTTTGATCACAGTTAAAAGTATGCCGTTAGTACACTACGCTGCCTCATTGTGCCTGGTTCGAATCGCTTCCGTGCACGGATTTTTTCGAAAAAAGGTAATAAAAATATTACTGCAAGGAAGAATTATTCTGTTTTCTCTTTCAATGTGGTTTAATATATATATATATATATATATATATATATATATATATATATATATATATATATATATATATATATATATATATATATATATATATATATATATACTGTATCTCGTATTTGATCCCTCGTGGGTTCACCTCTGGCCGTCCCGTTAGGCATAATCTCCCAATTTTACATTCATTCAAAGAAAAATTTGTGTGTGCTGGGAATTATATATATATATATATATATATATATATATATATATATATATATATATATATATATATATATATATATAATGTTCAACAGAAATCCCAAGGCGAGGAAAATGGCTGGTATCATCCTTTTTATTTACCGGCGATGTTTCGACCACAATACGGTCATCTTCTTAGGCCTTGCCAACGAGCGTGTTACGTGCTCCGGCCGACCCAAAGTTTTGGTGCTTTTGGGTCAGCCGGAGCACGTAACACGCTCGTTGGCAAGGCCTAAGAAGATGACCATATTGTAGTCGAAACGTCGCCGGTAAATAAAAAGGATGATACCAGCCATTTTCCTCGCCTTGGGATTTCTGTTGAACATTAAATTTAGGCTCTCTAGAAGCAATCCTCACCGATATATATATATATATATATATATATATATATATATATATATATATATATATATATATATATATATATATATATATATATATATATATATATTTATATATATATATATATATATATATATATATATATATATATATATATATATATATATATATATATATATATATATATATATATATATATATATATATATATATATATATATATATATATATATATATGTTTTTGCTCTGGGTAGTCCATCGAGCTTGATGATGACGAATGCCCTCATATTGATGGCATTAAACCTGCACTAGGTTTAAATGGGTAGGAGTGTGTGAGTCTTTGGACCCGTATCTTGACCGATGGGAATAGGACCCGGGTGGCAGGAGTGGCTTAAAACGATTTGTTACTTCTGAATATATAGATTCTGAATTCTCCAATATCTTTGAAATTGGCCATAAATTATTTTATCCTTATCCTTTTCTTCTAAACTGTCTTTCTTCTGCCCCCCAAAAAGAGTTCTATAATACAGCTCCTGCTCGATCGTGTTGAGTAGCATCGGTTAATGTAAGCTTTTGATTCTCAAGGAGTCGTGCACGAATGTTCGAAAATTTTAACCCTCATATGAAGGAATCCCTGATACTCCCATCATAGTAGACTGCAGCTTGAGGGTACTGCTCAATCGATTCTTCTGGAAGTCGAATTCGACTAGAAAGCAAATGTCTGGCCTGAATTTCACTGGAAGCCTTAATATAGGCAGCTTGCAACAATTCGATAGCCTTCGAATGATCCGCCCCACCCTCTATTACATCCATGACATGAGGACCAATGTGCAAGTAGAGTACTTCTAACTTGCCTGGAGAATGATCAGATATTGTAGAAAGGAAATAGCTGAAATTTCTATACCAAAGCTTCCATAATTTGCCAGCATGTGGATCCGAAGTAGGTACACCAAACTTCTTAAGTCGTATGACTTTAAGCATAATAGTTGATTAAATTGTCATGATAGTTATAAGTACTGATAAGCATACCTGCAAAGGGGCTTATTGTGATGATAGTTATAAGTAGGGATGGGCATAACTGCCTTACCAGCTTTTATTGTAATGATAGAACTGAGTAGTAATGTATATTCAAACTGTCCCTTTGTATAGGGTCTAATCAACTATATTCATAATACATCTAGAAAAGAAACAAAAGAAAATATTAGTAACATGAATACATATGGACACATATAAATAAGGAAGGGAGAACATATAGCAATTGACTATATTTTTTTTATATACTTACGTCAGGCCTGTCCCTAAAGTTTCGCTGCAGTGATCTAGAATTCCAATCAATGATGTATATTCGAATAACGACGTCTGGCAATCGCCTTTGAAGTCGAATATAATGCTAGGCTTTAGAATTAGGAAAAATACTATATTATTAAAGATAGCCTTTGGACAAACTACAATTTCGCCCCAATTTTAAATTCCTTCCAAAATAATATATAATACAATATGTGTTTCCAATAACCAAACAAAGACAACGACAGCGCCGTTATTCCTAGGCTTTTAGAGCCTTCTAATCAATAAAAGTTATAGAAAAAATGTTATTCTGCTCATAAAATTTCATAGGAATTCCTTGTTTTTGGTGACTCTTTGATGAAATTAAGTTTATCGATAAATTATTACTTTTTCTAAGTTCTAAGTTCTTGGGAGCTAAGAGCTAAATCGCTAATTGGAATCGCATCATATTATATATAGAATTTTGAAGGGATTTTTTTCTGAATTAAAATATAATAGAGGGATATTATATATTAATCAGTTTTGAAGAAAATATTGATTTAAATATCATTCGGTGGTGAGACTTATATGTTTGATGCCAAGGAACGCTGTAGAAAAACTAGAGGCCTAACGACATTTAGCCAGTGCCTTTTGAATTCGAATCTAATGTACAAAATGAGTCCAATCCTTATGAAACAGTAATGGCACTGAGGGGAGAAATGGGCAAACTATAAGTTGAGACTGCAAGGGATGGGAATAGATATGTGGGCAGGCTATCTGTATGCTGTCTACTATAGGACTGAGTGGCGCAAAGAGAATGAGAGTGGATACGAAGTATGAATTAATCTATATAGAAGGCAGAACAAAAGGAAAGCTGAAACAAAAAATGGTAAATATGTAGATTAACGACTCGAACGTTGGGACGTTCACGTTTTTTGAGTAAATTTAAGGGGACGGCTCGTGTGGGGGTAAACACAATGGGAGGACCACACTATGATGATCCTGAGTTTCATTAAATTGGGGGGTCTGGGGGGCACAGCCCCCCAGACCCCCCCAATTGTTCAGTTGGCTGTCTGGCTTTGTTCTGGAAGGTTGTCTTGCAGGAAGCTCTTGATTCTCATTGTAAGATTGGGATATAATACTGATTTGGGTGTATAGTTTTTCTTGTATTTATTTAATACATCAATCACTGTGTAATAAATACATTAGTGATTAATACTTTTGGGGAAGATAACTGGCAGCAATCCTGAGCAAGAATTTTTTGGGTGAGTGTTAACTTTTTCCTTAGTAAATTTCTGAGAGTATGGCTGTTTGTATAGATGGTGAGAGCATGCTGTTTGAAAGTAGTGTGTATGTGGTGTGTGATGCATGTGGAGTTGAAAGGAGAGTGAATGTAACTGAATGCCGTGTGTGTTTTCTGGAAGGGGAGGTTAGGAGGTTGAGTGGGGAATGTAAGAGGTTGAATGATTTGGTGTTTGAGGTGAGAAGAGATGCAAGTGTGCGATTGAAGGGTGAGATTAGTGCTAAGAGGGTCGAAGATAGGGCTAGGACTGGGACCAGTGTGGAAGTTGTGAGTGATGATGAATGGCAGGTGAAAATGGATAGGATAGATAAGTTAGGACAGGTTAGGTGTGTGAATGAGAGGGACATAGAACCTGTTAGGTTGACTAACAGATTCAATGTCCTGAGAGAGGAAGAGTGTGAAAGTGATTTGCCTGGTGTGATTGTGGATGAAAGCAGGATGGGTGGTAGTGTGACTGAGAGCAGGAGGGAGGGTAATGTTAGGCCAAGACAGAATAGGAGAATGACTGAGGTGCTAGTGATGGGTGACTCTCAGATTAGGTATTTAGATAGGAAGTTGAGTGATAGCAAGTGGAAGGGAATGAGAGTTTGTCTGCCGGGTGCTGGTGTAAGTGATGTTTGTGAGAGGTATGATAGGCTGGTTTCTGGGTGTGAGAGGGATGCAGTTGTGATTACGCATGTGGGAGTGAATGATGTAAAGAAGGTGGGTACATGTGAGTTACGTGAGCAGTATAAAAGGTTAGTTGAAAGGATGAGTAAAAGCAGGGTAAAAGGTGTTGTTTCTGGTGTGCTTCCGAGATTGGATGTGGGGGTAGAATGGTTGTCGGGTGCAATTGGTTTGAATGAATTTGTGAAAGGACTGTGTGAGGAGTTAGGATTGGTGTTTGTAGATGTCTGGGGAGGGTTTTACGGGAATAGGAGGTTGTATGCGATTGATGGGCTCCATCTTAGTCGGGCAGGTGTTGAGGTTCTATGGGGGGAGCTGGATAGTGTGATTAGGTCTTTACGGGTGGGAAACTAGAAGCTGTTAGAGGTAAGGGAATAACAGTAATAGAGGGCAGGTGTAGGAAATGGAAGGGATGCAGAGATAGAGGAATAGCTAAGGAAGAGGGCATACTGATGCGTTATAGGGGGACTAATGCACAAGTGAATGAGCAGATAACTAGGAATAGAAAAGCACGATGCAATGAAGATTGGAATAATAAAAAAACCTTAAAAATATACTACACAAATGGTCGGAGTATAAGGAATAAGATAACAGAGTCATGGCTTGATTTGGCAGGAAATCACTTTAAACCTGAGGTTGAGATTGAGGGCTTTAACATGTTCCATACAGATAGGAATAGGAAGAGAGGAGGAGGAGTAGCTGGATAGTGTGATTAGGTCCTTACGGGTGGGAAACTAGAAGCTGTTAGAGGTAAGGGAATAACAGGAATAGAGGGCAGGTGTAGGAAATGGAAGGGATGCAGAGATAGAGGAATAGCTAAGGGAGAGGGCATACTGATGCGTTATAGGGGGACTTATGCACAAGTGAATGAGCAGATAACTAGGAATAGAAAAGCACGATGCAATGAAGATGGGAATAATAAAAAAACCTTAAAAATATACTACACAAATGGTTGGAGTATAAGGAATAAGATAGATCTCTTAAGAGCGTTAGCGAGTGAAGAGAATTTTGATATAATTGCAATAACAGAGTCATGGCTTGATTTGGCAGGAAATCACTTTAAACCTGAGGTTGAGATTGAGGGCTTTAACATGTTCCATACAGATAGGAATAGGAAGAGAGGAGGAGGGGTTATTATTTATATTAAAGATAATCTCCAGTGTTGTGTAAACAGTACAATTAAATTAGATGATAACACAGAGTCATTATGGCTAAATGTAAAGGAAGGTAAAAACAAGCTTGTCATAGGATTATTATACAGACCACCAAATCTTAGTAAGGAAGCTTCAAATCTTCTGTGGCAGGAGATTGAACGGGCATGTGTGTATAATGGGCGATTTTAATTACAGAAATATAGACTGGGAAGCTCTTGTGGGTGATCAGGAGGCTGAGGAATTTTTTAATGTTGTCCAAGATAATTTTCTGAGGCAGATTATTAATGAACCCACTAGAGGTAATAATATACTGGATTTAGTTCTGACAAATAGGGAAGAAGTTATTAAGGATACTGAGATTGGAGGAAATTTGGGTAATAATGACCATTGTGAAATTAGATTCAAGATGAAATGGAATGGTATTGATAGTAGCATGAACAATGTTAAAATTCCTGACTTTAGAAGAGCAAATTATAATGGGCTAAGGACTTACCTGGAGGCAGTTGTACAGAAACCAGGCAATGAAATCAATTCAGGAATAGATTCAATTGAATTTACCTTGAATCCCGGTCGATAGGTACCCTCTTGGGTAATGAGACCGTACCGTTGTTTTTAGTTGATGTATGCAGAACAGATTTTTCAATATGTGAATATATAACTGTGTAGGTCTTTGTGGTTTTTCCATTCTTTTTCTAATCTTGACTTAAAGATATTTACAGTTTTTCTGGTTACAGTTTCTGTTGAGAGTTTGTTCCATATTGAAGTGACTCTTGTCGGGAAGAAATGATATCAGTTAGTGGAGACAATAATCACCAGGAGGAAGAGATTACAATTGAAGAGGAGTATGAAAGAATAATTGAGCAATTAATTACAGGTCAGATGATTAACATTCCTTATAAGGAGATTAGGACTAAAAATAATGACCCAAAATGGATGACAGATAAAATTAAGCATTATATTGGCATTAAAAAGGGCATTTATTGGAAAATAAAAAATGGAGAGGATCACTTAAGGCAGAGATATAATGAACTAGCAAGAGATGTTAAAAAGTTAGTTAGAGTAGCAAGGAGAAATTATGAAATTAAAGTGGCAAATAGGGCAAAGGAAGATCCTAAAAGTTTTTATCAATTATACAAAACTAAGGTTAGAGATAAAATAGGCCCACTTATAGATTCCAATGGAGAATTAGTGAGTGATAGGGACTCAATGGCTGGAATGCTAAATGACTTTTTTCTCTCAGTATTTACACAGGAGGATACTCTAAATATACCCGAGGTGTCAATGATCTTTCGGGGTAATGATGAAGAGAAATTAAAGGATATCTTGATCACAAAGGAGATAGTGACAAAGGAAATTGATAAAATCAAAAGTAGTAAAGCACCCGGTCCTGATGAGGTCTTTCCTAGAATTTTGAAAGAATGTAAGGATGTGTTAAGTGAGCCCCTAGCATGCATCTTTAGAAAATCATTGGAGAGTGGCATTGTGCCAGTGGCATGGAAGAAAGCCAATGTGATACCTATATTTAAGAAAGGGGATAAAACAAATATGTCTAATTACAGACCAGTAAGTTTGACATCAGTGGTAGGGAAAATGATGGAATCTATTATAGCAAGGAATATAAGGGATCACTTGGATAAGCATAAGTTGATAAAAGAATCACAGCATGGCTTTAGTAAGGGTAAATCCTGCCTGACTAATTTGCTGTCTTTTTATAGTAAGGTGTATGAAGCAGCAGATAAGGATGAAAACTATGATATTTTATACTTGGACTTTAGTAAGGCTTTTGATCGAGTGCCACACTTACGGCTTCTGAGCAAAGTTAAAGCACACGGGATCGATGGCAGTATATTTAGGTGGATTCAGTCATGGCTTGGTGACAGACAGCAAAGAGTTAGTATAGATGGAGTTAAATCTGAGTGGGGGTGTGTTAGCAGTGGAGTTCCGCAAGGATCTGTTTTGGGTCCCTTGCTATTCTTAATTTATATTAATGATCTTGACATAGGTATAAGTAGTGACCTGAGTAAATTTGCTGATGATACTAAGCTAGGTAGGGCCATTAGGGCTGATTCTGATGCTGTTGTAATGCAGGAGGAATTGACCATTCTGTCCAATTGGGCTGAGAAATGGCAAATGAAGTTTAACATAGACAAATGTAGTGTACTTAGTATAGGTAGAAATAATCCACTGAATAGTTATAAATTAAATGGGAGAAATTTAGGGAGGACCGATTGTGAGAGGGACTTGGGTATTTTGGTAAGTTCAGACCTTCGTCCTAGAAAGCAATGCCTAAATGCTAAGAATAAAGCTAATAGGATATTGGGATTCATTAGGAGGAGTGTAAGCAATAAGAGTGCTGAAGTCATTCTAAAACTGTATCTGGCGCTAGTTAGGCCTCAGCGATGCTCAGCATGGGTTTAGATCAGGTAGATCATGTTTGACTAACTTACTAGACTTTCTGGAGTTTGTAACAGATCAAGTAGATAAGGGAGAGAATGTAGATATAATTTACTTAGATTTTAGTAAAGCATTTGATAAGGTACCACACAGGAGACTAGTTCATAAATTAAAAATGATTGGGATATGTGGGGGTGTTTCAAATTGGATAGCTGAGTGGCTGAAAGACAGGAAGCAAAGGGTAGTGCTAAATGGTGTAAAGTCAGAGTGGAGGGATGTTATCAGTGGGGTTCCTCAGGGATCAGTTCTCGGTCCATTATTATTTGTCATCTATATAAACGATCTTGGGGAGGCAGTTAATAATAAAGTGTCAATTTTTGCGGATGATACCAAATTAGCAGCTGTAGTTAAAGATATTGATGATAATTTTAAAGTGCAGGGGGACTTAAATAAATTGTTATCCTGGGCACATAAGTGGCAAATGACTTTCAACCTTGATAAGTGCAAAGTTATTAACATGGGAAAAGATAATAGAGAATTTAACTATGAAATGGATGGGCATTGGCTGAGCTCAGTAGAGGATGAGAAAGATCTAGGAGTAGTAATAGATAAGTCATTAAGGTTTTCTAAGCAGTGTATTGAAGCAAGAAATAGGGCAAATAGAGTGCTGGGTTTTATTAAGAGAAATGTCAGTTACAAAAGTAAGGAGGTTATTCTTAAACTCTATAACTCTTATGTTAGGCCACATCTAGAGTACTGTATACAGGCATGGTCCCCACATTTTAGACACGATATTAACCTTCTTGAGTCAGTGCAACGGAGGGCAACAAAGATTATTCCTTCCCTGAGGCACCTTGAATATGAAGATAGACTGAGGGTATTAAATATGTTCTCGTTCGAAAGGAGGTGTGTGAGAGGGGATATGATTGAGCTGTTTAAAATTTTTTCCGGGATAGATAAATTGGATGTTAGCAAGTTTTTTGAGTTAGATGATGGAAATCGGACTAGAGGTCACCACTTGAAAATTAAAAAGCAAGGGTGTAGGTTGGATTTAAGAAAGTATTTTTTCACCAATAGAGTGGTAGACTTCTGGAACAAATTGCCGCAGAGGGTAGTAGGTAGTCCAAATCTAAATGTATTTAAGAGTAGGTTGGATGAGTTTATGGGAAGGGAAGGTTGTGATGGTTCCTAAGTTTTGTATATATCTATAGCTGCATGATTTAGTTCTTGACAAGCCTTGATTGGTGATACCCTTGTTTCTGGATGCAATCCTCTGGATGTAGTTTTCCTGGGAGTTTGGGTGCCTTGAAAAAGAGGCCGCTTGACTCGGATGACCTATGATGAGCCCTTGTGGCTTTTGTCATCCGTTATATTATATTGTGGGGGACTTTGATTTTGTCTTCCCCTGGTGATGGTGCTTTTTGTGGGTGGGTTTTGACGGAGGCGGATGACCTTTGATAGGCCCTTGTGGCTTTTGTCATCCGTGTAATTATGTTATGTTATGTTATGTTATCTAGACTATGCAGTACAATTTTGGTCACCATATTATAGGAAGGATATTGATTTGCTTGAGTCTGTGCAGAGAAGGATGACAAAGATGATTGGTGGGCTAAGGAACTTACCTTATGGTGAAAGGCTCAGAAAACTAAATCTACATACATTGGAAAGGAGAAGAGTCAGAGGGGAATTGATTGAAGTCTTCAAATGGGTAAAAGGATATAATAAAGGGGATCTGGGTAAGGTTCTTATATTTAGTGAACATGACAGGACACGTAGCAATGGGTTTAAGCTTGATAAGTATAGGTTTAGGAAGGAGATTGGGAGGAATTGGTTTACAAATCGTGTGGTAGATGAATGGAATAGGCTCACTAGACATGTGATAGAAGCCTCCTCTCTGGGTAGTTTTAAGAATAGATTAGATAAATATATGAATGAAGCTGCTAGATGGGACTGACTTTTTTTATGTACATATGTATATATTTTTCTGCGGAGTGGGGAGATTATTTTGCGGTTGCATGAATGGACATAATCCTCTGGATGCATTTTATGTATATTGTAGATTAGATCTGACGAACTCCTGTAAAGGGTGACAATGTTGATGACTTTTCTCTGGTAAGAAATCTTTTGTGTGTTGACTGGAACAGGAGCTGCCAAGTGTAGGCCATGAATAGTCTTTTGCAGTCTCCTTCTTTTCTTATGTTCTTATGTTCTTAAATCGAAAGAGAAGTCAATCTATACAGAGGCAAAGAGGAGCCTTGCATTGAGAATATGGTAAATATGTAGATTAGCGACTCAAACGATGGGACATACTATTTTGTCCGTGTTCAAAAATGTTTCACGTTTTGGGAGTACATTTAAGGAGATGGCTCGTATGGGGGTAAACACAATGGGGGGGGGCACACTATGATGATCCTGAGTTTCATTAAGTTGGGAGGGGTCTGGGAGGCACAGCCCCCCAGTATATAATCCTAATTGTTTATAGACTAATGTCCTAACGTTTACAGAGGTGAATGATTTAACCAAATCATGTCAGTGCCTTTAATCATTTTGCAAATTATAATGGGGGTGGGGTCTGACGTCAGACGACTCAAACGCGCATGAATATTCCGGCAGGGGTGAACAAAAATATTTACAAAAAAAAAACCACTTCGGCTGAGTCGCTAATCTACATATTTACTGAGAATATGTATGATGGGACTTTTGCAAGCCACCTACTATTCAAAGCATAGACTGGATCCTTGGAGGTGAAGGGGCGAATATATAGATGGAATGGAGGAGAGGACAGATGCGAATGGTGCTTATTGGGACAGAGAGAATCTATAGAACATTTGATTGTGGTATGTGTGGACCATAGTCTTGAAAGTGAGAAATTGAAAGAAGAATTGGTAAACATGAAGATCGGTGGCCCAAACGATGGGATGCAAAATATTTGGTAAATATTTAGATTAGCGACTCCAACGATGGGACGTACTATTTTGTCTGTGTTAAAAAATGATTCACGTTTTGGGAGTACATTTAAGGGGACGGCTCGTGTGGGGGTAAACAATGGGGGACTACACTACGATGATCCTGAGTTTCATTAAATTGGGAGGGGTCTGGGGGGCACAGCCCTCCAGTATATAATCCTAATTGTTTATAGACTAATGTGCTAATGTTTACAGAGGTGAATGATTTAACCAAATCATGTCAGCGCCTTTAATCGTTTTGTGAATTATGATGGGGGTAGGGGTGGGGTCTGATATCAGATGACTCAAATGTGCATGAATATTCCAGTAGGGGTGACCAAAAATATTTACCCCAAAAACACTTTTTTCAGCTGAGTCGCTAATCTACATATTTACCAAATATTTTGTCCGTGTTCCAATATGTTTCACCTTTTTGGAGTAAATTCAAGGGGACTGCTTGTGTGGGGGTTATCACTGCGGTGGGACCTCCCTATGATGATCCTGAGTTTCAATCAATGGGGGGGGGTCTGGGAGGCACAGCTCCCTGATATATATTCATAATTGTTTATAGAATGTTTTAACTTGCATGAATATGCATGCGCCGGTGAACAAAACATACACACAAAAAACACTGATCTTCATATTTACCAAAGAATTGGTGATAGAGCTGGGAAGAGAAAAGTGGGAGGAGGTGGAGAGAAAGGATTACATGGGTAATTGTGTAGAGTATGGTCGGATCCGAGTCATAGCTTATTTTGGGCTATTTTTCCTAGCTACTTTTTCTGAGCCAAAATCTATGTGAATGAAGTTTATATCAATTTCTGATTATATACTGGTGGGCTGTGCCTCCCAGACCCCCCCCCTCCCAAATGATTGAAATCATCATAGACCCATTGCCCCGATGAGCTGACCCAAATAAGCTAGAATCCCATCCGCCCATACTTGTAACATTTACCGGATTATGGACAGTGTGGTGCTAGGATTTGAGTTTGAAACAAAAAGATATAGATGATAAGAGAATACAAATAGTAAGAGCAACAAAGAAATTTTTGCAGTCTGTGTGGAAGAAGAGAAATGAACAAGGCTAATAAATTATTTCTCCTCTCCACAGAAAATAAATACCATATGCTGATACAAAGGGTGGCTCAATAATCTGAACCTGAGGATTACGGATTCCCTTCTGACTCGTATATGCTTTACCTATTACGGTCTTTCAAAGGTACAGTAAACCCTTGATATAACAAATTTTGGATATAATGGACCAAATTTCCTGGCCGAACTCCATCGGGTTTAACAGGCAAGCATTACGACCAGCCTGAGAGAGTGTTGGTGTGTCACATCCCCTACAGTGCAAGGTTCATATCAATACTATATTGTGTAGTCCACTTAACTTTATTAGTAATCACATATGTATTACATATCCATAACGAACTTGGTTCATTATTTCACCCATTAATACCCATCGGGTTTAAGAATGACCCCCCGCCCCATATAGTTCATTATATCAAGGGTTTACTGTATTCACTATCGCTTGGTTAAATAAACGGTTGCCTGCTTGCGCAATCTTCGGTAACACTTCAGATTCGGGGTGGACGGTAGATGGCGCTGTTAGTCGGCTACAATTTTGGGCTACAGCATATCTCTTATGACGTCAGATGTGAACAATTTTGGCGTAACATTTTTTTGTATATGAGTATATACTGGGGGGCTGCGCCCCCCAGACCTCCCTCAATTGATTGAAACTCAGGATCATCGCAGGGTGGTCCCTGCAGTGATATCTCCCCCACGAGCAGTCCCCTTGAATTTACTGGGGGGTTTTTCTCCCCAACAGCTTTTTACTGGCAGAAAAACCTAACCTAATAACAAACAATTCTTACTTTCATAGGTTTCTTGATTATTTTATTCGCCTCTAGATAATCTAAAAGTTTTTCGCGATCATACAAAGTAAAGCCGAATTCAAATAACAAAGAAGCACATGGAGAGCACAAAAACACAATAACAAAAGAAAAACATTTGCAAAATGGGTCCTATTTATAAGCCAGTAAGAAGCTGTTATCGTTCGCAGTAAACAAAAAATACAAAAACAATAAAAGACATCAAGAAATCTTACCTAACTTAGAAAAACTATAAACGAGCAGAGCACAGATATTTAGTAAATAATAGACTAAAAGTTACAAATCCCCCAAACAACAAAAAAATATAACGCAGTGATTGTCACATCTGATGCTACCGTCTGACGCCCAAAATTGTAGCCGACTAACAGCGCCATCTACCGTGCACCTCAAATCTGAAGTATTCCCCAATCTTCTTCCGGTAAACCTGAAGATCGATGGCGCGCCTGAAAAAGGGTATTTTTTCAGATGAAACAATGCTAAGTTGCCTTTATTTTTTCGTTTACCCACGCATGAATATTCATGCGTGTTTGGTTAAATAAAAACATTAGAACATTATTCTATAAACAATTATGATTATATGATGGGGTTATGCTCCCCAGACCCCCCAATTGATTTAAATTCAGGATCATTGTAGTGGGTTCCCCTGCAGTGATATCTTCCCCATGAGCAGTCCCCTTAAATTTACTCAAAATGGGTAAATATATTGGAACAATGACAAAATATTTTGTGTCCGGTAATTGTGGATGAGCGGATGCGATTCTAGCTTATTTTGGGGGCTATTTTTCCTAGCTACTTTTTCTGAGCCAAAATTTATAGCGATTTCCGATTATATACTGGGGGGCTGTGCCCCACCCCCTCACAACTAAGGATTGAAACTCAGGGTCATTGTAGGCACATCCCCTCGATAAGCCATCCCCAACAGTGAGCCGATGCTCAAAATTAAACTATAGTTTTTTACACTATTATAATCGAGCTGTCAATTTGTACTTACAGCGGTTGCCCTTGCCATCAGCTTCAATATACGATTTATCACAACGAAACACCCAATTTCTGTTCATTATAAGCTCTGCCTTACAATTAAGACACTTGCATTTAGATTTTAATAGGCCATGGGCTTCGAGAAAAGCAACACATTTATTGAGCACAGTATACAGGAAAAAGACATCTTGACTAATGGCATGAAATACGCGTGGGTGTGCATTTAAATACAACTCGTGTGGTCAGAAAGGTAGTGTTGGTTGTTGTTTTTTTACAGAATTTGAGAATTTGTGTTTCTTGAACATTAATACTGAATGCATCCTTTTGGAACAAGAATCAAAATCATAGTCATAAAAAAACCTTTTTAAAAAAAATCAAAGAAGAGAAATCAATATGTAGGCAAAACAAAAGAATGTCGCTTTTTAGTCAGGCTTCATTAACAACACTAAACTATTGTTTTATCGATCATTAAACAAAGGAGAACAAAGTAAAAAGTAATTAAAAAGACTAAATAATGTTAGGCATATAGTAGTTAGGATATATAGAAAAGAAATAAGGGAAAAAACATAGAGAATAAAAGAAAAACCTACTTTTGATCAATATAAAAAGCACAAAAAGCATTGAGACAAATAGAGCTTTCTGATTGGTCATTGATGGAACTAAATACAGATCTGTGATTGGCCAGTGGGATAGCAGAAAAACACTGGAAAATAGCCCCCCAAATAAGCTAGAATTGTATCCACCCATGCCTGCAACATTTACCTTGCATCCCATCTGTCGCACCGCCGATCTTCAGGCTTACCCTTCTTCCTTATATGCTATCTTTCTTGCATACACATACTAATATTTGCCCTACTGCGGTATATAAACCACTCTCTAGTCGGGAGACCTAGGCCTTCAGCCTTGGTCACCCTGTGGACATTCCAATGGACATTTCCCTAACTCCAAAGGCTAAACGTGGCCCAAGCTCTTCATCTTTCCCACTGGATCGTCACCCTTGTTTTGGCTTCAATGTTGGTAAGGAAAACATTACCAGACCACGTCATTTATCCACCACCTCAGCCTTGGCTCCTCAGGATGACTCCAACTCGCAAAATGTCCTAATAAAATTCACTGAGGGTAAGTCCATTTAGATCCCTCCCCTTAAGGTCACATCTGCCCTCAATGCTTCACCATTCCACAAGCTCATTAAAGAGGGCTCATGTCGAATCCTAGGCAAAGGTTCTGTGCTGAGAATAGAACTTAGTGACAGAAGGAAACTTGAGGTTGAATTAGAAGACGTCTCCACTCTTGTTGAATGGTTAGTCAAGTGCTGGTGACCTGAGGATGCTACTCTAGGTAAATATAAATATGGGAGAATTTTAGGCCTCCCAATCTCCCTTACAGAAGAAGACCTGAGAGAGAATCTCAGGATCTTGGATGTCAATAGCACTGCCAGCCTACCTGAAATCTCCAGATTGCCAGCCCACCCTGAGGCCAGCATTGATTCAGCACGTCTTAAATTCTTAGGAGGTCTTCCTGAGAGAATGGTACTAGGATTTACCTCATATAAAGTTATCCCTTACTATCTTCCCCCATTAAAGTGCTACATATGTCAGTGTTTTGACTATGGGACACTGATGTGCAAATCATCACAGAGATGCAATAGATGTAGCAGATTCCAATATCTCCCACTGTTATTTTTGTGATGATGACCACCGCCCTTCCTCCAACAGCTGCCCTTAAATAGAGAAGGTAAGGCATTGGATGATTGCATTCCCACATATATTATCCATTCACAGCTTCGCTCCATATACGCTACTACCAAAAACGCTAACACAACCTTTGCTACACAATCCTATCCACTCACAACATCCTTGTTGGATGTCCACCCTCTCCCAAAAGCCACAGCAAATAATAAGTGTCGAAGAATGCTATTTTTGTTGTTTTAAGGAAGAGCCAGTTTCAAACACGTAAGGATTTAGTGAAACGCACAGGAATTATCCCAAGATAAACATATATTTTAAATTTAACAATTTACTACACAAAAAAACATGAACCACAGAAATACTACAAATTTAAATACACAATAATGACTTCAATCTCTATTGGAGTTTAAATACCTTGGTTGCTCTGGTGGCAGGTTTGAGTCTGACCTTGAACTCAATGAGCCCAGACATCTCAGGAATCTGGTGGGTTCTTTGACGCATGCCTCGACCAGATTGTTGGCAGTGGACCGGATGACTTGGCAGTCACAAGGGACTTTGGCGAGTGTAGCAGATGGGGGTTCACACGGTATTCAGGGAGGAAGGGGGGGGGGCTTCTTCAAGTGCGAGAACTATCACAATGCTGTAGGATGCACCAGGATAGGCGGTGTCTATCTGATGATAGTAAGTTGAACTTGGTTCTTAAACCAATTTAACTTAGAGTTCGGTGTGACCACTGGGTAACTGGCTCGAGGAGGAGCTTTTTCTTCTTCATTTCAGAAGTCCTCAAGGTCGAGGACTATCAAGGTGCTTTGTGCTACACCAGTATAGAGGGGCGGGGGTTTCTCTGACGAGAATCAGTTGAACTTGGTTCCTAAACCAAGTTAACTTAAAGTTTGGTGCGACTACCAGGTAACAGGCTCGAGGGGGGTCTTCTTCAAGGGCGAGGACTATCCCTGGGCTTTAGGATGCACCAGGATAGGAGGAGTCTCTCTGATGAGAGTAAGTTGAACTTGAACAAGTTAACTTAAAGTTTGGTTTGATAACCAGGGACTAGCTGGAGGATGAGCTGCTTCTTAGTCCCCTTGGTAGTCCAACGGTTTTTCTCAGCAAGTCTTCCCTCTGGTCCAGCTGGCCTTCGAGCTTGAGAGAAACGCGTCTCCAATTTTGTACTTGAGGTGAAATTGAATATACATTCATAGGGGAGATCTTGCAGTTTAAACTGTTTGGCTTTTCATAGGGACGAGTGGCGAGGGGCTGTGGTTATGAGATTAACCCAAGGTGCCTGGCCCGAATTTATTTGCAGTTAATGTCCCGTGTCTCAACTGGGAGAGAAGGGAGAGGGTCGATTGCCCTACAATAAGATCATCAAAGGCCTACATATGCCGAGACTGCTGCTGCTCCTGCCCATAGGATGCCCAAGGCAAAAATCCATACAATGGTACCTCAATTCCCTACCTTCCCCTCTCCATATAGATCTGTTAGAAAGATGACTCCTAAGAAAACTGGCACTAGACAATACCATCACTCTGGAAATCTAGCTTCCACAAATACTCAACCATATCCGCTCCCCAGTGATCCAGAATGTGCCAATACACCATCTCAAAGAAGCTCCCACAAAAACAACCACTCATAACCAAGATTGTGTCTCCTAAAAGAATTTAGGAGACAGGTCCTCCTCACTCTCCTTCCAAGCACCATCCAACTAATCTCATCATTCTTTGCATAATGGCAGCATCACAAAGCCTCATAATCTTTTGGAATGCATGTTCTCTACATCACAAAATTAAAGACCTCTCCCTACTTCTTAACTCTCTATCCTCCACGTTAGTTGGGGTCTGTGAGACTTGGCTCACCCCTAATTTTTCCCTGCAGTTCAAAGGCTACACAATGCTGCGCAGAGACAGGTTAAACAGGAAAGGTGGTAGTCTTCTGCTTATACAAAATGGGCTGACCTATCGCACCCACACTCTTACACCATTTCTCCATGGTATACTGGAACTATTAGCTGTCCAGGTTGATATTAGCGGAACCTGGTGTGATATAATGATCTGCTACAACCTGTATCTTTCAGTAACTGAGCAAGAATTTAGCCATTATTTCACCCAACTCTTCCCTTCAAGCCTTTTCATTGGAGATTTCAATGTCCCCCCACCCTTACCTTGATTTCTTACCTTGATAAGGGTCTTCTCCCTCACCAGTCACTGTTGTGTCCTCCAACCAGAACAGCAAAGAAAAATGACAAGGAGAGGCAATATGGTTGGCTAATGATTGACATAATGGGCAAAGCCATTAAATTTCAAAAAGAGAATCACCAAGGAAGACAGTCAATTTACTTTTAAAAGAGTGCAAGGAAGGAGCAGATACTAACTCTTCAGGAAGAGTGTTCCAGAGATTTATGATCCTAACTGAAAAGAAACGAGCTCTAACGTCCGTGAAATACCTAGGTACAAAAATCTTCTTAGTATGACCTTGCTGCGAATACTGTCAGCATATGAGAACAAGTGTTCAAGATGGGGGCAGTGGCCATTCAAAATTTTCCACACCATGATCAAATCAGATTGCAGCAATCTACCCTTGATAGAGAACAAATTCAGGTTTGTTAGACGCTCAAAATAAGGCAAATTTATGAATCCATCAACATTTTTTATCCATCTTCTTTGTACAGATTCCAGGAGTTTCAAATCACCAACATTACCAGTATTCCAAAGTACACTTGCAAAATCAATAATGAGACGAACATGAGAAATAAAAACTTGTTTCATAATATCAGGAGACCGGCAAACTGTGCCCCTAAGAATACCATTTGCAACTCCACTTGCTTTACTGAACACTTTCCTGATATGCAAATGAAATTTAAGAGAGGAATCCACCAGAACACCAAGATCTCTGAAGGAAGATTTATTAGGAATAGGACAATCCCCAATAAAATAATCAAAAACAGGTATAGTGTTGGGCCTACAAAAGCAAACCCGAGCACACTTATTTACAGAGAATTTCAAACCCCATGACTGACTTGTGTGGTAGAGCAAGGATATGTCATTTTGTAGAGTCTCACTGAAACCAAGAACCCCAGCAACACCAAGTGGTGAAGCCAGATACAACTCAAGGTTGTCTGCAAACAAGGTAAAGTTGCAACTAAGACCAGCAGCAACATGATTTATATATACAAGGAATAAGACTGGTCCAATTACAGAGCCCTGAGGAACCCCACTTGATATATCGACTTCACGACTAGAAGACCCCTGAACCACAACCTTCATTTTCCTACCACGCAGGAAATCTCTTATCCATCCTAACAGTGGGTCACCTATACCTATCAGAGGAAGCTTTAATAGAAGCAGCTGATGGTTAACCACATCAAAGGCCTTGCTATAGTCAAAGAATAGTACATCAACAACTTGGCCAGAGTCGACCTGATTGCTGATATAATCATAGGTGCACAGAAGCGAAATGATGTTATTGGCTTGACAAAATATATTAATATGGGAAACAATAATTCTTTCAAGAGACTTACAACAGACTGAGGTCAGGCTAATTGGTCTATAGTTCGAAGTGACTGAATGTATACCACCCTTAAACAATGGCATAATGTTGGCAGATTTCCATTCAGTTGGTACCTTCATTGATGAAAATCTGACTTTTAGAGGTCAAAAATGGGGTGGTCAAGGCAACAAATTACCATCTGAGAAATATTTATTTCTTAAGAAAGTTCTTGAACAGAAACTGCCTTAAGATGTTGACAGCAAACCACATCCTCACTAGGTTAGATTACTGCAACAGCCTTTACTATCAACTACCAAACAATCTCCTGAAATGATTACAAGTGATGAATAAAGCTGCAAGACTTGTAACAAATACCACCTTAAGAGACAGAGTCACACCTAGTCTGATAAATCTACATTGGCTACCACTCAAAGCACGAGTTGAATACAAGTTATGTTGTATAATTCATTTGGCATTAGAAAATAAATGTCCAGTTTACCTATTTAGACACCTTTCCAGAAGAGATGGTCTTTGTAATCAACTCATTATCTACAAATTAATCTTGAATACGGGAAAAGATCTTTCAGATACTGTTCAGCCAAACTGTATAATAAATTACCACAGTCCATCCTAAATTCAAGGAAAATGGAAGTATTTAAGAAGTTGAAGATGCACCTATTTACCAAGGCATATGATCTAACAAACCAAACGATAAATGCACCATATAAAGTATAATGCTATTCATTTGCCCAACTAAGTCATTTTTGAGGGCCCACCCGCCTGATGAACCAGAAGAGTTTCAAATGGAGGATCACAGAAATAAACTCCAAGAAGTAAGAAAGATGTATTGCTCTTGTTGAAGATAAGATAAAGTGGATAAGAAAGAGCTAATGCACATTTCTTAAAGATGATGGAAGGAAAGCCATCAGGTCCACAACCAGCTGATAGCTTTAATCTTTGAAGGGACTTAAATATTTCCTCTACAGGGACTTCATTAAGGATCATATGAGCTGCAGATATTTGGTGTGGGTATGGATTAGGCAAGTTTCCGACAACAAATACAGACACAAATTGGTCGGCCAATAGGTTAGCCATTGGTTCACAGTCGCTGTACCACCTGCCATCTACTCTTAAAGGACCAACCGGTGGACAATCAACCTTTTTCCTTCTCAAATAGGCATGAAGTCTCTGAGGGTTCTGGTCATCAACCAAGGATTTTTCATAGGAATAGACATCATTACGCACATCAAGCATAAAACGGATATTTTCATTCTTGAATTCCAACCATGCTTGAACAGTAATCAGAGAATTTTGCCCATAATTAGATGTTAGAGTCTTGAAATGAATCCAAGCAGATTTCTTTTGAGATTGAAGAGCTCAAGAAACTTTTTTAACCCAAGGTGGACATGAGGGACTTTGTGATTTATACTTGAAAGCATTATGCAATATACTAGCAAATTTAGAGTAGCTTTCATGTATATCATAACCAAAAATTATGTTATCCCAGTCGATCAAGAACAAATAATCATTAAGTGCATTGAAATTGCAATGAAACCAGTCAACACATAACTCAGAATCAGGCTTGGGTGTCGTTGAGAGAGAACAAACTGAGCAAGTGAATAAAATACCAACATGGCCACATCCAGGGAGAGGGTTTGTGTCAGTTAACTCTAAAACACAGTCATGACTAGAGGTGAAAACTAAATCTAATATATTTCCAGAGGTATAACAAAAGTAGGAAAATTCACCCACTGAATAAGGCCTAGCGATAAAAATAAATCCAAAAAGGAGCGACCAAGCAGTGTGAGAGCCTGTGGAGCAGGCAGCATCCAGTCAATATCTGGTAGGTTGAAGTCTCCTAGCAGAATGACCTCTCTGGAGGAACAAAACAAGTTGATATAAGAAATAAGACAACTATTCTCATCTGAAGTATAACTTGGAGGCCTGTATACAACTAAAATATAAATATTAAATGATTGGAGGAAGACTCCAAGAGTATTAGGAAATTCAGTAAACACATTATTATACCTAATAGAGTGTTTAATATACAGACCAACTCCATGTTTATGAAAATCTGAAGGGGAGTCATTTTGGAGAAAGGTATAACCAGAAATGTGAACAGATGACGAAGAAACTGAGGAAGAGAGCCAAGATTCTGTAAGGGCTACAATATCTACACCCACAGAGAAACAAAACAAAGAAGCAAGATTAACTTTATTGACAAGGGAATTCAAATTAACATACCAAACAACTACACAAGAATTTAAAAAATTATCTACAGGTTTTTTTGAAAATTAGCTATTTGAGTTCTAAATACTGCCTGGGGTCGAATAGGACAGCTCTATAGGTCTAACTGGAGTCGTGCATGCAGCCGCAGCAGGGATCTGAAGAGAGGGACCCAATGGATAGGCATTTAAACCAGAGAGTGTAGGAATACCACGTGACAGACTACTTGGAGCAGTTATCCCTCTCCTACTCCTCCTCTCCATTCTCTGCTTATAAGTAAGTTCTTTATTAATAAATATGTTGGAATGTTGAGTGCCAGCCAAATTCTTAGAATTAGTCAGAATAGTCAAACGATGCTGTGTGTTGGCTACCTTTGCCCCTATCAGATTAGGCTTAAGGGACAACACACCAGTTACAATTACTGGACCAAGGCTAGGGGAAACCAATGACACAACCTTGTTGAATTTTTGCGGGAGATTTTCAAGAGAAAGTCCAGGTACAATAATGCTGTCACGCCTTTTGTCTCACTCATGAAGTTCCCTTAATTCATCTTTAAAATGTCGTTGCATTTCTGGCTGCCCCAGAGCCTCTTTCAATGATAAAGGGGAAGAAGCAGCTCCAGAGGCAATAGAATCTTTAAGGTCTCTAAGCTCACTGGTAATGGCAGTCACCTGGGCACTTAGGGTAGACACAGTGTCAGCCAACTTAGACACCATCACACTCAGAGACTTAATAAAGTCACCACAAGAGCATGTCTGAGCTTGAGGGGAGATGTCACAATCGACACAGGGTAAGCAAATTTGACACCCTTACCTTTATTAGCCGCAATCATATTAAGGAAAGCAAACAAAATTCCACAGCAGACCTTGGTACCATGACACCAGCTGGTACGCAAATCACACTGGATGCATTTATCACCATCCTCCACTGACTTACTATAAGTGACACAAGGGTAACATGCAGTAAAGTCCTGGATGCCTCAAACACATTGTGAGGTTTTGCTTTTAGCCCCATGGCCCACCATAATTGAATGAATTAAGAAAAATTGTAATACAAAAAACTAAAAAATGTAAACACAGAAACAAATTAAAGATGGCGCCCTTCCAAACAAAGCACTTACAAAAGTCCAGGCTGTGCCCTTTTTCAAGCACTACTCTCATCAACCCATCTTTCTCTCCTCACACCCAGGCCTCTGCACCAGAGTGGACCCTGCAAGGGCTTCTCCTGCTACGCTGGACCTTTTTATCAGTAGTGGATGCTTGACATCCTCAGTGGTTGCCACCGGCCAATACATGGGTAGTGACCATATAATAATAATCATTTCATCCACTGGCCTCACAAATCCCCCTCCTCAGTCAATCCACTCTAGGTGGAAGCTAAACAAAGATGGATGGACCAAATTCAATCCACACTTCAGCAACCCACCAAAAATCTAGCCTAACCACAAGAGAAAGCCTGCTGGCTCACAAAATCCCTTCACTCAGCTGGGGGAAAAGGCATTCCTCCGCACTACCAGCCACTTTAATGGCCGTTCCCATTATCCATGGTGGACAAAAGAGTGCACATCAGCTATCCATCTCAGACGACTGGCTTTTGCAAGATGGAGGCATCCGCCTTCTCAAAGAAATAAAATTGAATTCCCCCCCTTCCCCTGCCCTACTCTTATCCTCTCTGCATAGGCGGCTCACCACTGGGGAATGAACTGGACAAGGCTGAAGCTTTTGCCACAGAATACAGCCATTTATACAGCATTGAACAGCAACCTCTCATAACTAGATACTAAGCCAATGTTCTTAGAGACTTGATGTTTGATATTGCAGACAACCCACTTGCATCCCCCTTTCAATCCAAAGAATTGCTTGATGCACTTTCCTCCATGATGAAAGGTAAGGCCCCGGGCCTTGACATGATCCCCCCTGACTTCCTAAGTCACCTGCCAGAAGCCTATTTAAACTTTTTATGACAGCTGGACACTAGGCCAGTTTCCCTACTTTTGGAAATTTGCACTTATTCTTCCAATCCTTAAGAAAGGAAAAGCTCCCTCAGAACTATCTTCTTATAGACCTTTAGCCTCCTCATGTACCATCAAGCTAATGGAAAAAATGGTCCAAAAATACCTAGCCTGGTGGTTATAATCCCACCATTGTTTCTATCCAAACCAATATGGCTTCCGATTAGGCCGCATCATGATAGATGCTCTTACACAGCTTGAACACTTGGTACAAACTGCCTTCAGGGAAGGGGCAGTGATGGAGGCTGTTTTCTTTGACCTGTCAAATGCATTTGACACAGTGAATCATAAGGCTTTGCTCTATAAATTATCCTCTTTGGGAATTCGTGGAACCCCCCTCTCTTGGATTCATGACTTCCTCTCTAACTGATTCTATACAGTGCTGATAGGGTCAACTCAAGCCTTCCCCCAAAAGGTCAGCTGTGGAGTTCCCCAAGGCTCTCCACTAAGCACACTCCTCTTCACAATATATATATAATATATATATATATATATATATATATATATATATATATATATATATATATATATATATATATATATATATATATCAGATTTGCCAATAAGTGCCCATACAACCCCACTAGTATATGCAGATGATGTCTCCATCACCTGTACTGCCAAAACGCCTCCTTGACTTCCTTAGCCACTACCTATGGGAGGTTAAGTTACAATGGATACCGGCCCACTCAGGTATCATCGGAAATGAAGAGTCAGACAGAGCAGCAAACCACGCTCATTCCACTCCAGTAACAAGAACACGCCCTCTCTCCAGCCACACGCACTTCCCTGTGGAAATCGCATATCAGAGTTGCATGGAAGTAAGACTTCCGCCAGCAACTCTTTGGTTCAACTAAATCCATCCTATATTAGGATACTGGTCCTATGCCCTGGTCCAGGTCCACAAATCGTTGCCTCGACTCAGCCCTAGTCCGTTTAAGAATCGGCCACTGCTCTGTCTGCCCACCTATTCTGCCTCAGTCTTTTTTTTTTTCCCAGACTGCCCATGGTGCCCCAATCAACTGGGAACTATACCACACTTCATACTAGAATGCCCACACCACTATTCTCATCGAATACTCCTCCACCAAAACCTCAGAGAAATTGGCGTGACACAGTTCACACTTCCAGTCATTCTAAATAGAGTTGGCTACCCTCCCCCAATCCACCAAGCAATTTCACACAGACTCCAGTCCTTTCTGACCAAAACTGGCCAGCTATACAGAATATAACCTGTCTCCTCCTTTATATACTAACAGGCCTATTTCTTTTCAGACTGCTGAGGACAGCAACCACAGTCCTCTGACCCATCTCCTTTAAGCCCTAGGGCATAGAAACTAAACAGGGATTGACCATTTCCAAGGCTCATAATGCTTACCTTGGCACTCTCTGGCCCTCACTTTACCAAATTACCAAATGAGGATGACATCCTGGAAGCAGGAATAAAGTTTCCAGAAATACTGCGTGAACATTATGACATGGTGAAGTGTATAGAAAAAGTAAAATTTTCCGGAGAACTGAGAGAACATATGGAAGCTGAAGATAAAATGAAACCAATGAAAAATATTAAAATGACTGAAGAACAAATTAAAAAAATGAAATACTGCAAAGTTCCAGGTGTGGATGGCATGAAAAATGAGATCTACAAAGAGATGACAAAAAGCAATAATTGGATGGAGAAAATAACAGTGTGTTTTAATAAAATAATTGAAGATAAAGAAATACTAAGGAAATGTAAGGAAAGCAAAACAAAGCGACCAACTCCCAGCCAAATCAGACCCATTGCTCTAACAAATAATTTGTACAAAATATTCCTGGCAGTTGTGAAGGATAGTATTGAGGAGCATCTAAGAGAGAATGGGGCGATGAAGAGACTCAGGGTGGATTTACAGAAGGGTGAAGAATTGAAGATAATCTTTTTATACTACAATACTGTGTGAAGGATATACTTAAAAGAAAGAAAACATTATATATAGCATCAATAGACTTTCAAAAAGCATTTGATTCAGTGAACAGAGCAATGATGATTAAAACAGTACAAAGTAAATTGTGAAATAATTGAAATGATAGCAAGAAAATACAGTGGAGACATAACAGAAATTCACATTAGAGAAGAAATGCAGGAGAATGGAAGTAACAAGTGGTATAAGACAGGGTTGTAATGGCTCATTGGTGTTGTTTAAACTGGTCACCTAAATGATTATGAAAGAACTGGAAGAGAAGGCAAAAGGTTGCAGAAATAATAACTTTAATATAACATCTTGTTCTTCACAGATGATGGATTGATTATGGCAGAAAGTGAAGGTGATATGGAAGCAACATCAAAACTAATGGAAATAAGTAAACAATATGGTCTAAAACTGAATAAAGAAAAGAGTGGCATAATTGTGTACAACAAAAGAGAAGAAATTGAAAAAATAGAAAACATCAAAGTGATTGAAAACATGAATTATTTGGGCTTCCAAATAACAAACAAAAAAAGATATTTTTCAAATGCATATGAAGGAAATGATAAAAAAAAACACAAGTACTTGCAAATGTAACCTATGGTGTTGTGGATAAAGCCGTAAATTGTCTATTAATTGGAAAAATGTGGTTACCATCAGTGTTGTATAGGATTTGTGTAATGAATCTAATAGTGAAAGAAATTAATAAAATACAAATGATTGAAAATGGAGTTTGGAAGAAAATACTTAAAGCAAGAAATTACATACCAAACTGTGTTCTAAGAGGTGAGATAGGAATATCACTGATGAAAAACAGAATAATCAAAGCCAAATTAAATTATCTAAGACACATAAAAGGAGAAACAAACATGCTTCTTGGATAAGAAAATTATTAAGACAAAAGTCAAATAGCATGATACAAATGAATGGAGTTGGAAGGAAAGAGCAGTGTGAGGCTCTACATACAAACAATATAAGAAGGAAATAAAGAAAGTGAAATGGTATAGAAATGAAAGCTCGTCAGTCACCTGGTTGGAAGCGAGGTCTAACACAATGAAAATGAGGATGCAGAGAAGGTAGCAGACAGAGGAGACAGCGTGCCCATTGTGTGGAGCAGGGGATGATGACCTGCATCACTTCCTGCTGCACTGTGGAGTGCTGATACAAGAAAGAAAACAGTTAAGTCTGCAGAAGCCGCACATACAGGATGAAGAGAGTATCATAGGGAGATAATGTTTGATAATGAAGTTGAAAGGAAAAAGGAAGATTTGCACAGAATGTATATGCGCTGAAACCAGCTAATACAAAAGAGAAAACTAAAAGAAAGAAAGTGGAATCCTGCTGAAAAGAGATCAATTCCACACATTCACCAGATCAGACCATGACTTGACAGAAAAGTAAGATAAATTTGATGAACAAAAGTGGTATTAAAGACAGAATACTGGTAGATAGCTACAGGCCAGTAGCCATAATGAGTGTGATAGAAAAGTATTTTTGTATTGTCTGCAAATATTTTAAATTTACATTGTAATGAAGATGATAA
The DNA here is from genome assembly GCA_963969495.1 of Ceratothoa steindachneri. Lineage (NCBI taxonomy): Eukaryota > Metazoa > Arthropoda > Malacostraca > Isopoda > Cymothoidae > Ceratothoa > Ceratothoa steindachneri. The sequence goes on from OZ018335.1 coordinate 38,524,118, forward strand.
ATCATTTATATAAATCACAAAGAGTATGAATCCTAAAACATATCCCTGAGGTACTCTACTACTTACATTTTTCCAGCTGGATCTTGTCCCATTTACTGATACACATTGCTTCCTGTTGGTTAAAAATGCCTCATCAATCCATGTTAACATTTTTCCATGAATGCCAATTTTGTGCAGTTTATATAATAATCCATGTAATGGCACACTATCAAATGCTTTCCTAAAGTCCAAATAAATGGCATCAAAAGTTTTTCTATTGTCATACATTTGTGTCCAATCTTCCAGAGTTTCAAGTAGGTTTTTCAAGCAAGACCTATATGGTACAAAGCCATGTTGACTTGATATATAATTATTTTCTATTATAAAATCAATCATCTTTCTTCTTACAATTGTTTCAAATATCTTTAGTACTTGTGATTTTAGTGATTTGGGCCTATAATTACTAGGCTTTTTTCTATCTCCTTTCTTATAAATTGCTGTCACTGTTGCAATTCTCCAATCTAATGGGAGACTGCCTTCTCTTAGAGACTTATTGAATAATATTGTCAGTGGTATTACAATTACATCAGCTATTTCTTTTAAAACTCTAGGGTGTATTTCATCAGGTCCTACAGCCTTGTAAACATTCAATTTTTGTAATAATTTATTTACCTCCGCCTTTTCAATCTCTATATCATCAAGAATTACTCTCTGAATATGATTTGGTAATTGCATATCAAAGGGTTCTTCCACTTCTTCATTATACATTAACTTGGTGGATTCATTTAAAATCAACAGTTCTGTATTTTCCTCTTTATTGAACACTGATATAAAGAAATTTAGTTCTTTGGCCATTTCCAAATCAGTTTTTGTTAGTTCTGCATTTGCTTTTTCTAGACCACAAAAAATTACTAATCAAAATGATACAAAATCTGACCCAGGGCTGAGTTAAGATGGCATTTAAAGGTTGCAACAGATTCAGGCAACCCATCCCAAATGTCAATGACTCTTACTGAGAAGAAACGTGCTCTAATATCAGTGTTAAAACGAGGAACAAACATCTTGAGACAATGTCCCCTGGTATCCCTAATTAAATTTCTCACAATTAGGTAATCAAGGTGAGGGCAATAACCTTTCAAAATTTGAAACGCCATAATCAGGTCAGCTCTAATCAATCTGCCTTTAATAGAATACAAACTCAAATGAGTAAGGCGCTCCCTATAGGTCATATCTCAAAACCCAGCAATTCTCATAACATAACATAATTTCATGGATGACAAGGTCCACAAGGACCTGCCTATCAAAGGTCATCCACATCTGTCAAAACCCATCGTCTCTGTACACCTTCCAATAATTTGATATCACCAGAATAACCAGTAAACCAAGCCACAGATGCAAAATGAAGGATGGAACGGACATAAGAAATTGGGGGATCTACAGAGTGTGCCTTTCAAAATAGCATAGCAAATACTTTCAGCCTTTCCTGCAATTTTCCTCACATGCAAGTGGAACTTGAGTGAAGCATCCACTCAGACACTGAGATCTTTATGATTGTCAACATCTTCAATGGGTTGGTCAGCAATAAAATATGGTAGAGGGGCAGGAGCACCGGAAAATTTGTGACAAAAAAAATATTCTAACACATTTTTCAACTGAAAAAAAAAGTCTCCAAGAATAGCTTTTTGAGTGAAGAAGATTAATAGCATTCTGTAAATTCATGTGAGATAAAAAGTAATCAGATTTAGAAGAGGCTAAATATAGTTTCAAATCATCAGTAAAAAGACAAAACTTGCAACTTAACTGAGAGACTACATGCTTAATATAAACAAGGAATAGTAAAGACCCAATCACTGACCCTTGAGGAACACCACTACTGATATTCATTTGGCGGCTCTGACTGCCATGAACAACTACTTTCATCTTCCTATCCAACAAGTAGTCCTTTAACCAGTCTAGCAAACAACCTTCCACACCAATGCAAGATAGCATTGTGAGTAACATTACATGGTTCACTACATCAAAGGCCTTGCAGAAATCAAAGAATATTATATCAACTGCCAAGCCATTATCATAAGCCTGAGTTACGTAATCGTAGGTGTATAGTAGTTGATCAGAAACTGATCAGCCCGAATGGAAGCCAAACTGGTAACTGGTAACGGGAAAGTGATTTTTCTCCAGGTAATCTGTAAGTTGAGACACAACAACCCTTTCAAACATTTTGCAACATACAGAGGTCAAATTAATAGGCCTATAATTCTAAGGATCTGAGTGAACTCCTCCCTTAAACAATGACAACATCTGCATTTTTCCAGAAGGAAGAAACCTTCATAGATGAAATTGATTTATGGAACAAAAGTAACAAAGGGTAGCTAATGGAAGGGGCACATTTCTTCAAAAGATGATGGAATACCATCAGGGCCTGCACTAGTTGAAGACTGAAGCTTAGAAAGTATCTCTTGAATTTTGAAATGTCAAAACTATCAGCTCTGAACAAGAGTTTGCTATTACAGTATTGCAAAGGAAAGGGGTTTGGCAGGTTAGTACTAGTAAAAACTGCTGAGAAAGCAGTCACAAAATGGTTAGCCATACTTACTGGCTCCACAGCCCATCTCTCATCACTTATCAATGGTCCTATAGTAGGCCTTTGAACCTTCTTGCTACGGAGATAAGAATGAAAGTGCTTAACATTTAAATTACCAGAAGAAATCAATGATTCTTCGTAATTAATGCCACACGGCTGGACAATACTTTCAAACTCAACTGCCAACTTCTAAAAGCAGCTCTCAGGAAGGCTGCCATGACATGTGGTCTTCTCAAGAGCTCTCTTATGGAGGTTATACTGAAAATGGCTCTGAAATAGTCATGAGGGCAGCAGGATAGGGTTAGATGGGTAGTGCTTTCAGGAAGCAGTAGGGGAGGGTTTCATGATCTGTTTCTGTATTTCATGTAGGGTCAGGTAGTATCCTGATCATAGGTGGCCCAGCAAAACTGGTGTGGCGATCTAGGGATGTTGTTGTTTAAAGCTCCCCAGGAGCAGATGACATCTCTGCTCCCTCCAACTGCTTGGGGGATTATGGGAGGAATCTTTGATCCTACACCCTGTACTGTAGGCCCCTCCAATTCTATCACAATTAAGTGGAGCCATGCTTTCTGTGGGGTTGTCCTGAGGGAGGACCAGGTTAGAGTGGAGGGAGGCTGTTGCATGCTGCGGAAGTTTGATAGCATTGTCCCCTGCAGGCTGGCTAGAGTTTAAAAATCATAGCGTTGCCTGCTCTGATATAAGGATGTTTGGGTTGGGTCACTTTGGAGTGCAGTGTTTTGTGGCTCATATGGAAGTGCTATGCATTTAAATGAGTCTGTGTGTTTTATAGTGTTCTGGTTTGGGATAGGTTATCTGACAATGAGGGTTGGCAAAAAAAAACAAAATTTTGAAAAAGCAAAATAAAACCCGGGTTTTATTCTGTTTAAAAAAAAAAAAAATAAATGCTACAAGCATTAGAATAACATAGAAAAAGAATAGCTATCTCTATTTTTATATAATATTAATAATTACTTAGTTTAATAATTATATAGTAAGAAAAGATCTCAGTAACAGATCATTGATCGAGAATTGTGGGTACCCATGATAGCCATAACCTGTAGAAGGAGAGATGAATTATGAGTGAGTATCGGAGGAATAATCTTAATTTGATACATATTTGTTGAAATTATAAACTTAAATATGAATTTTGAATAAAATAATCATAAGTAGCAATTACTACCCAAGCAAACTTCAACACCTAATAGAATCAGACAGTAGCAAAGGGCTCAATCAAATAAAGAACTTGTACAGGCTGAACAAAGCCTCTTGTACCCCACCTTGCATTAGCCACCTTCCCCCCACCTTGACGCTGCAAACGAGGTAAACAACCACTTCGCCACCATCTGCCAGTAACTCTTCCCTCTCGACCCATCTTTACTGCCCACTTTCCTCCCTATGCAAACCACAGCGCCTACTCTACCAGAGTTCCAGGTTTGGCAGAAAATTAAGAAATTAAAAACCAAACGCTCTACAACTCCCACTGACCTCCCTATGCCTCTTTTAAAGGAATTTGCCTCCGAGCTCTCCGTACCTCTTACTTCCACTATTAATGCCTCTCTTCAACAGTGCAAATCACCCAGTGACTGGAAGACATCCTACGTAACTGCCATACCTAAGAAGCCTTCCCCCACCACTCTGGATGAGACCCGCCCTGTGTCAATCATGCCCATTCCAAGCTTGATCTGTGAGAGTTTTGTGACAGGCTGGGCTTACACGAACCTCACCCCCAAAATCGACCCACGGCAGTATGGGAACATCCATGCTACCTCAACCACACACTACCTGGTCAGCCTCCTAGATCACATATACAGAGGCCTGGAGGCACGCAAAACCTGTTTTGGCCACACTCATAAACCTGAGGAAAGCATTTGACCTGGTGGACCATATGACCGTGATCACCAAGGCAACAACCATGGGACTGAGTGAGTGTTTGGTGGCTTGGCAGGCTGATTTTATATCAAACCGCCGACAAGCTGTTCGGCTACGGGGAGCAACGTTCACCCTCTTGCCCCTTACATGTGGTATTCCACAGGGCACCACAGTTGCTCCTCTGTTCCTGTACCTTTGCTACCCATATTCAAAATTCTGACCCCAATTCCCAGCCACTTCAAGATTCCCTGAATCACCTCCTCACCTGGGCAGCTGATAATCACGTGACAGTGAACCACAATAAGACTGTTAGGCTACACTTTGATCTTGCCACCACCCCAATCCAGTCCCCCACCCTCATGCTGGGGGACCACAGCCTGGAAATTGTTCAATCTGCTAGGGTTCTCGGTGTCACCATGGATGACAGGCTGTCATGGGACCCGCACGTTAACACTGTTGTGTCCTCGGCCTCCTTCAGGCTGTATATGCTGCGCCGCCTCAAGTCGCTGGAAGTCCCATCATCTGAGCTCTCCAGCATATACAGGACTTTCATATGGCTGAGGCTTACGTATGCATCCCCAGCCTCAATGCAGCACAATGAGAGAGGTTGGAAAGAGTGCGAAGAAGAGCCTTGAAGATTGTGATTGGCCCCCTCCTACAATGGCTATGATAATGCCTTGATAACCCTGGGACTCTCTCCCCTCGCTACAGTTTACCAAAAAGCAATAATCCAATTCAGCAAACAACTGCTCAACAACCCTTGCCACTGTAACCTCCTGCCACCCCTGGCTCCTCCTCCTCACCACGCCACTCGCTCCCACAACCTCCTCATCCCCATCAGATCGCGTACTAACAGGCACCAGAAAAGCCCAATCCCAACAATTGTGAAATATATAAATGAGAATAAACGTAATTGAATACATGTATCGTACATAAGCATACTGTCTGTAAATTATCTGTAAATACTATCATTACACTACCCTTGTAAATACTCTTCCCATTCGCTGTATAATATCTTTTAAATATTGTATTTTGTCAGTTGAAATGACTGTTTGTATCCTAAATAAACCGTTTTATTATTATTTTTTATTATAACTGCATACCATCACTGTGTACATTGCAGGTTTTCCTTACTATTGTAAGCTCTCAGTCAGTTTTCTTGTACTCAACATGTCCTGAGTAACACTAATCATTCATGAGAGCACCTGCAGCAGATATTGACATCATCCATACAGGAGTGTAGAATAGTACAGGGAAGGTGTTGAGTCTTTCTAGCTTTGATACAGTCTTCATCATGCTCAAGTTAATCTGCAGACATCAGCATTTTCATATAGTACAGGTTTCAGGCCTGATGAATGGTGCCTGGTCAACTCCATTGAATACATCAAGGTGTTCTTCCAAGAACAATGACTGTTAGTTCAGCTCTCATCCTATAGTCAGCTCTAGGAAGCCTTTCTGCTGTTAGAATGTCTTGGAGTATTTCTTCACTCTTCTTTTCTTTCAGTTATTTGCTGATGATAGCCAGCATCTTTCAGATACCCAAACCAGGGATTATTTGGCCCCTTCACCTTCACAAACTACTACTACTTGGATTTCTAACATGTGCATTCAGCAGGCCAGATAAAGTGCCCTTTTGTTCAGGATTTTCTCTTAACAGTTTGGCAGCTCCTCTGTAAACTCAACAGTTACTGTATGTATTGTCAAATACAAGGGCAGTAACATTATCCTTAAGTTCTCATGTCCAATAAATCCATTGAAGCCTCAGCCTGAACTGTGCTAGAAGAATTGTTCATGATAGGTAATTCCAATAACTTTCCTTCAGTGTATGAAGGTGGACCAGAGACTATGCAGGTTCACTAGGTTCACTACCCAACACATCTTTGAGCAACTTTCCATCCCAGTGCAAGGCAGCGTACAGTGGTTGTTTTTTTTTTTTTACAAAACTTGGACATGTGACTCTGGCTGATATTATACCTGCATAGCATTCTGTTGCCACCTGTTGTTGAGGTTGTGATGACAAAGTTATCCAGATCCTCCTCCTCCTCCTCCAGCTTTTAAGATGGCAGTAACTTGATTGGCTGATAAACCAACGAGATCACATTCCTTGACCTTCCTTTGGAATGTCAAAGTCATATGAGTCAGAGTGTCTTGATCGTCAAAAGATACAGGATGAGGCTGATGGCAATCCATATCTTCTGTCTTAGCATTGTTGTCAGCTGAGTCACCTAAGGTGGTGTCATCCGGATTCAGCATCTGCCTTGTATTCTGCTTCAGCTGTAAAATAGTACAACATGTTAAAACAGTGATTCTTAACTATATGCTAAATATCACAATGGAGTAAAACACTTTGTGACATTCAAAGTAGTTAGTTTTACCTTGTTTTTCTCTGTTACATTCTTTCATTGCTTGCTGCATGGATCATGGATCAAAAATCTTTTCATGACAGGACATATGACCTTCCTCTCAGTCTTTTGGTCTTTGTGGAACCTGGATAACAGTTTGTTGTTCTGTATTTCCTGGATTGCATCTGGAGCTCCTATATTGAACAGGCTGTCTAATTCCAACACAAATGCTGCTCTTTTTTCCTCCAGGGTTATTAGCTTTTAACCAGATCATGATGTTTCTAATATAGTTTCATGAACAGCTTCACTCCTTTGTGCTTGGTCATTTTCTTGATCTTAGCCATCTACCAGAATGGGATGCTAGATTCAACTGTTTCATATGCAAGGTCTTGAACCTTGGGCCTCCCTACATTTTCCAGTAAATTCTGAAGATTTAGGAAGTACTGGAATGCCTGTCTGTTGATGAGAAGCTGGTAGCCATTAATAAACGCTAAAGGCTATTCAATCAGGAAAGTTTCAGAGCTCTGGTAGATGGCCCAGTTGACACCAACTTGTGGACAGTATGTGGAAGTTCTGAGATATCAATTGTGCCACAGAGTTGCCTCAGCTTTATGATTAAGGCCATTATGAAGTTGTAGTTTATAGATGGTTTTAAATTGTGATGAGTTTATTTCCTAAAAAATGATAGATAATTATTGTTTATTAATTTTATGCTCTTTCCTTTGATACCTAATTTGTTGCTCTATCTTGTTTAGATCAAAAGTTATAGTGCAAAACATGATTCAAGGGGCCTTGGAATTGGCACTTTGGGCTTAATTTCAAGGCAAAAAATTTAAAGCTCCATGTGTCAATGTTTTCCAACATCCTAGGTCAAAATAGTTGGGATTTTCAAGTCAAAAAGCATGAGAAAATGTACAAAAACGTATGAAAATAAGAAAAAGTTGATTTTGGAAAAGGGTTAGTGTGAAGACCTTTGTTTCTCCATAGAATGGCTATATTGGAATATTTTTTGTGCAGCCAATTGCATTGTGGAGGGCACTATTTTGTGTAAGTGTCTATTAGCTATGGTTTGTGCCCAGGCTGGGGATACCTAGTTATATTGTGCAGACAAACTGTCTGTACAGGATTTTTAGGGTTTCTTTTTGTTGTCCAAAGTTGGTGTTTGATAATATTCTGAATGTGTTGAGTTTGGACATAGCTATTGATGTCATTTTATGGGTTGAGTGAAAGTAATCTGTGGGTCTAAGGTAACATGCAGAAGAATTGGATTATGGTTGAGTGGGGGTGAGTTGGCTGTTGAGCAAGGTGTTTGGGTGATAGTTTGCTTGTGTTAGGTCAGGGGTAAAGATGGTAACTGTTGATTTGGGGGTGAAGTGGACATTCTGTTTAGTAGGAACCAGTTTTGAAGGAGTAGTAGTTACCCGTTTATGTTTCTCGAGTCTGTTTACATTAGTGGATTAGGATGTGATGGATAAGTCATCTGTGCATATGTTTAGTTGGACTGTTTGGGTATTGGTGAAGGGTATGTCGCATAAAGAGTTTGAGGGAGAAGGTGGGCGCATGGGGGACCTTATTGGGAAGTTTGGTTTGTGCTCTCTGGTAGATGACTTGCTATGTCTGAAAAAAAGTTTGCTATCCATTTGTCTGGTAATTGGTATTTGGTAGTTTTTGTATGATGTCTATTGTGGCCATGGCTGATTGTTTTGATTTAAGCTTTCTAATGTGTGGCTACATAGTTTTTCTCTATAAGCTATGTTGGGTGTGTGAGAGGGGATGTAATGGACTTGATTCTGTTGAGGATTGTTGTTTTTTTATGGTTGAGAGGAGGGAGATTGGTCTGTAGGATGTGGAAAGGTTTGTAGGTTTATTTAGTTTAAGAGTGGGGATTATGCATGTGTGTTTTCAGGGGAGGGGGGGGGGTTATTATGATGTATAACAAAGAGTAGTTGAAAATGAAGATGTCTGTGAGTGCAGATATGGCATTGGGGCCCAGGTGTTTTAAGTGGATGCTTGAAATTTGGTCTAGGTTTTCTGCTTGCAATTTTTGTGGGATTTTATTCAGAGAAAAGAAAGATGGTGGCATGGGGTCTATGTGCAGTTTACATAGGTGTTTTGAGTGTTTTCCTATTGTGGTTGGTGGGTAGTTGGTTGATTTTGAAGTAGAGTCAGGAGTTTGTTGCTTTGTTAAACTTGGGACTTTGTTAAAGTTGTTAGGCTGTGGGAGTTTTCTCTTGTCTGAGCTTTTCTTTTGTTTATGAGGTCTATCTCTAGTGTGGAATTGAGATTGAAGCATCTTCTGTCCTTGGGGGATATATTTTTTGCTTGCCTGGTGAATTAAGTTGGTGAGGTGTGAGTGTGTTTACTAGAAGGAAAAGAATCGCATGAGTGCTAAGTTGGATAGGGTGTTTGTTTTCTGTGTTGTGAATTCAATTGACTTGGCTCTTTTGTAGATGGTGTATGTTATTTTGTGATTAGGTTGGCTTAGTCTAAATGTGATGAGGATTGGAAGCTGGTGGTTAGATTGGAGTGTGCGGAAGGTTTGCCAGGTCATTCTAGTCTGTTGGTTTCTATTATCCATTATGTTTGAAGAGTGAATTTGTTTGATGATGGTGATACTTCCTGGTTAGTCTTCCTGTGAGGTTAGACAAGTGTGGTTTTAGACATTGAAGTCTCCATATAAGAAAAGGATAATTAGCTGTGAGAGTTTTGCCAAGTTTGGCCCCCCAAAAATCCTCCTGGGCATTGTTTGGAGGAGTTGGTGGGTTGTAGATTTTGATGATTTTATTGATCTATATGAGAACTGATTGGAGTTTAGTACTGTGGTTATTTTGTATGAGTATGTCTGGTGGTGTTAGAGAATGGGATGTCCTTGTGTATCAGGGTAAGCTGTGCTGTACTGTGTGCGCATGTCTTAGTGTAGTGTAGTCATTGAAAGTTTCTAGATGTGGTTTGGGAGTTGAGGGATTCCTAGATTCGGGCATTGTCGCTGTTTTTTTTGTAATGCTGCTTGTTTTGGATGCCATTGGTGTTGAGGGAGTGAATGAGTGAGTAGGTGTACATGGATTGAAGATCCACTGGGGTTCGTAATGGTTTAGGTACTAAAATTTGGTGCATCAGAGATGGTGCCATGAGTTGCAGAGGATGGAAGCTTGTGAGTGGTAGACACGTCAGTTACAGGTCAGGCATATGTAGGTAAAAGCCTTAGGTTTCATCCCTTTGCAGGGATATTGGAGTTTCTTGGGCCTTTGCCAGAGTGCTTGACAACACCTTTGTAGTCCTCTTCTCTGGATAAGTTCATCAATTGCAAGCAGTCAAAATTGAACCTTTTATAACATCTTAGAATACATAAGAAAAGATCTTTTTTATTTCTTTGAAAGTGATTATGGTGCTAACCTGCATGTACTCTTACTGAAATAATAAGAATCAAGATAGACACGCCAGTTACTTTTATAGAAATGCAGAAAATTTATGCATCAAAATTTGGGTCCACTGGCTTAATACCAAAATTATGCTTCCACCATAACTGCTAAAAATCACATACCTATCAATTACTATTAGCAAGGGCTAGGAATGAAACCCATTTAATAGAAAAGGCTGTACATTCCTTAGGTATATAGTGTATTTTAATTGACGATAGTTCAACTGTGAAATAAACAAGCTCAAAGAAAGGCAATTCCAACTGAATCCAATAAATAAAAAGACAGAAGCCTTAAAATGTTTAAGGTATTCCACAATTAAATGATGATATACTTTGGGAATGACTTTGAAGATTTAAATATTCAATGATAAAAATTGGCACCTGATTAAATAGTGAAAAAAAAGTCAGTATACTTCTAAAGAAGTATAAATTTCCTGGTATTGCATATAGAACTTGTTGGCCAGTATAGTATAGGGAAAAAAATTATAATTACAGATTCAGTAATATTATAAAAGGATCTTGGTTTCTTTTATTGATTAAATATTTTGTCTAGCTACTATTTTTTCATATCTAAAGTTAAGGTACAATCTTAAATATATTTGTCATTTTTAACTAGCATCTTAGGTACAGTCATTGGGGCAATACATAACTATAACTAAAAAATTTTGTATTTTTTCACAGCTCTCATTTCTCTATTTTGTGAATTTTGAACTATTAAAATGTTAGAAATTGAAAATCAGAAAGAAATAATAAAAGTTATACACTGCTTCAAAGGTCCTATACATGATGCCTTTGTATATACTTTTGAACAATTGTACAGCCAAGATATAAATGTTTACAATTATGTTATACAATCCGGTAAAGATAACTTATTTTTGCCTGAAGAACTTGAAAATCTTAAAATTTTGCAGCATCCTTCTAAATTTAATTTTTTTCTTCTATATAAGGTAAAGTATAACAAAGTAATATAAAAATTAGATCTGCCATTAAATTCCAGTGGTTTTGAAAGTAAGTCTTTTATTTGGCCTTGATTCTTATGGAGGACCATTTTTTTTTTTATTAAACTTGCTGATTATTTAGCTCCTAAGTTTTCTGTTATGTAAGATGGATAGAAATGGTTCATTTGTCACATGTTGCAGAACTGTTCATTTGTCACATGTTGCAGAACTGTTCATTTGTCACATGTTGGAGAATTGTTCATTTGTCACATGTTGGAGAACTGATATAATGTTACTCCATTGCCTAAATATATAGGCCTACATCTTAGCCAATTGGAAGCACTGCTTATGATTAGAGCAAAGTTTGGCCACATGGTGTGTGGCAAGTCATCAGATGGGTTCCCAATTCAAGTAACCTTCATGGCAGCTGCCTTTTGCTGTTAATACTTGTTTTAATCAGATTAAAGTATTGGTCCTGACTTAGAAATAAAATGCATCTTCAATGGGAGCAGATTGGTGGTAAAACCACTTCTTTTTTCCCATAAATGTGGGAGTGGTACCTCATGCCTGGCTGATTACTATAATAAACATACTCACTTCCTCAAACAGAAGGCCCAATCCAAAAGTGAAAAGCACCCAAATGTGGCATCTTAAAACCTATTAATGCATGACATACTCCTCACCAATACCCAATTAGTCGATTTAAACATTCTTCACAAAACTTATCCATCATATCCCAATTCACCTCCATTTTGCACAATCCTACAGAAACATAAATAGGTACCTACAATTTATCCAAAACTGGTTCACAATAAACAAAATGTCCCCCTACCCTCAAAAATCAACAGGTACCCTCTTTACTCCTGACTTAAAACAATCAAACTATCCCCCACACATCCTGCTCCACAGCCAACCTCTTGCCCTCAGCAGTAACCCCACACTTATGGATGTTACCTTAGACCCACTCATGAAATTCGCTCCACATACACATAACATATGCAAATTCAACCTCCTCAGAAAACTTACAAACTATGCATCTCCAGCCTGGGCACCAACCATAGCTCTACACAAAATACAAACAGTGCCCTCTGCATTGCAACTGTTGGCATAACAATCAGCTCCCCACTAAAACTAAAAATTCTCCCATTCAAAGACCACCTAAACATGATTGGCATACAGCTCTTTATTAAATTACTATGCTCCTCACACCCTCTAGATGCCCTCACCACTCCTAACTCACCTCTATCCCCTACATGCCCTCTCCACTTCTATCCCAAAACCACCCCAGCCACCCACTACACCCAATTATTAGCTAACCTTGCCCTAACACCCACTGAACCAGAACACTATAAAAACATATTTTACCTGCATAGTACTTCAATCCCACCCGCAAAATGCCAGCTTCTGGTTTGTTGTGTGATGAGAGTATTGTGATGTCGTCTGCGTAGGTGACAATTTTTGCTGTTTGTGGGGGAGTTGGTATATCTGAGGTGTAGATGTTGAAAAGTGTTGGGGAAAGTACTCCTCCTTAGGGAACTACGGATTTTGTGTTTCTGTGTTTAGATTTTGTGGTTTGTATTTGGGTGTATTGGAGTTGTCCCTTGATGTAGTTTGCTATGTACTTGATGAGCGTGGTGAGTTTATGGATCTTGTTGATTAGTTTGTGTAGGTCTACACCCAATTATTAGCTAACCTTGCCCTAACACCCACTGAACCAGAACACTATAAAAAAACATATTTTACCTGCATAGTACTTCAATACCACCCGCAAAATGCCATACTCAAAGTGCCCCCCAAGAGTTTACTGGCCCACCTGTGATCAGGACATCACCCCACCCTACAAGAATACAAAATTGGATTAGATCCCAACTGCCCCCACTGGAACCTGAAAACTATCCTTCTCCTATCTTATCCCCTTCTTGACCATCTCAGAAACCACTTTCAATATAACTTCTAGTAGCTGTCTCATGTCATTTTTCATGAGTGCTGCCAGTTTTGATTGAAGAGAACCTGGATTGATTGAAGTGGAAAAGGTGGTTTAGATTCTGAGATGCTACCATTGTTAAGTACTACTGTATACCTTACCTTGCTTCCTTTATGAAATAACCAGTGAGGCAATTTTGAAATTCAGTCATATTTGCATTGCAGGATAATAATCTAAGTCACAGTAATTCAATTTTTTCCATAATTAGTACATTCTAATAATCCAAATTTACAAACAGAAGGATTGTGAATTTTACTCTACTGCTCCTTTAAAAGAAAATACAGCATCTAAATCCTCTTGATCTTTTTAAATCACAGATCAGTCTTTGTTATTGTTCTCATGCTTTATGCAGCCCAGACCAATCACCTGAATTCATCATCATTTTTGAAGGCTCCATACATGCTTGCATGTGTCGGTCTTATTTACCTAATGGTGGTTTTCCATGCTACTTGATCTCTGGCTGTTTCTCTATTCAAACTCATATCCCTGAAGTCTCTCTGTATGACCTCATTCCATGTCTTCCTCGGTCTCCCTCTGGCAGCTACACTCCCAACTTCCAAACTCCTAACACCTTTCACCCAATTATTATCCTTCATCCTCTACACATGACTGAACCACCTCACTTTGCTTCCTCTCACTGCCACACTAATGCATTCTATCCCCAATCTATCTCTTAATTCACAGTTTGCAACTGTCACCCTCAGGCCCCCCTCAAATTCAAAGATGTTCCGCACATCCATCTCACCAAAGTTTTGTTGCTGTACAACATTGCACTTCGTACGCACGCAGTGTACAGACGTCCCTTAGCTCGTAGGGGAAAGCCCTCAGTGTCAAGAGAGGAAGTAACTCTAAACTTTTTCCTACCACTTCAAACCTTTGCCACAGAACTTACTGCCACACCTTCCCCTGCACAGATCATATCTCCCAGATAACAGAATTCCTCTATGCATTCAAGCGACACACCATCAAATACAATTCTCTCCTGCCTCCTCTCCTCCACTTGCAGTACACACAGTGCACTGAAACTCTCCCATTATGCATCCTACCCCTGATACCACTTTTATGCACCCACAAATCACATCCATTACACAGGATAGTTATTTCCTACCCCTCTGTGACAGACTGCACATCAGGGCTATGGAGCTGATACCTAAATCTTAAGCTCCAGCTCCAACAGTTTGAAATTTACTGGCTCCAGCTCTAACATTTTGAAATTTCTCACTCCCAGCTTTTTTCATCTCACCATATATTAATGATTGATTTGCTTACTGAAATTGTACTTTGCTCAGTGCTATTCATAGGCCATAATAGATGCCTATTAATCTAAATTCTAATGGCTATACCTCAGATTTGCTAATCTCCTATTATTGATTAGAATATAATCAATATAAAGTTCACAACATATATTTTTATTTACAACACAACTATCCTTTGTTAACTATTATTCCAATGTTTAAGTGAAAATTATAAAGAAATGTATAAAAAGGTTTTATACTTACTTGGATGAGTTTAAAATCTTTATTTTATGTTAACTTTAACATAAAATTAATATTTTTTTAGTTTTAATAATGACATATTTGACTGTTCATTTTAAATTCTCTTTAAAATTTTAAATTAGCTTATCATTCTTAATTTTTAATTCATTATTCTCAAAGATAAAACTGCTTCTGCTAAGTCTTCTTTCATTGATGCTCTTAAATTTAATTTTATAATTCTTAGTGCAGAAAATAGTCTTTCTATGCTGACTTGAGGGGTGGGTGGCATTACTGTTACAGACCTAGCTACATTTCTTATAATCTCTGGATGCAGGGGTAGGACTTCTATAGTCAGTTTTGATGAGTGGTTATATTTTTCCACTTTCTTTAACCCTATCTAAAATCTTTTTAAAATTTGGTTTCTTCTATATTAAGAGGTTTGTGGTGGTGGTGACCCCATTCCCGGCCCGACAGTGGGTCGGGGACCCTCACACCTATTCCAGGCCCTACCCCAGCTCCCCGGACCATTGCAGGAGCAGACCCGCCACCTCCCGAGGTCTCTCCCAGAGATCCACCGGGCCCAGGTCTGTGTGTTTCTGTGGGCAGTTGAAGAGATGTGTGGTGTCGTGTATCTGTGTTAAGCATTCGTGGCAGTTTGGTGTTGTATGGGTGGTGGGAGATATTTTGTGCATGCATAATGTCGGAAGGAGTGATTTGTTTGTTTTTATCTGTGCTAGTGTTCTTTTGATCTGCTTTGTGAGTGTTTGTTCTGAGTTGTGTATGGTTAGAGGTGCTGCATTTTATATTTTGTTGTGGGTTTTGTTTGTCAAGTATTGTGTGATCTGAGAGTGGATTGTTTTCTTGTTTTGCTTGATTGTGTCTTCTGTTGTTGTGTTATGGTCTGTTTTAAGTTGGTGGTGTAGTTATCGAAAATGGTCTTTTTTTGTGTCAGTGATTAGGAGGTTGTCTGGTGATGTGGTGGAGGGGATGATTTAGATGTTGTGTTTTCTGCCTGAGTTGTGATGCATGTAGTTTTAGGTGATTTTTGATTGGTATGATGTTTGTTTCATTGTGTAGATGTTGGGTGTTTGTGTCAAGAATGCATCCTGTGGCAGTGTTGGTTTCTGAAATGATTGGAGACCAGATTGTGTTGGCATATTCTAGTGCTGGTCTTGTGATTGTCTTGTATGTGTTAATGAGCGTTTCCTTGGTTTTACCCCAGTGTGTAGTTGTGAGTTTGAGATCAAAAGTGAGGCCATTGATCTTCCGTTCTTTTGTGGTGGGTAGTGGTATGTTTTCTATGTTTAGATTTAGGGTTGTGTTATATTTTGCAAGGTATGTTGTGAAGAGAATGGTCATTGTTTTGGTAGCGTTTAGCTTTACTGAGTTTTCTATTGGCCATGTGTGTATTTTGTTGAGGTAAGGTTGTATCTCTTGTGCAGCAGCTTCTGGTTTGTTGTGTGATGAGAGTATTGTGATGTCGTCTGTGTAGGTGACAATTTTTACTGTTTGTGGGGGAGTTGGTATATCTGAGGTGTAGATGTTGAAAAGTGTTGGGGAAAGAAAGTACTCCTCCTTAGGGAACTACGGATTTTGTGTTTCTGTGATAGATTTTGTGGTTTGTATATGGGTGTATTAGAGTTGTCCCTTGATGTAGTTTGCTATGTACTTGATGAGGGTGGTGAGTTTATGGATCTTGTTGATTAGTTTGTGTAGGTCTACTGTGTTGAATGCTTTGGACATGTCAAGGGCGACTGCTATGGTTCTATGTGGTGGAATTTTCTTGTTGAATCCATTTGTGATTATGTTGTTTATTGTTTGTAATGCTGTGGTGGTTGAATGCATGGGTTTGAACCCATGTTGGTGTGGTGTGTTTGGGATGTTGGATGTGATATAGGGTAGGAGGATTTTTTCTAGTGTTTTGGCTATAGGTGTAGCAGCACTATTGATCTGTAGGAGTCTCCTTTGTTTATATATTTGTTTGGTTTGGGTATTGGAATTATTTTTGCTACTTTCCATTGTTTAGGTATGCTGTTTGTGTTTATGGCGAGGTTGTAAGTGTTCGTGAGGAGATTTATGGCATTTGACCTAGGTGTTTGATGTTTATGTCATCAGGGCCAGTGGAGTTGTTGTCTCTTGCTAGTTTTATGGCTCTGATGGTCTGTTCTGCTGTGGTTAGGAATTGTGGCTTGGGGAGGTTTTTTGTAACTCTATTTTCAAGTTTTCCTTTTTTGTTTGGTGTATGGTTGTGTTTGGGAATTGTTTGTTGAAGTATTCTGCTTTTTGTATGGGTGTTGTGTCTTCTTTGTTTCCAATAGTGTTGTTTTGTGGCTCTGTTGGTTTTTTGGTTTGTGAGGCCAGCAATGGTTTTCCAGAGTTTATGTGTGTTTGTTTTGTGGTCCCAATGCTGGTCTAGGTGATGTTTCCATAATTCTTGTTTGTGTTCTTGTATGGCGTGATCTATTTGTTTGTTTTGTTCTATTATGTTGGGGTCTGATGGGTTTTGTTTTCTAGTGTTGTTCTGTTGTGCTATGTGGTTTTTGATTGGTTCAGGGAGTAGTTTTTGTGAGTTGTGTATTTTCCTGCATGGGATGTTGTGTTTGTCTGCTTGTAAGATAGTGTTAGTTAGTATTTTGTTTGCTGTGTGTGCATCTTCTGGCAGTTGGATGTTGGAGAGCACTTGTTCAATTTCTTTTGTGTATTCTATCCAGTTTGCCTTGTGATAATGTGTGTATGTTTTGATGTTTTGTTGTAGCCTGAAGTTTGTAATTCTGTCTAAATAATCTTGATTATCATTTGAAGAATCTTATTGGCTGCTTATAATTGGATTTTCTTCTTCTTGGTCTTCTCAATTTTCTGATCTCGGTCCTCTCATGCAAATTGCTATTTTATAAAGTGCTTTTATTTCCTTAGCCTTCGGATCTTTATTCATTAGGACTCTGTTCATTGGGTCTACATAAACAGCAGCTAATAGGATTGTATTTTATAAAAGATATAATTCCATCTGCAAGCAGTCCACCAGTTTGACCTAGGTGATATAATAATTCCCTCCAGGTCAGCAAGAATCATTCTCAAGGGGTTAAATCTTCAGCTTGAATTTTTTTTTGTGGTGGAAAAAGGAAAGTGAAGCAAAACTTCTAATTCTGACAATTGCATTCATTCATATTCAGTGAGTGAGACAGCTTTATTATTAGCTAGGTCTTTAAGATATGGTTTAAGCTCTAACAAACGCTTGATCATCATATAGGTGCTCTCCCAATGTGTTTCTTGATTAAAAATGGCTCCCAAACCTGAATGTCTTTTCAAAATAGAGTTGATTTTTGGTATTCTAGCTGCAGTGGCTACTTGCCTGATTCTACTAATCATAGCTGCTACAGGGTGTCCTTTTAAACCATCTTTTATTGCTAACTGTAGTTTATGCACAACACAACGCCGATGTTAGATGAAAGATAAGAAGCTTCTTCAATCAAATCATCTGAAAATTTGTCTTTGGGTGTTATTAAATCATCATTTTCAGAGATGTCTTCATTATTTTACATTTTATTAACTGTTGCTGAATTCATTTTTTCAATTGTACTTAACATATTTCAAGCATTGTCTGTGATAATACATAGAACTTGTTCTTTCTTAATTTCAAAATCCTGTAAAACAGTTTCCACCAATTTTGAAAGATATTCACTTGTGTGGTTTGAATGTGTATCTTTAACTGCCATTGTTTGAGTCACCACTTTATTAGAGTCATTAATAAATGACATTAATCCCCAAATAATTAACTATGTCAAGTGCATCCATCCATTTTGAGGAACATAAAGCGCCCCTTAAGAGTTTTTCGGAGTTCTTTTTGTTGCGTAGCTTCTTTTCAGTATGATCTTCCTAATGTTATATTTATCTATCTATAGACACTGAGTTTTTGAGCCATTTCTCTATTCATGCCTAAGAATGCTGGTTTTGAGAAAAACATTAGAGGTATACTGGTTTTTACCATCATTTCTATAATATGCTTCTTAAATTTATTAGAGGTCATTGTGACAGTAACTTTTTTTGTTAAAAAAAAACTTGTTATTGATGAAATTTGTTCAATACCGCTTCATATTTCCAGTTGAAGTAGTCACTTGAGTGTCTTTCTCGTTGACGATTTTATATATCTTTGGATGAAATCTCTGTAGATGCCTTTTCAAATTTGATGTCTTGCCAGTCATAGTCAGTCTTTTTGAATCAGAGCTGGTAGCACCGCTTGTAGTGATCAAGGAACTAATTTTGGTTCCACAAAATTGTTCATCATTTTTCTTGCAATGGCATATAAAATGTTTGCTGTCATTTGAGACAATAAAATACTTACACACAGCAGATCTTGCTTTTGTTTAGGATGTAGTAGCCATTTTAATGGGGTTTAAGAAAATAAATTATACAAGCTAAGCTAAAACAAGTTTTGTAAGTTATAAATCAAAACATTAATTCTAGATTACCTATGTGAAAGAAAAAAAGAAATAATTAGTTAATTGAGAAAATAATATGGTTTAATTTTAATAGATTACAATATGAAAAGGATTTTTCAGTGATACCTTTTTATTATTTTTGAGAAAGAGGAAAATTTATGCTAGACTTTTAGTGTATGGCGCTGGAGCTAGTACATTCTGACTGGCTCCGGCTCAAGCTCCAACTTTCCTAAATTATCTGACTCCAGCTCCAATTCCAGCACCAAAAATTCTTTCAAGCTCTAGTTCCCAGCTCCGGTCCCACAGCCCTGCTGCACATGGCCACATACACTCAATGATGTAATTACCACCAACCACTCTTGAAATCATCATCTTTGTTTTATCCAAATTCACTCTCAGCCCCATGGAATTTATCCCCTCCCTCCACAACCTGAACTTCTCAAGTGCTGTCTTCTCATCCTCAGCAATCAGCACTTGGTCATCAGTGTACAACAACTCAAATGGCAATCCTGTTCTAAAATTCTGTGACAGCACTTCACAGAGAAGTCATCACTCAATTCTCTATTTACCCTCACTTGGGTTGTCAAACCTTCGTACATAGCCATGATCATCCTAACCAACCACTCCTCGATCCCTAATTTTCTCATTGCCCACCTCACCACATCTTTTGGTACCCTATCAAAAGCCTTTTCCAGGTCAACAAAAATTTAAGGCAGCAGATTTTATGATCAGTTTCTTTCTCCTAGCCTTTTCCTAAAAAGGAAAATCCTGCAAGGCAGCAGGCCCCTGTGTCGCAGGGGAAGTGAGGCTGAAAAGCTGGTATTCAGGACAACTCTAAACTCTCTGTGGTAACTGAAGAGGAACTGCAACCAGGAAATTATGTAGCATGCATGTATGATAGAGTGGCATGCTGGATGCATATTAGAATATTCAGATGAACACCATAATATTAGTTGACTTTGTGAAAAGATTGAAATCAAACAGACTTCTTAGCTGACCAATTGAAACTCTAGACAGATGTTGGGTCTCATTTCAAACTTTCTCCTTCTAACATTACAGTTATAGGACAGAATTTTGAATCAATAATATCAACTTAGGACAAGAAACCTGAACTGAACTGATGATAATCCACAAGATTTTTTATTTCTCTACAATTTAATCATAATAATACTATTAATAAAACAATAAAGTAGTGCTGAGATGGGGTGACGGTGAAAGCGCACCAACAACTTTCCCACGCCACATCAGAGGAGGATGTTCAGCTCCTTGAGGTACCAAGTATAACAGGCCACACATGTGGGAGGGATGGCCAAGGAAATAGTGCAAGTCCACTACTTCAGACAAACTTAAAATAATGAGTCTGATAAGGAGTATATTGAATTTTAGTAACACTAGCTCAGGCTCAAGTTATGACCCTTCCATTGGAGACCCCCGTAAGGGGCGCGGCGATTTGCCATCCTGGCCGCCGTGCTGACGGGACTCAGCACCCCGTCCGGCCCCAGCTTAGCCTCTCTTCCTTCCTTCAAAACACTTGTTTCCTCTCTTTTCACAGAACCTCTCCCACAACTTTCTCTGGTCAGCCTCTAATTTCACAGGGTAGATGCTGACCTTCCTTTCAGCCAACCGTCCCGCATCGGGGCTGAGGGGGTGGGGGACAATGTTCCCTAACCCCTGAGCTCCGGTCTGGGGTGGCTGGTTTTTAACTACCTGCTTCATCCCCACCCATACCTTCCTCACATCCCTTTTCCTCTCGTCTTCAAAATCTATCATTTATACGCTGTGTCCAAGGTGGAGCCGCCATGCCGATGGACTGCCAGGCCACCAGGCGGGAGGGGTGGTCCCAAATGGCGGCGCCTGGCTCTGCTGGGCCTGTAAGCACCTCTCGCAGTGCGGGCTACTGCGAGAGGTGTGCGCTATTGCATCCCGTATTAAAAGAAGGGTCACCATGCCCAATGATGAAATTCACACCAAAAAAACCCAACCCCCAACTTCCCTAAGAACAACGGAGCCGCACTCGGGCAGCTCCAGCAAAAAAATGGAGGTCCCCCCCTGTGCTTGCACAGGGGACCCTCCATATTTCTCTAACCGGAGAGGAGGCTTACTCCTCTCCTTCGCCTACGGGTGCAGGGGACTCCCCCTCACCCCCTTCTCTGGAGGTGCTTTCGGGCACCTCCCTTTTCGCAGCGGCAGTCCCCTCTTTTCTTTCCAAGGGGACTGCCAAGAAAGCCAGCAGGCAGCCCTTAGCCAGCCGCTCCCCATCAAAGCGGCTCGGTAGGGCAAACCCCCTTAGGGGGGAGAGGCAAGCCAGGCCCCTTCGGTCGCTTCCCTCAAAAGACCTGCTGGCAAAAATATTAAACCTTGCCGGGGTCAAGGCCTGTGCCTCCCCAAACAAGACTGGCGACACTGCCAAGGGGACCTGCAATGTCCTGGGAGGGGATGGCCAACTGGAGGCCCCTCCCGTGATAGACATGGTCCTTGAGGAGACCCAGCCTCAGACGGTAGGGCCTTCCATGGGGGGGGAATTCGGGCTCGGCGCCAAGCACCGAACCCGAGTCCGCCCCTATGCAAGGTCCTCCTCAAATGGCTGAGGGCTCCGAGGCAGTAGAAGGAGGGGAGGGATCTCCTCCGACAGGTGCCCCTACGACAACCAGGACCTTCTCCATTTCGGAGAGGGACCTGGCTGAGGCCGGTCCATCTGGCCTAGGGGCTTCTGCCGGCGGAGGTGAAAAGCGGATTCATTCCCCGCCCTCCTCTCCAAAAAAGAAAAAGACTAAAAGGACGAAAAAGACTCGGGGCTCCTCTCCATCCGCGGGGGCTGCGGGGACGGATGGGTCTGCTGCCACTTTGGTAGGCGACCAAGCCAAGATCGGCACATCCGGCCCCTCTACCCCCTCGTGTGCGGAGCCCCTGACTAAGACCAAGAGTGCACAGGGCGGAGCCTCGATGACATCGGGGCCCCTCATTCAGAGGTTACCTGGCGTTTTCGAGCCCGCTGGCTTCAAACGCTTCCTCGTTATTCGCTCCACTGATGGCACCATGTTGTCCAAGGGCAACATGATCCATCAGAGGAGAGGATTAGCTAGTGCAATTGGTAGAGAGCCGAAGGTGACCCGTTTCTCGGACGGCAGCCTTCTGGCGAATCCCGCCGAGGCGGCCAAGATAAGTGCTCTTCGGACACTTCATGGCACCCCGGTGAGTGTGACGCCGCACTCTACCATGAACTTTGTGAAAGGAGTAGTTTATGCGAGGGAACTCGTTGACTACTCCATTGAGGACATCACCCTAGAGCTGGCCGACCATGGGGCGGTCAAGGTCGAACGTGTGATGAGAAAACAGGGAGGGGCTTCGAGACCCACCCCTACACTCTTCGTCACGTTCGACTGTGACAAGCTCCCTGAGTCGGTGCGTGCCGGTTGGTACCGCTACCGCGTGAAGGCATTCGTGCCACTGCCGCGGCGGTGCTATTACTGTCACCGCTTCGGCCATACGAATCGCTCATGTAGACGTGCAAAGTCGGGGTCACCCGAAGTCTGTGTAAATTGCTCCAAGGTCGCACACGATAAGTCCAAATCGTGTGTGGCCAAGTGTGTCAATTGCGGAGAGCCGCACCCTGCTTCTTCGAAGCAATGTGGTGCATATCTCCTTGAGAAAGAAATCCTG
The DNA here is from genome assembly GCA_963969495.1 of Ceratothoa steindachneri. Classification (NCBI taxonomy): domain Eukaryota; kingdom Metazoa; phylum Arthropoda; class Malacostraca; order Isopoda; family Cymothoidae; genus Ceratothoa; species Ceratothoa steindachneri. Next base: position 38,546,800 of record OZ018335.1, read on the forward strand.
GCCGTTCAGGCCCAGGATCGACTCTCATTCCGCGAGGTTAAGGACTTGGTCCTTCCCCCAGCGTGACCGTTTCCCGCAAGGCGAAACGGCCACGCGCCTCCACCGAGTCGTTAGACTCAAAGGAGGCAACACCCCTGAAGATGGTCGCTAGGCCATCTTCCGGGGTTCCTAAAGCTGTCCCCCGAATGGAGGACAGCAACAAAGGAGCTTCGGCTCCTTCGCCCACGCCCCGAGGTGGAGCGAGTGGCTCGGAGACGGTGGTTCCTCGAAAAGAGGCCCCCCCGCCTCCGAAGCCGCAGCGCCCGCCTAAGGTTTCGAGGCAGAGGGAGGAAAAGACTCGCATGGCGAGCCCAACCTCCCCCAATAAGTCCTCGAAGGCGACAGCGCCTTCAGCGCTTTGTCCGGCCAACAGCGCCCGGGGTTCTGCCCCCGGGAAGCGTACGGCCATTCCCGTGAGGGTCTTCAATTCGAGGAGGGCCCCCGCGTCTCCTCCGAGCTAGGCCTGGAGGGCATATTCCTTCAATGGAATTGCCGTGGACTCCGGGCCAACTGATAGGAGCTGCGGAGGCTCGCCTCCTCCCGTTCCCCGTTAGCTATTTTTTTGCAGGAGACCATGCTAGGCGCGTGCCCCCTGCCTGCCCTCCCGGGGTATAAGGGTCTTGCGACCCCACCACCGCGGGATGGCCGGGCTGGGGGATGCGCGGTTTACACCCGGCATTATGTCTCCGTTCTTCCTTTCTCTTTAGATACCTCCTTTCAGGCAGTGGCTGTGCAGCTGCACCTGGATAGGAGGTATACTATCATTTCTGCGTACATTCCACCGTCAGCTGACTTCGACGCGGGGGACTTCCGCCGCGTCGTGGCACGGTTGCCGAGGCCCTATCTCTTGCTTGGAGATCTGAACGGCAGGCATCCTCTCTGGGGAGATTACTCCATAAATCCCAGGGGACAAGTCCTTGCCGATCTGATCGAAGAGCTTGAGATGGGTGTCCTAAACGTGGATGAGTTTACGCATCACTGTCCGAGAACCGCTTCATTTTCTTGCCTTGACCTATCTCTGTGCTCTTCGGATGCACAGCCTGATTTTGATTGGGGGGTGGTCGATGACCTCCATGGTAGTGATCACTTTCCCATTCAAATATCATTTTCAGGGCAACTGCCGCCTGAGAGACCACCTCGGTGGTGCTTGGCGCGGGCGTGGTGGCCTGCATTTCAGGAAATGACTGAATTCTCTATCTCAGTCGAGGAGTTTAGGTCGGTAGATGAGGCCGTTGAGTTCTTCTCCGGCAACCTCATCGCCGTGGGCCTGACTACTATTCCTAGGACGTCTGGCCGTTTTGCACGCCGACCACTCCCATGGTGGTCGGCCGAGTGTGAGACGGCCCTCAAACAAGCGTTATGCCTACATGCGCTATAAGCGCCGCCCGAACGATTTCACTGTCGCTGAATTTCGTCGGGCTAGGGCTAGGTTCCGGTATATTTCGAAGCACGCCCGCCGCTCTTCTTGGCGGGCATACGTGTCTTCACTTAACGGGAAGACCCCTTTAGCTGAGGTGTGGAAGCGAGTCAAAAGGATTCGGGGCAAGTTCTCGCAGGACCCTCCTCCCGTTCTCCAGCAGAATGGGACCGCAATCTCGGACCCCGCGTCCGTGGCGGAATCCTTAGCGACCGCTTTTTCCGCATTCTCTAGCCGTGATGCTGCTCCGCCAGCATTCAATGCACGTCGTGATGTCGCGGAAGGCCGCCGGCTGGACTTTACCTCCAGAGGCGGAGAACCCTTCAACGACAAGTTTACTGTGAGTGAGTTGCGTTCCGCTCTCGCTTCGTGCGCGGACACCGCCCATGGTCCGGACGATGTCCCGTACGCCATGCTTCGACACCTGGGTGAGCGAGGCATGGCCTTTCTGTTAGATTTGTTCAACAGGATCTGGGTGGAAGGTCTTCTCCCAGACTCCTGGCGAATCGCTACTGTGCTCGCCTTTGGCAAGCCGGGGAGAGATCACTCTACTCCGACCGGTTTCCGCCCAATCTCTCTAACCTAATGCGTGTGCAAGTTGATGGAGAAATTGGTAAATGTTAGATTAGCCTATTTCCTGGACAGCGGAGGCCATCTGTCTTCTGCGCAGTGCGGCTTCCGTAAGTTCCACTCCACGTCGGATGCTCTGCTCCGACTGGAAAACGCCGTCTGCGAGGCTTTCCTTCGTAGACAGCACTACGCCACGGTGTTTTTCGATCTGGAGAAGGCCTATGATACCGCATGGCGATACGGTATCATGGAGACTCTCCACACGATGGGGGCGAGGGGACGCCTCCCAATGTTTATATCTGAATTTTTGCGAGATCGTCGATTCCGCGTACGGGTGGGGGGAGCCCTCTCCGGCCCAAAGAAGCAGGAAGAGGGTGTCCCGCAGGGAAGTGTCCTCAGTGTCACACTCTTTGCCCTGAGCATCAACGGCATCACCTCGGTGCTGCCGGAAGATGTTCTCGCTACGCTCTACGTGGACGACCTTTCGATCTCTTTTGGCGCGGCCCAGATGCCAACTGTGGAGCGTCGACTCCAACAGGCATTGAACCGCGTCTCTCGCTATGCCGAAGCGCACAGGTTTCGGTTTTCTTTGGCCAAGACTAAGGTGGTGCACTTCTGCCGCCATCCACGGCTTCACCCCGACCCAGATTTGTTTCTTAATGGGGTGCGCCTGGATGTGGTTGAGTCGCACCGTTTCCTTGGTCTTGTATTCGACCGACGCCTCACCTGGGAGGCTCATATTCGCAGCCTTAGGGTCTCTTGTACCCGCGCCATGGACATTCTCCGTTCCGTGACGTTCAGCGCTTGGGGCGCTGATAGGGCTACCGCCTTACTTTTTTATCGATCCTTTGTTCGCTCGAAGCTCGACTACGGATGCGAGTTTTATGCATCCGCAGCCGAGCGTTTATTGCGGAAGGTGGATTCGATCCACCACACCGGCCTTCGCCTTGCGACCGGTGCCTTCCGCACTTCCCCCATTGGAGCCTGTTGGTCGATGCTGGGGAGATGCCACTCGCTCTGCGCCGCGTGCAGTGCATCACTCGCCTGTACGCGCGAGCCCGGCGCCTCCCTCAGTCGCCAACAGCTCTCACTGCATCCGCAGCTGATCTCGATGGCGCCTATGCCGCCGAGAGACGCCAGTCATACCCTAAGCCCTTTGGGTTTAGGGCCAGGAAACTCCTTCGAGAGGTAGATATAGCTCTCGGGCCGGTGGCGCCCCTGGTTCTGCCCAGGACGCCACCCTGGAGGGTACCACATTTGGCTATTTGTCGCCACGCCTCTGCTCCCAAAGCTTGTACTGCGCCGGGAGTATTGCGTTCGACCTTTTTGGAGCACACATCGTGTCACGCTGGTACCGTGCCAGTGTATACGGATGGCTCCAAGTCCCAAGAGGGGGTCGGCTTCCACGCCGTTTCCCCTCTGTTTGAAGTCAGCGGGGCTCTACCAGGCGCTGCGTCTGTCTTCACGGCCGAGCTGGTGGCAATACACCACTCGGTACGGGAGATTACGCGACGTGCCCGGTTCGGAGACCGGATTGTGATCTATAGCGACTCACAAAGCGCCCTGAGTGCTCTCGGGGCATTGGAATCTCCGCATCCCCTGGTTCGCGAAATCCGTGACGCCACGGTTTTGGCGAGCCGGGCAGATGTCGAGATTATCTTGTGCTGGGTTCCTGGACATGTAGGAATTGCGGGGAATGAGCGCGCCGATGAGGGCGCCAAAGAGTCCGCGAGGACTCTGCGCCCGGACCAGCGTTTCGCTCTTCCTCACACCGACTACATGGCAGGAATACGGGCAGCTCTTCGGACTGCTTGGCAAAGAAGATGGGAGACGGTCGAAGGGAACTTAAAGTTGCGTGCCATTGCTCCGCGACTGTTCCCATGGACCTATCCCCCAATGCCGCGGTGGCTTCAGGTTGCTTTCTGTCGTCTCCGAATCGGCCACACTCGTGTGACGCATCGCTATTTGATGGAGCGCTCGCCTGCGCCCTATTGCAACGACTGCGTCGTCCCCCAGACTGTTCGGCACATTCTTGTCGAATGTCCCAGTCTGGGTGATCTTCGCGCACGACACCTGTCCCGGTACCGGGATGGGCGGGGTCACTACCGCCTGTCCCTTGTACTCGGGACGAGTGCGTGCACTTTGACTGGTGGACTTGCTGACTTTTTGGGGGAGGCCGGCCTTCTCCCTATTATTTAAGCAAGGTTTGTGTTTTGTTTTGTTTTGTTTTTTGTTTGTTTTTTTCCTTTAGTTGCACGCTCCTGCGCCGGGGGGACCTCTCCCCGACGCACCAGCTTGCTTCCTTTCCCCATTTTGGGGTGTTTTGTTTTTTTTTTTTCTTTAATTTTATTTTAAAGTAGCCTAGAACTAGGCCAGTTTTAATACGGCGACTAATGCCCAAGTAGGCAGTCGCCAGATGAGCTCTTAAAAAAAAAAAAAAAAAAAATCCATTGGAGACAATAGCAAATCATTTAATTGATGACAATGCTGATTTTAATGACTACTTTTATGAAAAACAAAGAATAAAGCTAAATATTTTGGTTGATACCCATTCTCTGCTTTGAAAGCAAGTTGATTTTCATTTCATTGTGAATCACAGAGGAGACAATCATTAGTAGCTTTGTCCAATTTGTACTGATATACTAATGCTTTTTACAGGCATGTGTAAGTATAGTGCATACAGAATATGTATTTACTTTTAGCCTCATTGATAGCTACTTAATTGCTGATCAGAATATTGGTAAAGGTATTATAATATTCAATGGTTTGCACAGAGTGCTTGGTTCATATAATTGACAGACAGTTGAGTTTATCATTGAATTTTGTAAAATAAAATTTGTAAAACTTCTTTTTTTCTAACCTTATTGATAATATGCGGATATTTTCATCAACCATCCTTAGCTTCATACTGGGCATATGATAGAAATTTCCACATAGTATTTAAATCCTTCATAATATCTAGTTATTACTATTATGTTTGGAGAAAGAAAAATATTGAGATGACTCTTATTAAAAAAAATGATTGACTTGGGCCTATGAGAAGATTAGTGCATTATTGAAATTTCCATTTTAGACCATAAATGGCAGCTGCTTCAAAGTCATTCAGAATTGGAATCCCATTCAGTGATAAATCACACAAAATGTAATTTAACTTTGTTCAACTGGAGGTGGTGTTTCTACTTGCCTAAGCCTTATGAAAATGAGTATAGACTAGTTTGGCAGAAGCAGTTTTTATTTCTTTTTCAATTGGAAAGAAAGTTGGGAGGACAAATTTTTATTTAAAGATGTGATTCCATCTTGTAGGCTCAAGCATAAAATTCTTTGGGTTTTAAAGCAAAAAACATTCATTTTTGTCTTCATAATTGGAGTAGTTTTCATATTTTCCACTAAAAATTTGTTCTAATGAGCAGGGGGGAATTTTCATATTTAAGGGCAGAATTTTTTTTTTCTGTTATATTTTGCACTGTGGGATCTTTCTAATTCAACATTGAAGCTTTCTTTTTCCACATTGACTGGTACACTGTGTGGTGGCAAGCTCTGGATTACCTGTGTCACACTGCTTGCCACATCAGGGTAAGCCCATCTAAGGGACAGAATTGATAGAGAGGAGATTGTTTTCAACCTTTATTTATATACAAAAGCACAGCAAAAACTTAATTAAAAAATAGTACCAATGATAAAAAACAAACAAATCAAAATAGCTCCCCCAATAAAATCAAAGTTTCTAAATTAAACTGTTGAAACTATCCACAATCTCTTGCCCAGTTATTAAAGATTTATTTGGAGGGGGCTCCACTCTTTTCCAGGAAACTGCCAGAGTTCCCCACAGCACTCTTCTGCCAAATGGCCAGGTTTTCTAGTGGTACTCCTTTTCAAAAGGCTTGTGCTGCCTCCTGGATTAGCTTTTTGCAGATTCCTTCTTTTCTTATATTCTTATGATAGCACTCTTTTGGGGAATGCCTGTGCCCTGATTTGCGCTTCCCCAAATGGAAAGATGCAGTACCACAATCAGAACACTCACTTGCAACAAGACTAGCGAGCCCTAAGGAGCTAGAAAAAAGAAGTTACTTTCAGTCAAAGCTACATTCAAACATCCACACTAATATCATATACACAATCATAAACACAGACAGAACCAATCCTTTCTTGGCAATCATCCTAGATCCTCTCATTTTTGTCAATTCACTTTTCTTAATTGGTTACTCATCTTTATAAGATGAGTTACATCCTCAAAATGAAGATGGGAATTAGGCATTTACATGGGTGAGGAAAGACGAACATACATAACTACAACTACTTCCATTATCTCAGCCATGACTGTCTAATCAGAGTTTAACACTTCACTTTCCACCAAACACCGAGTATTAGCTTTTCATGGTATTATCCTGGTTTTGTTACAAGTAAAAGGCTTTCCTTGTATTGTGACTATTGTCTTGATAAATATGATTATAAAAAACCACTTATCCTCACTGGTAAGAATCCTCTTCAGAAATGCTTCACTAGCATGTCTTGATCTCATTAATAAATGTGACGATCCTGTGAGATGAGAACCAATTAATTTATGTGAAATTGATTCACCAAATTTAAATATTTTACCTAGTCCATTGAGTTGGTTTATGATTATTACAGGAGTTGTGTTAAAATGTTTTATATGCTTCACTTACATGCTTCACAACTACAGTTTGGAAGAGACTTCAATGGAAATCAGTTGTCTAGAATAAGGGAAAATTCTTCAACTGATCAGTCTTCTGAGAGATCAGAAACTGTAATTGTTAACTTTTAGTATGGTATGTCCTGACAAGGCTTTATTTATATATAAAGATATTTCTTGATGTTTCTGTCTCATCTACACTCATTTTTCATAGGTAAAATCAATTTGAAAATTAATTCAACATTAGATATTTCTGAAAGAATAGAGAGAAGATTTCAACACAAAATATTAAGTTTAGCTTTGTCTACATAGTAAAAATAGTAATCTCATTTATTAGTGTTGAAAAGCTACAAAATTTTATTTCCAACCTTTATTTATGCAAATTCTATCCATCCAGAGGGAATTGTGTTGTATTAATATTGATCATATATTTTAGGTGCTCATGGTTTGCTGTTCACCACCTTTGGCTCAACTAGACAGTGCAGTATGGGCAACTAACAAGATTATTGATAGCTGTTCCCTTCACAACAAAGTAGAAGAAATTTTAGTTTCCTTAATGAATATGTATAAGGATTTTCTTAGAGATGCTGGCATCATTTCTTGTAGAGATCTTCATTATCTTATGGAAAAACTAAATGATTCTACTTCTGTTCTTGTTGAAAAGATAGCACATATCACAGGCTCAATAAGATGGTCGGAAGAATTGGATTGCTTGAGAGAGATGTTTGTGTGTATCAAAAGAGGAGCCCAGTATTCATCAAAGAAATCTATTTCTGGTAATATAAATTCTTCATTTGTTAGTTTTGAATCTCATTTTTTTACTCTATTTAAGATATAAGCAAGGTTTTTGTTGTTTTCTTTAATCTAAGGTTTTCATCCGGTGACTGCTGCCAGAGGCATAGTTTTTGTACTCACTTAAGGCTATTTCAAAAAGAATGAACAAAAAGCAAACAAACCAAATCAAAAAGAAAAGAATGAAGAAGAGACAGACCCAAACCACAAAGGTCTGGAGGAATGCTCCACCCCACTCCAGTGCCTGGGCAATGCAATGGGCATTCAACCAATATCTAAAGATTTAAGCATGTAAAATACTTCTGACTAAATATGGAACTCTCACTAGCCTAGTTGATGCGACATGCTCCCCCCCCCCCACCCACTAGGTGGGTCATGAAGGGTTCCATGGTCACTGGTTAGTGTCAAAAAACTACTACCCAGATACATTCTCCCTGGTGCCTTTAGACTCACCAATGAGCCATTCTGATTTTTATATGAATTTCATTATCTGGTTTGGGGATCTCATCTGCAGGATGAAGGATCTCATCCACAAGCAATAGACAGATAGTACAACCTAGTAGAAATGACTAAATACTTGCTCTTGCATATTTTTAATAAGCATTGTAGTCTCTACACATTGGCACACTTGATACCCCCTCTCATTTAATTTTCTCCTCCATTGGCGAAATTTGCAAGCTAGCTTGTCCATTGGAGGGTCACTCCCTTCCCCCTAACATCCCGGCCTGAGTGAAAATTAGAGAAGCCCTGTCACTGGGTTGATATGAACTCTACTGGGGCCTGGGAAATTTTGTGTCATGCTGGATCTGTGCCAGTGTATATGGATGGTTCCAAGTCCCAGGGATGGGGGGGGTCCTCTCTGTTTGAAGTCAGTGGGGCTCTACCAGGCGCTGCATCTCTTTTCACGGCTGAGCTGTTTGCAATACTCAGCCCTCAACCTAGATGAGTTTCCCAAGCAGTCATTCTGCATGAAATCAAGCAATGCCAAACCGGTGACCATCTTGGATTTTCTTCATTTTGGGGTATGTTGATACATGTCATAAAAGAATTCACAGGCAAAATTATAGATCTGTACCTCAAACAGTTCCAGAGATATGGCCCATGTAATTTGGGGGGCTTTTTAGAGACTAAGTCAATTTTTCAAAATTGCCAACTTTGAGGCCTCATAAAACATGCAGTTTGAAAAATATAGGTCTGAAAAGTTCAGGGCCATAGATTCCAAAAAAGCAATCAAAACCAGTCTATCTCTAACTATCAAAGAGTTATAAGCTAGCAAAAACTGAAATATTGAACAAATTGTCACATCTGAACCAACTTCCGATTCAAAATATTCATACTTAGAAACAATACTAAAAGTTATAACTGATAGGATATGATATATCTTTCATTGTATTTAAAACCTTTTCTGGCAGTTGAACATACATAGCAGCTTAGAAATAGTGTTTCAAATATAGTCAATTTTCATGATTTTCAGAAAATGACCTTGACCTTTTGACCTCTTTGACTCCGTGGAAACATGAGGACACCCCTTCAATTTTTTTTTTGCTTGAATGGGAAGGTCTATACACTAGCTATACTAAATATCTTATTTTTTCCATTATTCCTTCTTTCATTTTCACAATGCTGAATTCAGGACACTATCAGCATTATAGCAGGGTCCCTTTATATCATGAATTCTGTATAACATGGTTTCTATTTGAAACCTCTGATATTTTTGGCTTTTAATGTATTGGGCTGATAGTTAGGGATGATTGTAATGATACTTCAATGTTAGCATTGAAATTCCAATTTGCTTAGCAGGATGGCTGATGCAAAAGCTGAGTCTAGCAAATGCTGTATTGGAAATTATCTGAAGGAGGATTGCCACAGCACTAATTTTTCACGGAAAATGGTGTCTTATCTTTGGAAGACTTATCCAATGACAGTGTTAAATTGTTAGAAGTAAGAACTGGATATAAATGCAAAGAAGGTGACTCACTTTGTTATCATCATGAGAAAGTTTTTTTTGAGTAGATATCAAAGTTTGCAGACAAGTTGTGCTGACCCATTCCAGAAGCATAAAAAGCGAGTGACTGGTAAGTAGAAATTTATTAGTTCTTTATGTGAAGTTACATTTTAGAAATAAGTTTAATTTCATATTATAGTTTTTGTGAACAGTATTTACATTTATCTAGTGCGGGAAATTCAATAGTTCTTTATGTAAAGTTACATTTTAGAAATAAGTTTAATTTCACATTATAGGGGCCTTGATATGATATGATATGATTTATTTATGCACTAAATACAAAACTCATTACAGTTTTTGTGAACAGTATTTACAATTATCTAGTGGGGGAAATACCCCTAGCCTGAAGGCTGTACAACATCAAAAATATGAGACGAGGGGATAAGCCTTGTGTTGTTGAGTATCTATCTCTTTACTGTCCTCCTCTTTTTCAGTATCTTTGCGGGTTGTGAAAAGCCCAAGAGATGAAATGTACAAACTTAAACCTGGGCAGAAGGTCTGTCTACGTTGTGATACCCAGATGAAAGTCCCTTCAGATTACCCCATGTTGAAGAAACAATACTCGAAGATGCCAGCAAGCAGTCATTTGAAGATACCTTCAAATCCCTCAATTCAAGTGTTTTACTACTAGAATGTTCCCCATTTAAAACTAACATAAGAATGAGAGACAAGGTAAATTATGGTAAGCGGAAAGTATCGGAGGTTCAAGAAGTTGTAGCAAAAAAGGTAGCCACTGTTCTCAACATTACTGAAAAATTGATATAGTCACAGGATACCACCAAAGAAGCCTGTACAAAATGTTCTGACTTAGACTGATTTATTTGATGAAGGAGAAATTGAAAAATTTCAAATCCAAACAGGACAAAATTCAAATATTGACACTTGTTCCAGAAAGCTGGACTATTGAAAAAATGTGCAATGAATTTGGTGTTTCAAAATATACAATAAACCAAGCTAGAGATCTAAAAAAGAAATCTGGAATCTTTGCATGACCCGATGCCTATTAAGGGAGTAAGACAATGTCACAAGATATTATTACTGCTGTTGAATTGTTTTATCAAGATGATGAGTTTTCCAGAATGTGCCCAGGAAAGAAAGACTGTTTCTGTCAGAATCAATAGTGAAAAAGTTTGCAAACAGAAAAGACTGATTTTGGTAAACATCGCAGAATTGTATGCAATTTTCAAGGCGAAGTTCCCCAATTTTAAGATTGGTATATCAAAGTTCTTTGAGCTTTGGCCCAAATGGTGTGTACATGTGGAGAGCAAGAGCTCTCACTCTGTTTGTGTATGTGAGAAACACCAGAATGCCAAGTTGTTACTGAATGGGTTACCCTCTGCAGCCATCAACGGTACTGATTAAAAAGATATTTTGTCAATGGCTGTTTGTGACATATCTAAGCGGCACTGTATGTTGAGAATCTGTGAAAAATGTCCTGGTGTTCAGAAAATTAGAGAACATTTGATATCTGTGTTTACTGCTAATGAGCAAGAGCTTGATGATAACATATCATATAAACAGTGGGTTAGGAATGAGTCAGGTAAAACAACTCTGGAAACATTGTTTTGTACAGTTGAGAATTTTATTGACAAGTTCTGTTCAGTGTATGAAGCACTGCTTTCTCACGAGTTCATCACAAAAGCCCAAGCACAGCATCTAGGCAACCTGAAAGAAACCATTTCTGAAAGTACTGGGCTTTTGTTGTTAGACTTTGCTGAAAATTCCATTTTGTTGTTCAAGATGCAGTTCAAGGCTACTACTAAGATAACAGTCAAGCCACACTGCACCCATTTGTCCTTTAATACATTGTAGATGACAAGCTGAATGTTTTGAATATGTGTGTGATATCAGATTGTATGAATCATGAAACCAATACTGTTCATGCTTTTCTAGAGGTTATCAAACATATCAAAACGGTGATGCCCACTTTGACAGATATACAGTACTTCAGCGATGGTGCTGCTTCCCAGTATAAGAATTACAAAAACCCTGTAAATCTTTGCTGCCACAAAGTTGATTTTGGAATACCTGCACAGTGGAATTTCTTTGCCACTAGTCACGGTAAGAGTCCCTGTGATGGCATAGGTGGCACTGTCAAACATCTAGTTGCACATGCTAGTTTGCAAGCCACTATCTCTGGACAAATTCTAACCCCTCTAGAAATGCATGATTGGTGTGTCATCATTGTGAAAGTTATAAAATTCTTTTATGTATCAGCGACAGATGTCATCAATAATTGTGAATGGTTCAAGTTAGAGGAAAGGTGTAGTCATGTGTCTACAGTCCCAGGTACACATTCCCATCATAGTTTTGTGCCAGTTGGGGACATGAAGTAAGAGAGTATGTAGCTTGCATGTATGATGAAGGTTGGTATATTGGGATTGTAGAAGATTGCTCTGTCAAACACCACGACTTGCTTGTCAACTTCATGCAGAAGGGTGCAACAGAGCAGTCACTTTCATGGCCACGAAAACGTGACATCTGTTGGATTCCTTTCCAAGATGTAATCTGCACAGTTGATGTCCCTAGTGCCCAAGGAGCAAGTGGCAGGCAGTATTTCTTGTTGAATTCCGATTTGCAAAGAGTCCTGCAATGCTGTGAGAAATCATAGATATCTGATTGATCAATCTGTTTAGAAAGGAACTACCTGCATGATGATATAGTTATACTGTTAGTGTTTTTGTTCATTTTATGGTTATAACATAGATATATTTTGGGGCACATAAATATCATACTTTCCATTAGTCCGTACAGTGAGGTGTGTAAATATGATAAGTAAATTAGCTAAATCAATGGGTGAAATGGTCTGTCCTAATATGTACGAATAAAGGATGGAACAAATAAGATATTTAGTATAGCTAGTGTATAGACTTTCCCCTTCAAGCAAAAAAAAATTTGAAGAGGGTCCTCATGTTTCCACAGTCAAAAAGGTCAAGGTCATTTTCTGAAAATCATGAAAATTGACTATATTTGAAACACTATTTCTAAGCTGCTATGTATGTTCAACTGCCAGAAAAGGTTTTAAATACAATGAAAGACATATCATATCCTATCAGTTATAACTTTTAGTATTGTTTCTAAGTATGAATATTTTGAATCGGAAGTTGGTTCAGATGTGACAATTTGTTCAATATTTCACTTTTTGCTAGCTTATAACTCTTTGATGGTTAGAGATAGACTGATTTTGATTACTTTTTTGGAATCTATGGCCCTGATTCTGTTGGACCTGAACTTTTCAGACCTATATCTTTCAAACTGCATGTTTTATGAGGCGGCGATTTTGAAAAATCGACTTAGTCTCTAAAAAGCCCCCCAAATTACATGGGCCATATCTCCGGAACCGTTTGAGGTACAGATCTATAATTTTGCCTGTGAATTCTTTTATGACATGTATCAACATACCCCAAAATAAAGAAAATCCAAGATGGTCACCTGGCAAGTGTTTTTGAAATTTGTCTGATTTCATGCAGAATGACCCCAAGTTGGTGTACCTGGATGGTATGGCTATTGCATGAAAGCATTCGTGACATTTCTACTTAAGGTGTTAACACAGTCATGTAAATAAATCTTGCTTTCCTGTAAAATGGGATCAACCTCAGATATGTGCAAACTCTTCCAATGCCTTGCACAATAAATTTATTTTGTGTAATGTTAACAATGCTTGCACCCTCATTATTCTGCTGCTTCCTCCACTATTTATAGTTTTGAAAAAGAGGTTTTAGCACCTTCTATGCTTCCCAACATGAAAGCATGCTCCAGGTCTATAAGTGCGGTAGCTCCCAGCCCCATCAACAACTCCTAGGTTCTATCTTCTCAAGGCACCTTCCCAATATAGCTGGCAGCAAAACAGGCACAAGACTTGCTCCGGTCAAAACCTTGACCCCCTTCTTCCCTCACTGCTTTAAGAAGCTTGAAGCAGCCACACTGTTTTTGCTAAGTGAGTTGTTCTCCACTCTGGCTTCTTGCATGAATACCACCCCTGGCCCAGATGATATCCTGTGTCATACTTCAACAGTAGGGTGGGTCATACTTTGGGGCAACCATATAGTTTCATTAAATCCTTTAATGAGGGATGCTTAAATGATAGATTTTCCGGTGTATATTTTGAATAAGAACTTTATTTTGTTATACAATTGCTCCTACTGACATCAATTTCCATTTAAATAAAAGTAAATTTTTCCTTTTGTCACAAGCTTATGTAACCTATTTTTATTTAATCCAAACACAAAGTAACCTCAAATTTACATGTTTATTGAGTGAGAAAAGTGTATGCAAAGCTCTACATATACCTGCATGGGTCACTTTGGGTCATATTCAAAAGTTAAACTTCACCAGAGCACACAGATCTTGCTCTGACTCATTCCTGGACATCAGACGTCTACTTGTCTCTTGTGCCCTGATTCCTCTATCCCTCTCTTCATGTGAGAAATACTTGGAAGAAGTCTCAGTAACCATTCTTACAATCCTCTCAATGCTCTGTGTGTGACAAGGCCAGTCAGGTACTTCATAGGAGAGTGAAGTTTTTCAATTCAGAAGTACTTAAAGAGCAAGTGAGAGGTGGCTCAGAGACATCCTCTGACCAATTGATCAGATCTCCAATCCTGGTAGCATCACAATTGATGTCTGGTGTCCTACTAATCCTTACCAAGGAGACCCAGTTGAGTATCTGGGTCCCCTTCTTCCCTGATGGTCTGGATTCTTTTCACCCCTTCAGTTCTCTCTGCCTTGACATCCATAGCTAAGGAAGTCTGTTAGCTGTGGTCAGCCAGCAAGGCTGTAGTTTACCGGTCCTATTTCCAATAGAGAAAGCCGTGTAGGAAACACTCCATCTCTGATTGCTGATACAATTTTATATCCGTAATGTTGATCAGTGGAAAGATCTTGCACCACTTCCTGAGGTATCTTGGTAAGAGGAAGACCTAAAGATATCTGAGTGAAATTTGGGATGATATCCAAGTCTGTAACAGAGTCAAGGAGCTTTCCTATTGGTCCGGAATATCTGTTGTCGGATGGTGTTGGGCTATCCAGGTTGATAATTAGATGATGGAGAGGGAGTTCGCCAGTATGCAGGTTACAGACCAACCAAACAAGCTTTCTGCCCAAATGGAGCTCCATTTTTCACATTACTCCAGCATTTACACCTGTGTTTACATTTGTGGAGTCTCCTCCATTGGCCATTAAGCTTTTATCCAAACCCCTTTCCCTCAGCCATCCAAACATAGCCTTAGTGATCTTCTCTGCATGTGATTCTTCTTTTGTAGCCTTTTCTGGGACAAAGTGGAAGAGCTCTTGCCATGCTCTAAGTAAATGACTTTTCTATTTATTTTGGTGTGCCTCATATGACTACCCTTGGAGCACTCGCTCTAATAGGCTGAATTATGTCTCTGTATGCTGAAACACATTGGTTTAAGGTGTTTTTCTTTGGGGGTAGGGGCAAGACCAAGATTAAAAAATATAATTCTGCTGCCATTGCAGTCATCACCAGGGCTCCGACCCTTTTGTAAATGGGTCTTGTCTAGACATTGTGAATTCACACAAATTTCTTCTTCTTGTATTCAACTGATGCCTCACATAGGAGGCACACTTTCATACCCTTAGAGCTTCTTGTACCTGCATTATGGACATTCTACACCTTGTGGCATTTGGCACATGGGTTGCTGATAAGGCACCTTTATTTTACCATTAACTCATTCTTTTAAACATGGGCTATGGATGCAAGATTTACTTCTGCACCCAAAATTCTATTGCAAACGGTAAATTTGATCCACCATACCAGCCAGCCTCCTGTTGGTGACTGGTGTCTTTTATGCATTCCCTATAGAGAGCCTTCTTTTCAACAAAGGTGAGGTGCAACTCGTTTTACATTGCACTTTATACATTTATATGCACCAGATCAGCACCTCACAACAGCTCTTATTTCATATGCAGCTAATCTTAATGAAAGGTATGTCATTTAGGCATGACAATCATACTCATAACCATTCACTGCTAGGAAGCACTTTTGAGAGCTTGATGCTGCAGGAATATGGGCAGCTCTTCGGACTGCTTGGCAAAGAAGATGGGAGACGGTCGAGGGGAACTTAAAGTTGCGTGCCATTGCGCCGCGACTGTTCCCATGGACCTATCCCCCAATGCCGCGGCGGCTTCAGGTTGCTTTCTGTCGTCTTCGAATCGGACACACTCGTGTGACGCATCGCTACTTGATGGAGCGCTCGCCTGCGCCCTATTGCAACGACTGCGTCGTCCCCCAGACTGTTTGGCACATTCTTGTTGAATGTCCCAGTCTGGGTGATCTTTGCGCATGATACCTGTCCCGGTCCCGGGATGGGCGGGGTCGCTACCGCCTGTCCCTTGTACTCGGGACGAGTGCGTGCACCATGACTAGTGAACTTATTGACTTTTTGGGGGAGGCTGGCCTTCTCCCTTTCATTTAACACAGTTTAATTGTTGTTGTTGTTTTTGTTATTGCTTTTTTATTGTTATTTCGTTTTATTGTTTCCTGTTTAATTTTTAAAGTAGCCTAGAACTAGGCTGTTTGTTTACGGCGACTAATGCCTAAGTCGGCAGTCGCCAGATAGCCCCTTAATTAAAAAAAAAAAAAATGAGAGCTTGATGTAACTATCGGTCCAGTGGCATTGATGCTCCTGCCCAAGACACCACTCTTATATAATTGTTGTTAAATTATTTCTTAGTATGTTGGTAATTTTTATTTATTTTTTCAGTTGCTGCCAGATCATACCCCCTTCCCCCTCCAAAATTATTCTCCTCATTATAATTCTTGTGCTTCATACCTTCTATACATTTTCACTTTTCCTAACCTAACTACTTCTACAAACCTCCAAGCATTTTTTGGTCTAGATGCTCCTTATGGTTTTTGTTTTCTAGTTTTGAGCAATTAATTACTCCTTGAGAGGTTTGTTATTCTATGTAGTTCCCGGCAATTTTCAGATCTTGTCAAGATAGAGGCTGAATTCAGGGCAGATTTATTAAGTGAAGTATTGGTGGAGGAATTAAACTGTTTAGATGGATCAACTTGGCACCTTGACATCTTTACATGCGATCATGATGGTGCTATGATCAATCAGTAAGTATAATTTAACTTTATTTTTTTTCTTTGCTTTTAAATAACCATTTCAGGAGAGAAGAGACAAGAAGAAACGAATGAATACAAAATTGAAGATTAATGAAAAAGGGAAAAGATGAAAAGGAGTGTAAAAGAAAAGTTTGTTAAAATAACATTCAAACTCACTAATTTGATCCTTGCCTCACCCCAGACTAACATCTCCTGTTGCTGGTTGAGATTGGAGGAATTGCACACTCACTCGTCCTCATTTCCCCTGCCCTTGGAGAGGCTCTTTGGGGCAGCCTCTTTTCCCTATTCTACCCCTCACCCCAACTTTCTCCCTGCCCCTTTTAGGTGCCCCCTCATCCCCAACAGTCCTCTTGTGGCCCTTCCCCTCCTGCCATGTTCTGACCCAGCTTAGCCTCTTCTTCTTCCTTCAAAACACTTGTTTCCTCACTTTTCATACAACCTCTCCCACAACTTTCAATGGTCAGCCTCTAATTTCACAGGGTAGATGCTGACCTTCTTCTCAAGCCAACCGTCCTGGATCGGGGCTGGGGGGGAGGGGAGAATGTTCCCTAACCCCTGAGCTCCGGTTCGGGATGGGTTTTTTTTAACAACCTGCTTCATCCCCACCCATACCTTCCTCACATCCCTTTTCCTCTCCTCTTCACATTCTATCCATTTTTACGCCGTGTTCAAGGTGGAACCGCCATGCCGATGGACTGCCAGGCCATCAGGCGGGAGGGGTGGTCCGAAATGGCGGCGCCTGGCTCTGCCAGGCCTGTAAGCACCAAGAGGTGATGAGCTATTGCGTCCCTTAGCACAAATAGGGTCACCATGCCCAATGATGAAAATAAAAAAAAAACAAAAAACCCAACTTCCCCAAGAACATCAATGGAGCCGCCCTCGGGCAGCTCCACCTAGAAAATGGAGGTCCCTCCCCCTTGTGCTTGCGCAGGGGACCCTCCATACTTCTTTAAACGGAGAGGAGGCTTACTCCTCTCCTACGCCTACGGGTGTAGGGGACTTCCCTTCACCCCCTTCTCTGGAGGTGCTTTCGGGCACCTCCCTATCTCCAGCGGCAGTCCCTCCTTTGCTTTCTAAGGGGACTGCCAAGAAAGCCAGCAGGCAGCCCATTGCCGACCGCCCCTCGTGCAAGCGGCTCGGTAGGGCAAACCCCCTTAGGGGGGAGAGGGAAGCCAGGCCCCTTCGGTCGCTTCCCTCAAAAGACCTGCTGGCAAGAATATTAAACCTTGCCGGGGTCAAGGCCTGTGCCTCCGACCAAAGACTTATGACGCTGTAAAGGGGACCTGCGATGTCCTGGGAGGGGATGGCCAACTGGAGGCCCCTCCTGTGATAAGACATGGTCCTTGAGGAAAACCAGCCTCAGACGGTAGGGCCTTCTATGGGGGGAAATCCGGGCTCGGTGCCAAGCACCGAACCCGAATCCGCCCCTATGCAAGGTCCTCCTCAAACGGCTGGGGATTCTCAGGCAGTACAAGGAGGGGAGGGATCTCCTCCGGATGATGCCCCTGCGACCACCAGGACCTTCTCCATTTCGGAGAAGGACCTGGCTGAGGCCGGTCCATCTAGCCTGGGGGCTTCTACCGGCGGGGGTGAGAAGGGGGTTCATTCCCTGCCGTCCTCTCCAAAAAAGTAAAAGACGAAGAAGACTCGGGGCTCCTCTCCATCCGCGGGGGCTGCGGGGACGGATGGGTCTGCTGCCACTATGGCAAGCGACCAAGCCAAGATCGGCACATCTGGCCCCTCTGCCCCCCCCGTTTGCGGAGCCCCTGACCAAGACTAAAAATGGACAGGGCAGAGCCTCGATGACATCGGGGCCCCTCATTCAGAGGTTACCTGGCGTTTTCGAGCCCGCTGGCTTCAAACGCTTCCTCGTTATTCGCTCCACTGATGGCAACATGATCCATCAGAGGAGAGGATTAGCTATTGCAATTGGTAGAGAGCGGAAGGTAACCCGTTTCTCGGACCGGAGCCTTCTGGCGAATCCCGCCGAGACGGCCAAGATAAGTACTCTTCGGACACTTCATGGCACCCCGGTGAGTGTGACACCGCACTCTACCATGAACTTTGTGAAAGGAGTAGTTTATGCGAGGGAACTCGTTTGACTACTCCATTGAGGACATCACCCTAGAGCTGCCTGACCATGGGGCGGTCAAGGTCGAACGTGTGATGAGAAAACAGGGAGGGGCCTCGAGACTCACCCCTACACTCTTCGTCACGTTCGACTGTGACAAGCTCCCTGAGTCGGTGCGTGCTGGTTGGTACCGCTACCGCGTGAAGGCATTCGTGCCACTGCCGCGGCGGTGCTATTACTGTCACCGCTTCGGCCATACGAATCGCTCATGTAGACGTGCAAAGTCGGGGTCACCCGAAGTCTGTGTAAATTGCTCCAAGGTCGCACACGATAAGTCCAAATCGGGTGTGGCCAAGTGTGTTAATTGCGGACAGCCACACCCTGCTTCTTCGAAGCAATGTGGTGCATATCTCCTTGAGAAAGAAATCCTGGCCGTTCAGGCCCAGGATCGACTCTCATTCCGCGAGGTTAAGGACTTGGTCCTGATGCACCCGGCTCTGCCTGGGACGTCATATGCCTCAATAGTTAGAAAAGCACCCTCTGCTCCTGGCCCATCCAGGCCAACGAGCACGGTTGTTTCCACGCCCATTCGGGCTCTACCCAACCCGGGCGCTTGCCTGGTAAAGCTGGCGTCAAAAAGGGTTCATACCCAGCCCTGGCTAAAACCAGGGCTCCCCCCTCTTCTCCCAGTTTGACCGTTCCCCGTAAGGCGAAACGGCCACGCGCCTCCACCGAGTCGTTAGACTCACAGGAGCCAACACCCCTGAAGATGGTCGCTAGGCCATCTGCCGGGGTTCCTAAAGCTGTTCCCCGAAAGGAGGACAGCAACAAAGGAGCTTCGGCTCCTTCGCCCGCGCCCCGAAGTGGAGCGAGTGGCTCGGAGACGGTGGTTCCTCGAAAAGAGGGCCCCCCGCCTCCTAAGCCACAACGCCCGCCTAAGGTTTCGAGGCGGAGGGAGGAAAAGACTCGCATGGCGAGCCCAACCTCCCCCAATAAGTCTTCGAAGGCGAAAGCACCTTCAGCGCTTTGTCCGGCCAACAGCGCCCGGGGTTCTGCCCCCGGGAAGCGTACGGCCATTCCCGTGAGGGTCTTCAGTTCGGGGAGGGCCTCCGCGTCTCCTCTGAGCTAGGCCTGGAGGGCATATTCCTTCAATGGAATTGCCGTGGACTCCGGGCCAACTGGGAGTAGCTGTGGAGGCTCGTCTCGTCACGTTAGCTATCTTTTTGCAGGAGACCATGCTAGGCGCGCGCCCTCTGCCCGCCCTCCCTGGGTATAAGGGTCTTGCGACCCCACCACCGAGGGATGGCCGGGCTGGGG
The DNA here is from genome assembly GCA_963969495.1 of Ceratothoa steindachneri. NCBI lineage: Eukaryota > Metazoa > Arthropoda > Malacostraca > Isopoda > Cymothoidae > Ceratothoa > Ceratothoa steindachneri. Next base: position 38,566,755 of record OZ018335.1, read on the forward strand.
AATGCGCGGTTTACACCCGGCATGATGTCTCCGTTCTTCCTTTCTCTTTAGATAACTACTTTCAGGCAGTGGCTGTGCAGCTGCACCTGGATAGGAGGTATACTATCATTTCTGCGTACATTCCACCCTCAGCTGACTTCGACGCGGTGTACTTCTGCCGCGTCGTGGAACGGTTGCTGAGGCCCTATCTCTTGCTTGGAGATCTGAACGGCAGGCATCCTCTCTGGGGAGATTACTCCATAAATCCCAGGGGACAAGTCCTTGCCGATCTGATCGAAGAGCTTGAGATGGGTGTCCTAAACGTGGATGAGTTTACGCATCACTGTCCGAGAACCGCTTCATTTTCTTGCCTTGACCTATCTCTGTGCTCTTCGGATGGACAGCCTGATTTTGATTGGGGGGTGGTCGATGACCTCCATGGTAGTGATCACTTTCCCATTCAAATATAATTTTCAGGGCATCTGTCGCCTGAGAGACCACCTCGGTGGTGCTTGGCGCGGGCGCGGTGGCCTGTATTTCATGAAATGACTGAATTCTCTATCTCAGTGAAGGAGTTTAGGTCGGTAGATGAGGCCGTTGAGTTCTTCTCCGGCAACCTCATCGCCGTGGGCCTTACTACTATTCCTAGAACGTCTGGCCGTTTTGCACGCCGACCACTCCCATGGTGGTCGGCCGAGTGTGAGACGGCCCTCAAACAGAAGCGTTATGTCTACATGCGCTATAAGTGCTGCCCGAACGATTTCACTGTCGCTGAATTTCGTCGGGCTAGAGCTAGGTTCCGGTATATTTCGAAGCACGCCCGCCACTCTTCTTGGCGGGCATACGTGTCTTCACTTAACGGGAAGACCCCTTTAGCTGAAGTGTGGAAGCGAGTCAAAAGGATTCGGGGCAAGTTCTTGCAGGACCCCCCTCCCGTTCTCCAGGAGAATGGGACCGCAATCTCGGACCCCGCGTCCGTGGCGGAATCCTTAGCGACCGCTTTTTCCGCATTCTCTAGCCGTGATGCTGCTCTGCCAGCATTCAATGCACGTCGTGATGTCGCGGAAGGCCGCCGGCTGGACTTTACCTCCAGAGGCGGAGAACCCTTCAACGACAAGTTTACTGTGAATGAGTTGCGTTCCGCTCTCGCTTCGTGCGCGGACACCGCCCATGGTCCGGACGATGTCCCGTACGCCATGCTTCGACACCTGGGTGAGCGAGGCATGGCCTTTCTGTTAGATTTGTTCAACAGGATCTGGGTGGAAAGTCTTCTCCCAGACTCCTGGCTAATCGCTACTGTGCTCGCCTTTCGCAAACCGGGGAGAGATCACTCTACTCCGACCGGTTTCCGCCCAATCTCTCTAACCTCTTGCGTGTGCAAGTTGATGGAGAAATTGGTAAATGTTAGATTAGCCTTTTTTCTGGACAGTGGAGGATATCTGTCTTCCGCACAGTGCGGCTTCCGTAAGTTCCACTCCACGTCGGATGCTCTGCTCCGACTGGAAAATGCCGTCTGCGAGGCTTTCCTTCGTAGACAGCACTACGCCACGGTCTTTTTCGATCTGGAGAAGGCCTATGATACCGCATGGCGATACGGTATCATGGAGACTCTCCACACGATGGGGGCGAGGGGACGCCTCCCAATGTTTATATCTGAATTTTTGCGAGATCGTCGATTCCGCGTACGGGTTGGGGGAGCCCTCTCCGGCCCAAAGGAGCAGGAAGAGGGTGTCTCGCAGGCAAGTGTCCTCAGTGTCACACTCTTTGCCCTGAGCATCAACGGCATCACCTCGGTGCTGCCGGAAGATGTTCTCGCTATGCTCTAAGTGGACGACCTTTCGATCTCTTTTTGCGCGGCCCAGATGTCGACTCCAACAGGCATTGAACCGCGTCTCTCGCTATGCCGAAGCGCACAGGTTTCGGTTTTCTTTGGCCAAGACTAAGGTGGTGCACTTGTGCCACCATCCACGGCTTCACCCCGACACAGATTTGTTTCTTAATGGGGTGCGCCTGGATGTGGTTGAGTCGCACCGTTTCCTTGGTCTTGTATTCGACCGACGTCTCACCTGGGAGGCTCATATTCGCAGACTTAGGGTCTCTTGTACCCGCGCCATGGACATTCTCCGTTCCGTGACGTTCAGCGCTTGGGGCGCTGATAGGGCTACTGCTCTACTTTTTTATCGATCCTTTGTTCGTTCGAAGCTCGACTACGGATGCGAGTTTTGTGCATCCGCAGCCGAGCGTTTATTGCGGAAGGTGGATTCGATCCACCACACCGGACTTCTCCTTGCGACCGGTGCCTTTCGCACTTCCCCCATTGAGAGCCTGTTGGTCGATGCTGGGAAGATACCACTCGCTCTGCGCCGCGTGCAGTGCATCGCTCGCCTGTACACGCGAGCCCGGCGCCTCCCTCAGTCGCCAACAGCTCTCACTGCATCCGCAGCTGATCTCGATGGTGCCTATGCCGCCGAGAGACGCTAGTCATACCCTAAACCAAGGGTTTAGGGCCAGGAAACTTCTTCGAGAGTTAGATATAGCTCTCGGGCCGGTGGCGCCCCTGGTTCTGCCCAGGACGCCACCCTGGAGGGTACTACATTTTGCTATTTGTCGCCACGCCTCTGCTCCCAAAGCTTGTACTGCGCCGGGAGTATTGCGTTCGACCTTTTTGGAGTACACATCGTGTCACGCTGGAACCCAGCCAGTGTATACGGATGGCTCCAAGTCCCAAGAGGGGGTCGGCTTCCACCTCGTATCCCCTCTGTTTGAAGTCAGCGGGGCTCTACCAGGCGCTGCGTCTTTCTTCACGGCCGAGCTGGTGGCAATACACCACTCAGTACGGAAGATTACGCGACGTGCCCGGTTCGGAGACCGGATTGTGATCTATAGCGACTCACAAAGCGCCCTGAGTGCTCTCGGGGCATTGGAATCTCCGCATTCCCTGGTTCGCGATATCCGTGACGCCACGTTTTGGGCGAGCCGGGCAGATGTCGCGATTATCTTCTGCTGGGTTCCTGGACATGTAGGAATTGCGGGGAATGAGCGCGCCAAAGAGTCTGCGAGGACTCTGCGACCGGACCAGCGTTTCGCTCTTCCTCACACCGACTACATGGCAGGAATACGGGCAGCTCTTCGGACTGCTTGGCAAAGAAGATGGGAGACGGTCGAAGGGAACTTAAAGTTGCGTGCCATTGCGCCGCGACTGTTTCCATGGACCTATCCCCCAATGCCGCGGTGGCTTCAGGTTGCTTTCTGTCGTCTCCGAATCGGACACACTCGTGTGACGCATCGCTACTTGATGGAGCGCTCGCCTGCGCCCTATTGCAACGACTGCGTCGTCCCCTAGACTGTTCGGCACATTCTTGTCGAATGTTTCAGTCTAGGTGATCTTCGCGCACAATACCTGTCCCGGTACCGGGATGGGCAGGGTATCTACCACCTGTCCCTTGTACTCAGGACAGATTCGTGCACATTGACTTGTGAACTTGTTGACTTCCTGGGGGATGCCGGCCTTCTCCCTATTATTTAAGCAAGGTTTGTTTTTTTTGTTTTGTTTTTTATGTTTTTTTTTGTTTTTTTCCCTTTGGTTTCACGCTCCTGCTCCGGGGGGACCTCTCCCTGACACACCAGCTTGCTTACTTTCTCCCTTTTTGGGTTATTTGTTTTTTCTCTCTAATTTTATTTTAAAGTAGCCTAGAACTAGGCCAGTTTTAATACGGCGATTAATGCCCAAGTAGGCAGTCGCCAGATGAGCTCTTTAAAAAAAAAAAAAAATGCCATGTTCTGACTTTTCTACCCATGCATACATATGCCACCAACATCGATTTAATTTCCTTCTTCCCTCATTCCTCACTCCCCTCCTTTGCAATATGCTCAGAGAGGGGTGGTTTCTCTGATGCCGGAGCATGCTTCTTTTTTTCTTTTGTTTGTTCTGGGATTAGTTTTTTGTTTGGTTGTTTTTTTTTCTTTTTAATGTTATTTAGGTTATTTATAGGTTGAAAGATTAATATTTCTATTAGTAAAGATGTGGTTTCGGCAACTATGCCCCAGATGGCACTCACCGCATGAGTGGCCATTAAAAAAAAAATTAGCCACTCCTTTGCCAAAACCCCTGGTCATCTGTCAGGTCGAACTAGCTATTACTACTGCCCTAAAGCTGGCTACCTCTAAAGCAGGGAGGGAAAACCCTCCCCCTGCGGGCAAAATTTAACCCACTAGTAAAATTTCCATCGTCCCCTGAGTGATATGTTTGTATACACTAATTTTCAATACTGAAATTGAAATAATATTTGTATGTCCAATTTCCGTGATGGCAGTCAATAAAAATGTTGCGTATTAATTTTTTCTAGATATTAATGCACAAGTCTATCACACCATGTAATAAATTTAAACAATGTTTACAAAGATACAAGAGTCAAGTTTTATTTATCGCCCGTCGACTTCTTTCATTAGAAATCTTTGCCCATGGCTCAAAAAGTTTCCCCACCCTTCTCTAAAGGATTTTCTTCCTTCCATAAATCCTCTTAGCTTTTTTTGCCTTTGGTATCGTTCGGTTGTTACCCCATTCCAGCGCATGTCCGGTGTCTCTATCTCACCACACAATCGGTGAGGTTCCTGGACTTCATCTTTGAGATGTTAATGTACAAACCTCACATTATTTATTGCCACCCCCCACTCAACCTTCTAAGAGTCATTCCACACCCCCAGAGGCACCCAATGCGCCGCCTTGATCTGATTCCAAGCTTTGCCCTTTGCCTAGATTCAGGGACTTTTTGCTCCTCCTCTCTTGCTAATATTCCCATTGGGTGAAAAGCCCCTTCCTGTCTCATCATTCCTCTATGTGAATGCCCCCCAGTATTACTGTCGGTGTCATGTGTTTTCCCTGCTGAGAACCATTGACACCTCACATTGATGTCCCGAGTGACAGTTAGGCAGGCTCTGGACCTGCCTATCTCTACTTCTCTTTATTGCATACCCGCCTACACATTTCCAAACTTGCTCTTTTATCCATAGAATTTCTGGTTGCCCAGCACACATTCGTCCTTTTATAAGCCTCCTGCGAGGGCCGAAAGCCCGCTCGCTAGGGCTTTCGGCCCTAGCCAAAGCCCTATAAAGCCGCTACGCCGAAACCACCCTTTATAGTTAAAGCTCTAGGACGACTTCGCTTGAATGGTGAGCCCGGTTGGGAAAGCCGATCAACGCTGGACGAGACCGAGTATGTGTAAATGATCACATTCTGGAATTTTATGATCCTATAGGGACTTTTCTCTTAAACTCCCAAGTCATTAGGAGGTCATAGTATCTACTCTTTCCATGTGTCCCCATTTTATCTGTTAGTATCATGAAATTTGTTAAGAATAGTGGGAGTGTGCATGGGAATCCACCTCCAGTGCGGCCTTGCCCTCCCTAAATTTTGTGGAAGAAGAGGTAACCCGAGACACCCCTCCGGTGTTGTGGAGGGGTTTCCCTCTCACCCTCCGTATGCTGCCTTTGGGGCTTTTCCTTTGGCATCTTTGTAGCTGCTCTCGGGAAGCTGCACATCTGAAAAGGAATTCCCCCCCCCCACCCCATGGACTTTCTCAGTGGCCCCTCCAACCTCCCTCCTAGGCCTACCGATGCAGATTCATCTTGCCCTTTACTAAAGCAGGGGACTGACAAGAGAGTAGGCAGGCAGCCCGAAATTGACTCCTCCCTCGACTTATGCCCTTGAAGTCAGTTGCCAGATGGCGCGTTATAAAAAAATACCCTGGGTGCTTTGGGGGGGTATTAGAATCTTAACACACCCTGCTTTGTGGTATCCGTGACGCCACAGTTGCTGCAAGCTGGCCTGATTTTGAGATTCTCTTGTGCTGGCTTCCTCGGCATGTTGGGAATGAGGGCGCCAAAGAGTCCGCGAGAACTGGGGCGACCACACCAGCGTTTCGCGCTTCCCCCACACTGACTACATAGCAGGAATCAGGGCCGCCTGGAAAAGAAGATGGGAGACGGCTGAGGAAAACTTCATTGGACCGCGACTGTTCCAATGTATCTACCTCCAATGCTGCAATGGCTTTAGGTCGCTTTCTATTATCTCTGAATTGGGTACACTTGCGGGACGCACCATTTGGTCGATGGAGCGCTCCCCTGCACCATACTGCGACCACTGCCTTCTCCCTCACTCACACAGCTCGGCAATCCTTGATGAATGTCTCAGTCTGGAGATCTTCGCGCACGTTACCTCTCGCGGTACCGGGGTGAACGGAGCTGCTGCTTCTTGTCCTTTGTACTCGGGACGGATTTGTGGATTATTTCACTTTTTGGAGGAGTCTGGCTTCTTCCATTTGATCTCTTTGATGTTGGTCACCTTCCCTGACGCTGGATTGTGCTTCCTTCTTGCTTTTGGTTTGTTTCCTCTGTGCATTTTTTTGTTTTTAATTGTGTTTGTTAAGTTTGTTTTTTGTGTGTGTGAATTTTAAAGTTGCCTACTACTAGGATTTTAATTACAGCGACTTATGCCCATGATGGCAGTCGCCAAATGGGCCCTTAAATCAATCCTGTAGATGTACATTATTTCACAGCTTACAACTATTATCCATTTTTTCCATTGCTCCTGCATGTTATTTTTTAATAGCTTATTGATGCTGACATCCAGCTCTTGTAATTGAGAAGTTAACACACCCAATATTACTACTAATTCTGTGTTCATCCTTCCTGCCAGATGATTGCTTCAGTCCTATGTGCTCTAACCTGATCCTACACTTGCAAGGTAGGTTCACAGAGAAGTCCGCCATTGTCATACCAAACCCTTTAGACCTTCATCCATCCCTTATGTTGTGTAAGCATGTGAAATTCATTTGGTAGTTTTTCTTTTAAAAATTAAGATTGGTGGAAATTTGGTCCCATCGGCACCAAAAGTTAAAACCTGTGGTTTTAATTGTTAGAAATTTTGGCCATGTTAGATTTACTACAGTTTTATTGGATGAGTCCTGTAATGTGAGTTCCTGCATCCTCCACTGATGAATCTTCTCAGTAGGTGGTGTTCTAAAACGACTTTCTGCTGCTCCCCCGCAAAGGGGTGCTCCATGTAGACTGTTACACCTGGTACATGGAGGAGGGACACAACCTCCCGGCCTCAGTGCCCCCAGCAGTCTGGAAAAAATTGAAACTACCTGGGCTTTATTCTTTATGGACATTTTCCCTTTTGACCTTTTTGGCTCTGAATGGCTGCAGGTATTTATCTTCCACACTTTCTCTGCAAATCTCTCTTTACAAACCTACTGCAAGACTCCTAAGCTATTTATTCATGGTTCCTCATGCCCAATCTTAGAAGAATTAATATTCAACCTAGATCTGAAGCAATAAAAGACTCCTCTCTTGCATGAACTATGCAATTCAACTCAACCCCTACTACCCCTTCCCCCGTCTATACCCGTTCCCACTTCTAGTTTCTCCTCACGCCCCATCCCCTTGTTCTCGCTCAAAGTCCTCACCCTTCTCAAATCTCACCGACTTTCTCGAAACGAACCCACGCCTCCAAACGCCCACTCAACATCACCCATCTCTTTTCAAGCACAACCTCTCTTTCTCTCTCTCATCATCCTTTCCCTGAGTGTGCGAACAGCATCTTCATTGTCGTTCCTGCCCTCAAACCACGACCACTCTCACTCGATAACTGCCATAAAGAATGATGTCCGGCCTCAGTCAGATCATTGCTTTTATAGAGTCCCATTCAGTTGGCTACACAGACGCACTCATCGTCCTCTGAAATTAAATGGGTTGTGCGGTCACACTAACCCGCGTAACTCATCATCCCCGCCTCTACTGCTGCCAAGGTACCATTTTTGCAAATGGCCTTCATGACATCCCCGGTGGAGGACTTCCTCGAGGATCTTTCTTGCCAGAGAGTCAGGGAAGTCCATAGATTCGGGCACAAGTCTGCCTGCCGAAAAAAAGGTGGTTTTCTACTCGAACTGTGGCTCTGAGTCCCACCCTACTCCGATCGAGCAGAATACCACTTGTCGAACGGCTCTGGTGAGTACCTAGCATTTTCACGCTACTCACTACACGACTTTTAAGTTCGAATCGTAGGTGCAGTCCTTCCGATATCATGCTTTCCTATGTGCTCGAGAGACGCCCGTATAGGACAGGGCGATGTGTTTTCCTGGCACCGTGCTGACGGGACTCAGCGGCCCATTCGGTCCCGGCTTAGCCTCTTCTCCTCCTTCCGCTAACATCTACTTTCTGTACCAACTCCTCATCTCCATCACAGGTGGTTAACCTTTGTAACCTATTTCACTTGCTACGGGGAGTAGCTCCACGTCCTCCTGTCCTTAGTACAAATTAAAGAAGCCCTGTCAATGAGTTGACTTGGACTCTGATGGTGCCTGGCAAAGTTGGTGCGCTTCTCCCTCTCTCCCTCTCAGCGTGAATTGGTTGTTTGTTTTTTTACCCTACAATTATCCCCTCAACTTTTTGTCTATCTGCCTTTGGTACCAGGAGGAACTCTTCTCACCCAGATAAAGGGCAAATTAGGGACGCCCTGACACTGGATTGAATTGAATTCTGACCGAACCTGGAGAAAATGTTGGTACACTGCGTCCTCGCTCTCTCTCATCAATCCTTTTTCTCTACAACTATCCCCTCACCCCTCTGACCAACTTCCTCATGCCGTCTCGGAAGAGAGGCTTTGGAACCATAAACAACTCCCTTTAATGTTCCCAGGTCACAAGAGACCTGGTTTGCCCCAATAACCACCTCCCTGTGGCCGTTCTCGGGTGCATAAGGCTGTAAGCTTGATCCGGGTGTGCTTTACTGCATTGGCTGCCAGCCCACTAAGTCTCGGGTCCTGTCTCTGGGTCTGCCACAACATCTTCAGATCTGAGATGTCATATCGAAGGTAAATGTGGCATACTAAGGATATCTGCTCTGGCCCCCTAGCTGGGAGCTACGACCTTTTGGGAATGCCCGGCCACTGTCATAGGTTGCGACCATAGTAAATGCACCCAGGGAGACCCCCTGAAAAGTCCCGATAACCCAAGACGGGATAGGTAGGATATAGCCCACCAATCCCCTTTATCCTTTTCACTGGTCACAAGTGTCGGAATTTCTCGTTTGTTGACAGACTCAAAAGTTTTCTAAAGATTTTTGGTCTACATCCCCCTATATAAATCCTTGACCAGCCTTAGTGTTGGGCCAGACAAGGACCTAAAATACAGCACCACTGTGACAGATGGAGGGGCTCCCCTCCTACCTTCTGAGTGTGAGTATGGCAACTTTTACCCTAGTACGCACTCCCCAGATGGACTCTTAAAATTAATAAAAGATTAATAAATAATCCTAGCTCCTGAATGCGGAAAAGAGGTTTTCCCTTTGCTATCTTCAGAGCAGCTCTCAGGCAACTCCGGCGCTCTTTTGACGGATGTCCCCTCTCCCCCTCTGCTTTCTCAGGGTCCCCTCCAAGACTTCTAGCGGAGAAGGTGCTTCTCTCTCTCCATTCCATCTTTGATGAGTTCTGCAATTTCCCCTTTATCCCCTTTTGAAGTTACCTCTGAGCGACTCTCCACTTGCAGTGGGTCATCCTTTGCTTTCTCAGGAGGAACTATTCTCACCCTGGAAACTGCAAATTAGGGATGCCCTGCCACTGAGTTGAATTGAACTCTGTAGCCAGAGCATGGGTAAATTGATGATGTGGTTCATTCTGGCTTTCTCTCAGTATTCCTTTTTCTCTTACCTTCTCCCCTTAAACCGGGAGGGCGTGCATTTTGTGAGGGTACCGTGTTTTGTTTGCTAAACATGGTCCCTGGGTAGATTGCATATCATCCTGGGGTAACCTAGCGCCGGAGTCTGATTCTAATAGGTGATCACCCACCCTACTCGTTAGTAGACCCGCCTAGCTTTACTTCACTTTATTATTTAACTGCCTACTCCCCTTCAGAACTTGTTTTTCTATCCCTAGAGCTTCTGGTTGCTCTGCACACTTTAGTCCTTTTACTGAAACTTAGTCGCAGGGCAGTGTATACCGTGAGGGCCAAAAGCCCGCTGGATGAAGGAAGGATTAGGCACGAGGTGTGCTGGGTTACCTACTCTGCTCACCGCCTTCCAGTACATAATATATAAGGTGGCTAGTTCGGCACCATCCGGCCCAGGTTGTCAAGGCTCATCTTAGCTCGAACCTGTGGGCCGAGTATAGGTAAATGATCACATTATGTATAGAATTTTCTGCTCCTGTGTTGATTTTTCTCATCATAGTATCTACATTCCATGCATATTTTTTTTTTTACTGTTAAAATGGTGACAAATGTAAGAGATATTGGGTGCCCTCAGGCATGCAGGGATCCACTTCCAAGCGCCCTGTAAGGGGCACAGTGATTTGCTTTCCTGGCCGTTGTGCTGATAGGACTCAGCGCCTCATCCAGCCCCCAGCTTAGCCTCTTCTCCTTCTTTCTGACACTCGGTCTTCTTACCATGCCTCCTCACTTTCCTTACAACCTCTCCCACAACTTTCTCTGGTGGGCCTCTAATTTCAAAGGGTAGATACTGACCAGCTACTCCTTTCACCCAACCATCCCGGATCAGATCTGAAGGGGGAGGGGACAACGACCCCTCACAACTGAGCTCCAGTTTGGGGTGGTGGGTTTTTAACAACCTGCCTCACCCCAACCCACATGTTCCTCACATACCCTTTCTCTCTCTTTTCAGTGTCTATCAATTTTACGCCCAGCCCAAGGTGGAGACACCATACTGAAGGGTTGCCTGGCCTCTGAGCAGAATAGGTTGTCTTGAATGGCAGCAGCTGGCTTTACCGGCCCTGTATTCACCCCTCGAAGAGAAGGCTACTGCGTGGGGCGATTTGCGTTTGTATCCTGAGATACTGATAGGGTCACCATGCTGATGATGTAACCCCCTCCCCCCCAAAAACCTCGTCACTTCCCCTTTACCACCGTTAGGGCCGCCCTCGGGTATCTCCACAGTAGAAAATGAGCTTCTTTTACCGGACAGCGAGCTTACTCCTCTCCTAGGCCTACGGGTCCAGGGGACCTCCCTTCTATGCACACGCCCTTGGACGACTCCATCTCTTATACAGCGGTAGTCCCTCCTTTGCTTTAACAGGGGACTGCCAAGAGAGCAGGCATAGGTGCTGCCTTGGACGCCTTATGCCTCTGTTAAAACAAGCCCCATCCAGGCCTAGGAGTACGGTCGTCTTCGTGCCCATTCTGAACCTTTCTACGGTTTCCACCCCTTCCCACTTAACCGGTCGCTTCCCTTATGAAGCGAAATGATGACCACATGCCTCCATCGATTCTTTAGACTCTGAGAAGGCAACACCCCTTAAGGTTTGTCGTGGGGCCGTCTTCCGGAATTCCTAAAGTTGTTCTTGAAATGAAGCCATCCCCACCCAAGGCTGGACTGGGTGGCTGGGAGACATTGGCTCTTCCTTAGGAGAGACCCTCTCCTCGAAGCCTGTCATAGGTTTTTAGGTGGAGATATGAAGAGACTCATATCGAGCCCAACCTCCCATGATAAGTCGTCGAAGGCGACAGCACCTTATTCGGCTAACAGCAACCGGATTTCTACCTCCGGGAAGTGTACAGCCGGTTGGGCTTCCATCGAAGAGGGCCCCCACATCTCCTCTGAGCTAGGCCTGGAGGGCATATTTCCACAATGCAATTGCCCTGGACTGCAGGCCAACTGGGAGGAGATGCGGAGGCTCGTCTCCTCCCGTTCCCTGTTAGCAATCTTTTTGCAGGAAACCATGCTAGGTGCATGCCCTCTGCCCACCCTCCCGAGGTATAAGGGTTTTGCGACCCCAACTAACACTGGATGTATCAGTGCAGCAGCTACACCTGCATAGGAGATAACGTATTCAGTTATTTCTCCATACATTCCACCATCAGCCGACTTAGACGCGGGGTTTTCCGCCACGTAGTCTCTCGGTGGCCGAGACTCTTCTACTGTTCGGGTATTTGAACGGTAGACAGCCCCTGTGGGGAGATTACTCGATCAATCCAAGAGGTCAGGTCTATACCGATCTGATCGACGAGCTTGAGATATGTGTGCTAAATGTTTATGACTTTACACATCGCTGTCCGAGAACCGCTTCATTATCCTGCCATGATCTACCCCTGTGCTCTCCAGTTGCAGTCTAACTTCATGTGAGAGGTGGTCGATGACCTCCATGATAGTGATCAATTTCCCATTCAAATATTTTTTTAGACTGATGCCGCCTGAGAGAGCCTCGGGTGGTGCCTGGTACAGGCGTTATAGTCCACATTTCAGGAAATGACTGATTTCTCTGTTCCAGTCGAGGAGTTTAGGTCGGTGGGTGACCCCGTTGAGTTGTTCTCCGTCTTTCTCATAACTGTGTGCCTAACTATTATCCCTAGAAGGTCTGGTCGGTTTGCACGCCGACCGCTTCCGTGGTGGTCAGCCGAGTGTGAGGCGGCCCTCAAACAGAAGCGTTATAACTACATGCACTATAAGCACCCTCAAATGATTTCACTGTTGGTGAATTTTGGTATGTTTAGAAGCTCTCGCCGTTCATCCTAGCTGTTATACATATTTTCACTTATGTTAAGACCCCTCTAGCAAAGGTGTGGAAGCGATTCAGAAGGATTCGGGGGCAAGTTTGGTTTTGTAGGAACCCCCTGCCGTTCTCCCTAAGAATAGAACTGCAATATTGTGCCCTGCCTCCTGTGCGGTGTCTGCGACAGCTTTCTCCCCCAGCATTCAATACTCGCTGTGAATGTCCCTGAAGGCTGCCGACTGGACTTTACCTGCAAAGGCAGAGAACTCTTCAACGACATGTTTAAGTTGAGTGGATTCCGTTCAGCTCTCGCTTCTTGCAAATAAACCGCCCCTGGTCCGGCGATGTCCATATGCCATGCTTCAATAGCTAGGTGACTGAGGCATGACATTTCTGTTAGATTTTTTCAACAGGATATCCTTCCACACTCCTAGCGAATGGCTACTGTGCCCGCTTTTCGCAACCTGGGAAGACATCACTCTACCCTGGTCAGTTTTCACCCAATATCTAACTGATGAAGAAATTAGTAAATGTTAGAGTAGCCTTTTTCCTCAACAGCGGTGGCAACCTGTCTTCCGCAATGGTTTCAGGTAGATTTCTGTCACTTTCGAATTGGGTACATTTGACAAGGTGTCTACTTCCCTTGAAATCCTTGAAAAGTCCTTGAATTTGATGAAAAAGGTAGATGAACCTTGAATTTCAAAATAAATCATTGAGTGATTGTTCAAATTTTATTTTTCAAATTCACTATATAATATATACTTTTTAATGTCTATTAGGAAAATAGTAATATTATAAGTTAATATTTAAGTTAATCTACTCACTAATGTGAGTGAACATATGCTTTGGATGCATTGTATTTTATGATGGATGCTCGCATACTCTCAATGCTCGCTATACTTCTGTGACTGTCGCTTGGATACCTTGTTCTTGTTTTATTGAACTGGTAAGTTGATTTTGGTTATGCTTTGGTTATAACCCATTTTGCCTCAAATACCTCACCTTCATCAATGTCCCATAATGTTTATTGGACTTTTTTATTTTTTTGCTATTCTGTTGCATAATTTTACTTGTGTGAGGTACATTTGGCTTTCTGGTCATTTGTATGTAGTGAAGACCGGCGCCCACTCAGGCCCCAGCCTAGGTCTTTTTCTCTTTTCATTTTACCTGCCCTCTGCTGTCCTGTCAGACCCCTCTTTATTCTTCGGGCAAAGCTTGGGGTGCTTTGCCCGAAGAATGAACCCTGAACTGAATAGTTTGTACCCAATAGTTATAACCATTATATACCGATTTCTACTTATAGTAGTCTCCTGTAGTTACTTAATAATACTTGATGTAACATATGATTAACTTTTATTTATTCAGAATTATTTATATTATTTATATTTCCATGTCCGTTTCATGCAGGGAAATATAATCATTACTAGATACCTTACTTCAGTTTTTCTGAGTAGAGGAATAGCTGAAGACTTGCTAGAAGCTTTTAATGAAGGGGTATCGAATCTCGACCAATCAAAAATTATTCAGGTATCAATGGACGGCCCGAACGTTAACCCTAAGTTTCTGAGACTGTTGAATCCTGAAAGAAGTGGCAATTCTCTCCTCTACTTGATTGTAGTGCATGCTCATTGCATGTAGATTCTGGCAGCCTCAAGTTTGCTGATGAGAACGTTTTTTGGAATGTTGGCAAATTCTTGTCTACTTATATTATGTTTTCAAAGATTCTCCAATGAGACGAACATTGTTTTTGCAAGCAAATGAAGTTCATCAATCTGATTTCCCTATGAAATTTTGCTCAACAAGATGGGTAGAAAACACAAGAGTTACACAAAGGGCGATTAACCTTCTTCCAAAAGTCAAGATGTTTGTTGAAACAATCAAGAATACTCATGAAGAACCAAAAAGTGCATCATATGTCACGATGAAAGAGATTCTGTGTAATAAGCTTCTATCTGCTAAGATCACTTTTTTCTGAAGATTTCATCGGAATTGGAAGGATTTCTGGTCTGGTATCAAACTGACTCCCCAATGATGCCATTCCTTTGCAAGGATTTGTGTGCCATGCTGTCGACTCTCTTGCTACGTTTTATCAAGAAAGATTTAGTTGAGGAAAAATCTTTCAAACAGCTGAGTTGTCTTGATTTTTAACCAATTACCTTCTGAAAAAGTGGATCTCGGCTTCTTTGTTAAAGAAGAGATTAGAAAAGTTTGAGAACATCTGACCAACATTGACATTCTTCAGTTTCGGAAGGAAGCAGTGAACTTCTTCGTAGCTTTGGTAAAAAAAATAAACTTGAGGAGCCCTCTTAAGTATTTGATTGTTAAAGGCTTCAGCATTTACAAATGTAGGTACCAAATTTTCATGAAATGGAGTTTTTGATGATAGAAATTATTTAATTAAAAAAAATGATGTCTCATAAGTTTAATAAAATATACAGGGGTCGTGTAACTAATAATTTAAAGAAAAAAAGCAATGGCTAAAACCAGTCCTTGATTATTTTTTTTAAAAATCCTTGAAAAGTCCTTGAATTCAAAATCACCAAACAAGTAGACACCCTGTTTGAGTGATGCCTCGCCATTTGATCGAGCGCCACGACTGCGTTGTTCCTCGGACTGTTTCGGCACATTACTTTTTAATGTTTCCATTCTGGCCGATGTTTGCGCACTTTATCTGCCCTGGTAATGGGTGAGCGGGGTCTTCCTTGTACTCGGGACAGATTTGTGCACACAAACTTATGTACCATTTGACTTCTTCGCCCCTGGTGTTGATTGCATGCTCCCACGCCGGGAGTAGGTGGTCCTCCCCATCCCCAACACCAGAGCGTCCTTCCTTCTTCATTGTTTGGAGTTTTTTTTAATCTGGCCTAGCATTAGGCTATAAGGTAATTACGGTGACCTACCCCCTTGTAAGCAGTCACCAGATGGGCACTATAAAAAAAAAATAAATCCCACTCACTACTAACACCTGTCGTATCAGACTTCGACCTGTTCATTGAGTGCCCTCTACATTCTATCCTCCAGCACCTCTTCTTTCCCTTTCATCCTTCCCTACTCCACAGCATTTGCATCTATTCCTGGATGAAGTCCGCTGGTTGCCCGTCATTTCTCCTTCCTCTCTGCCGCTCTCGCCTCCTTTTGATATATTTGCGCCTGTGTTTTTCTCCTCCTCTCTTGTCCTCACTTCTCTTTCTGTTTCCCTTCTTCCTGGGCTACGGCTTAGCTGAGTGGAAACGCTGCTTCCAAATTTAGCGAAATTAAGCTACATAAGCTATGGTTAATCTCCGGATAGAATCTCGATTCGAATCCACTTTATGGCGCCTGCCATAGCCTGTCGATACCCGTGGTTCAGCCCCCACGTTAATCAATAGGTCCCCCACTACAAAATATAAGGCATCTCAAATGAGTACTGATGGGGATCAAACCCTTACTATTTGTTTTCTCTTTTCTACCATTTGAATGGGTCATCAGTGGCTAACCCAGATTTATGTATTGTCAATATGGGCAGCCTCCCAGGGTGTCATCTTGCCAGGGGCAGCATGGATTCCCGGGGGAGAGAGGAGAATGCAAGCACCCAGTACCGAGCGCGACCGTCTCTTGCATGTGTAATTTAGCACAATAAATTGCTTTTCATGGTTACTGTATAGAATTTGTGTACTTATTTAGTATTTATAAATATATTTTTGTTGTTATACATATGCTAATTTATGTTATTATGCCAAATAGATGAATAATAGTAAAAAAATAATTGTTGCTCCTGCCCTTTTAGGGGGGGGGGGGGCAAAACAGTTATAGGAGGTTGCTGTCAGAATCACCACTGCCCCTACTACACCTTTTCCCCCTCAAATTTTTAAAAAAATGAACTTGAAATTTAAAAAGTTTACTTTCATATTTAAAAAATTGAACTCCAAATTTTAAAAAAAACTGACTTTCATATTTTAAAAAATGAACTTCGAATTTAAAAGGTTGACCTTCATATTAAAAAAAGTGGATTAAAAAAAAAAACTTTCAAATTAAAGTAATTGAATTTCCCCCACCTGGGGGAGTAACGTGTATTTATGTCCATTCCACCCGCACTTGGGTAGGAAGTCAAGCTAAGGCTTTTACAAGCCCTTAGGCCAGTTCAGCGCCCATTGGTCCCACTGTGGTTGGCCATGGAGGTGGTGTTGATCCCACCTTTTATTTCAATTACTTTTATCTTTTTACAGAATATTTTTTTCATTTTTTCAGAGATCTCTTAATTTTATACAGGTAGAAAATACCAGCATTGCAAATTTGCATTATTAAATATTTTTCCAGTGCAGTATTTGAAAAAATAATCACTTGGTTACTGAGAGGGCTGAGTTATCTATGGCAATGGTTGCTAGGGGTGCGAAAGAGCTGCCATTGAAGATACGAGGGGCGGTCAATAAGTTTTTGCAATTCGGATATAAGGAAACGAGATATGATGAAAAGTGTTTTATTATTTTTCAATATAACTACCCTCGACTTCAATGCACTTGCACCACTTGTCCCTGAGGCTTCGAATTCCCGACAACCAGATATCTCCCGACTGCTCTTCAATCCACTCCTGGACGGCGAGCTGGACATCTTCATCGTCCCCAAACCGGCGTCCACGCAGTGCAGCCTTGAGCTGGCGGAATAAAAAGTAGTCGCTAGGGGACAGATCTGGACTGTAGGGGGGATGGTTGAGCTCCTCGAATCCGCACTCGCGCAGGCAGTTTGTGCGACTTTGGCCTTGTGGACAGGGGCATTGTCGTTGAGGAGCAGGACACCGCGTGTCAACTTTCCGCGCCGCTTCTGACAGATGCACTTCTTCAACCCAGCTAATTCCTCGGCGTAATATTGGCCTGTGATGGTCCTTCCACGAGGCGCATAGTCCACCATCAACACTACCTCAGAATCCCAGAAGATAGTGTCCTTGATCTTCCCGGCTGAGGGTTGGGTCCGGAACTTGATAGGGGTCGGAGAGCCCCTGTGCTTCCAGGCCATGATGTCGAGCTTGGTCTCGAATCCCTCCGGGTCTTGGTTGTACAGAAGCAGCAGCTCCTCCGAACTTTGAAGACGTTGAAGTCGATCATGGGGCGTAAGGTTTCTAGAGACCCAACGGGCACAGACCTTGGTTATGGCCAAATTGTCGTAGATGATGTTGATAACACTTCCATGTGATATTCCAAGTTCTCGCTCGATTTCTTCGACCTCCACCCGTCAATTTTCGAGGATCATCCTCTCCACACGGGCCCCATTGTCCTCGTTGGTCACGTCTGACGGGCGTCCTGGATGGGGGTCATCTTCAAGGGACTCACGACCATGGCGGAACTCCCTATTCCAGCGAGCATGGTTGCATAGGAAGGGGCGGGGACGGTGTCGGTGTACACTGCAACCATGCTTTCATGGATCTCTTTTGCATTCTTGCCTTCCTTGGTCAAAAGTTTGATCACTGCGCGGTGCTCAACCTTCTCCAGTGTTGAAAAATTTGTGACTGACGATCTGCGATCTGGAGCGTGCGGCTGCAGGTCCTGACTTGTCTTAACTTGTCCTAACACCCCTACAAACAACCTCTGTTTTGCCCACCGATTCGCAAAACTTATTGACCGCCCCTCGTATGATCAAAAGAAATCCCACAAGCTATGAAAATATGCTCTCTAATGTCACTGTGGGGAGTTAGCAGAAATGTTGGAAAAGTTCTGAAGATGACATAATTTTTTTTTTTTTCATTTAAGCAGTTTATCATTACAAACGTATATGGTAAGTAATACTGTAGATACGATTTTTACGAATGTTTGTATGTATAAAAGATGGTGTTTTCGCTTGAGAAGCGAAAACACTAAGATATTTTTGTGTAGGTTGGTGGCAAAATTAGTGCTGTTGACATTACACAAATTCAGATGATATTACATTTTTTAATTGAGTTTCATTTGTTTTTAATTGAAAGAAACTTTATGTTGAAAGTCAGCTTTTAAAAGTTGAAGGTAAATATGTTTAATATCAAATCCAAGTATCTTAATTTGAAAGTCACCTTTTTCAATTTGAAGTTCAATTTATTTAATATGAAAGTCAACTTTTAAAATTTGAAGTTTATTTATTTAATATGAAAGTCAACTTTTTAAATTTAAGGGTGAAAAGGTATATTAAAAAAAAAAAAAAAAAAAAATTGTTTGAAACTGCACTTTTTGCTTCCCGTTCAATTTCACCTATTGTATCCATTATTTCTTAAAAATCCTGACCATTTGGTGCCCGCTCCCTCCTTCTACTTCTTATTTCACAACTTTCTTTGTAAACCTTTTCCAAAACTTCCTCACACACATACCCATGTTGATTTTCACCTTTTAGTTTTGAGTTAATAATAACAGTAACCTGCTGGTTAAGTGACTGGAATTTTGGCATCCAGAGAAGGAAAAGATTCTAGTTTTACCTCCTTCCTTTGCTATGTGTGAGGTTTTCATATACAAAAAAAAATCTAGCTTCCATCATGTAGAAAGAAATCTCCGAAAAGACATCTGGCAAAAGGATTTTTTATTTTATGTTTCCCTCCTTTTTTTGCAGAGAGCATGAAGCCAAAGAACGCATTGAAGTGAATTCCATTTTTAAGGTAATGGCAGAAGAAAAGAAGAATGTCTGTTGGTTGGCAGGAGAACATGGTGTTGGGAAATCTAGCTTAGCATCCTACATAGTGACGAGCTGGAACTCAAGAAATGATCAAATTGCTAACATTGACAAATTTCATTCTGTTATTGTAATGTCACTTTCAGAACTGCAGAGGATAAGCTCTGACAACTGTAATGTATTACGATATTTTCTTCCCTTGACATATCTCTTTTTAAAAGACGATTTATTGGAGAAATGGTTGCAGAAGGAAAAAGTTCTAATCATTTTTGATGATGTCACTCAACATTGTGCTAAAATCATCGACGCTGTTTACAAAAAAGTGCAAGAAACTTCAAACTTCATGGTTTGTTTTATGGGCCGATTATCCTCGGTTTTAAAGTTCACAAAGAATGCGAAGTACAGGAAGAATGCTTTGCTTCTCGAACTGAAAGGGCTAAAGTCAGAAACCGTTTTGAAATTAACGGAAAATCTTAAAGGCAGAGAAACTGACGTTTGTCTTAAAATGAAATTACAACCTAACATGAATCGTCTTCGCCCATTGTTGAAGTACCCAGCAATATTTCAGTGGACTTGCCAAATTTGGAAAGGAAATCCCGGATTATTTCGAACTATATATTCGGCTTCTGACTTGATGTGGGAAATTTTAGCGTGGAATGTACGTCAGTCTTTAAAAATTAATCTCAAGAAAATGGGTCAAATAAAAAAGAAATTTTTAACTTGGCTTATGGTAGCTGGGGAATTAGCTCTTTATTGCTTAAAATCCGATTTACGACTAGAAAGAGCTTCGATTGAAGAATTAGAAATAGAAATTAGCAAGGTATTTAAAGAGAATGGGAAAAAGATTTTTCCCATATTCTTTAGCCCCATTATTCTGCACTCATTTGCGAGTTGTCGGTCCAGCATAGCCTCGACAAGTAAACCATTTTTGGAATATTTGGCTAGTTGGTTTCTGATTGAGGAACTTATTAAGGATAGGAGCCTGGCTGACCTCACTTTTGGATTGGTTAACGAGTTACCCTTAATTCTCTTTGCTGCAGGTCACTTAGAGAGGTTTCAAGAACAAGGTACTATATCAATTAACGAAGAGAGACGGGTGATTAAGTCTTTGATTACTTACAAGAGAAATAGTTATGACGATTTTTCCTTCATACAAAAGTTTGTAGCTGAACTTAAATGCATTAAACGATTGGTACAAATTGTTATCGACGAAACCCAGTATAATGAGGAGTGGAATATCGATTTTTCAGAAGTACAACAAAAATCCTTAGAAGTCCTCTTAAAACATGTTTCTCCTACTCGTTTGATATTTTTTGCCGATAGTTCTCGTCGTAATTATGAGTTGGATTCTGTTATGAATTACGTTTGTAGAGTAGAAATATCTGTGTGGTTAGACAGTATACCGCAGTTTCATTATGGAAACAAATTTAAGCTCGATAAATCACTGAAACCTTTCCTTGGAGAATATGTTATTCCAAGAGTGGATCTGGTGTCCGGTTCATTATCGTCCTCGATCCTAAGAGACCTTTGCAAAGCTAAATCTACCCAGCATCTCGTACTGCTGAAGGTTAAAGTATCCAATGAGAAAACCCTGAATAGTGCCCTTGCTGCGCCGATGAGATTACCTAATCTTTTATGGCTTGAAGTGAAACTTGATATGGATTTGAGTACCATCCAATTACCCAACATTCAACCAACGTGTGTCCCCCTTTTTGATGTTCACATTAACGGCATCGAAGACCATGACGTCGCATTCGTAGCTGACCTCTTGGTATCGATGCACAAACGTTTCACAGGGATTCATCTTGAAGAAACAACCCTGACCCCTGAGGGAGTATTTGCTTTACTACAACAGCTAAGTAAAAAAGGAGTTTCCTTATGTGGCAAAGAAGAGAGTATCAACAAGTTCCGTCGATGGTATTATCCTGCTCTAAGTTCCATTCCCGACGATCAGAACTTAACTGAGGAAGAATTTGTTCAACTTATTGGTCACGATGATCGGCCATTTTTCAGTGATCACCACGTGACATCCTCGCGCTTCGTGACTTCCATTAACGCATGGAACCTCCGAACCTATCTTGAAGATGAGAAAAGCATAGTATACTTTGTTTATGAAGCGAGCAATATATTGTTTCATAAGCGCTTGGATGGGCAAGTGACGATTTCCTTTAAAGGAGACTATAGAGAGGATATTCAGAATAAAGCCCTCCATTCATTGGGGGATACTGCAAAATTGATTGAGCTTGAAAAACATGTTATGCATCTTTTCTAAGATTTAAAAGTTAGTGTCATTATGTAATAAGCTGTTGAGTGTTGCGTAATTTCCCCCAACCAGGAATAGCTACACACAGTCACTAAGTATATATATATATATATGGTTGTGTGTAATTAGACGACAAATGCTGATTACATTGACGAAACTTGAAGGGTTGACACGCGAGATCTGTCTGAGAGAGAGAAACGAGGGTGAGAGGATATCAAATGGTTTAATTATTATCCACAGATAGATGCGAACCGGATTAAAATGGATTTTGCCTTAATTTTTACCCTAAAGTAAAACGAAATGATTACGAAAATATGAGAATAAAGAAAAAGGCAAAATTGTACTAAACTGGAAGTAAATTTGTGCATATACCTCGCACATGCACGAAACAGCCTCCACCTCTGACCGATGGCCCCCTTCCCCAGGGAATGTAACGATCCCGGGGTCAGCACCTCTCACATTAGTGGTAAGGAGGCCAAAAAGTAAGGGTTTTTTTTTACGGGCACCTTACCTAGACAAAGAACGAGTTGTATGGCGGCTATAATTTCTCTTAACTTAAATTTTGATAATGAAACGACAGTGAAAGAAATGTACATCGATTTTATAATTGAACTGATGAGTCTACTCTGATTTTGACCACCGATGATGCCTTTATGTGGGCCAGTAAGAATCCCCATACCTTTTTCCGGTGAGTATAGTAAAAGCCGACTAATTCCCGATATGGGTCGCTGACATGAGAAGCCGTGCTCCCGAAAGTTTTGTCCCTACCAGCACGATACTCTATTGGCCTGGATCCGAACCAATTCTACTTTGTGCGGAAGTGGTTGATGAGAAGATTTTATTATAGTTAACTAGGTTCATCGATAGGCAACATAACTTAGACTACTATGCTGGTCATTTTTAAGGATTTTTTGTATTAAAAAATATTAAGGTAAAATGTATGCTTATGCGAAGACCCAGACCCTCGTTTTTCCAATAGCTATAAAACTAGCCAATGTTTATGTTTCTTTGTTTACATGTTTGTTTTTTATCCTGCCTTTTTTTTATAAGAGAAGGATAAATAATGGGCTTTTTTTTTCTATATTCACGTTTTCTGAACATTGGGCAGCTGGTATTGTTTGTTTAGGAAGGTCAAATTGAAATCCTGGAGAGTTGTTTCATTTCTTAGAAACCTTAATGCTATTGCAAATCTTCACTACTAGTGCTTCAATATTCCCTCATGCATCCATAGGTTGGTCACCAACTATATCTGATAAGACACCAACACAAGATATATTAAGTCCAAATTGTGTCCTCCGCAATACTCCAGCTCCACGCAGAAACTAAAATTATCCCATTTAAAAACCACCTAAATGTGTACGCACACAATTCTTCACTAAACGGAAGAATTGCGCCCTACCCCCTCTTTTTAGACCCCCTCCACCCAATTATTAGCTAACTCTATCAAAGCAGAACACTATAAACATACACTTTCTTTACCCGCGTAGTCCCTCCCCACCCCCGGAGTGCTTTCAGAGGCTCGCCGCGAGTGATTCAGCCTTTTCGTTGGAGAGGGGGTTGAGCCCTCTCTTTGAAGCAGACTGCCAAGTGGACTTTTATTATACCTCTCTCCTCCCTCCCTTATCCTTAATTTGTGGTCTCATTGTTATTTCATTCATGATCTCCTCCCGTCTCTCCATTTTCTCCTGTCCTAGTCACAGGTGGTTGATTTTGCCTGAGCGTATCTGTTTGTGTGTGTCCACTCTGGGACCTTTCCCCCGTAAGGGGCGCGGCGATTTGCCATCCTGGCCGCCGTGCTGACGGGATCCAGCGCTCCGTCCGGCCCCAGCTTAGCCTCTCTTCCTTCCTTCAGATAGCCCGATTTCTCCCCTACCTCGTCGCTTTTCATACAACCTCTCCCACAACTTTCCCTGGTCAGCCTCTAATTTCACAGGGTAGATGCTGACCTTCTTCTCAAGCCAACCACCCCGGATCGGGGCTGGGGGGAGAGGGAACATTGTTCCCTAATCCCTCAGCTCCGGTTCGGGATGGGTTTTTTTTAACAACCTGCTTCATCCCCACCCATACCTTCCTCACATCCCCTTTCCTCTCCTCTTCACATTCTATCAATTTTACGCCGTGTCCAAGGTGGAGCCGCCAGGCCACCAGGCGGGAGGGGTGGTCACGAATGGCGGCGCCTGGCTCTGCCGGGCTAGTAAGCACCTCTCGCAGTGCGGGCAACTGCGAGAGGTGATGAGCTATTGCGTCCCGTATTAAAAAGAGGGTCACCATGCCCATGCATGACAAAAAAAACAAAAAAACCCAACCCCCAACTTCCCCAAGAAATCAACGGAGCCGCCCTCGGGCAGCTCCACCGAGAAAATGGAGGTCCCCCCCCCCTTGTGCTTGCGCAAGGGACCCTCCATAATTCTTTAACCGGAGAGGAGGCTTACGCCTACGGGTGTAGGGGACTCCCCCTCACCCCCTTCTCTGGAGGTGCTTTAGGGCACCTCCCTATCTCCAGCGGCAGTCCCTCTTTTGCTTTCTAAGGGGACTGCCAAGAAAGCCAGCAGGCAGCCCATTGCCGACCGCCCCTCGTGCAAGCGGCTCGGTAGGGCAAACCCCCTTAGGGGGAAGAGGGAAGCCAGGCCCCTTCGGTCGCTTCCCTCAAAAGACCTGCTGGCAAGAATTTTAAACCTTGCTGGGGTCAAGGCCTGTGCCTCCCCACACAAGACTGGCGACACTGCCAAGGGGACCTGCGATGTCCTGGGAGGGGATGGCCAACTGGAGGCCCCTCCTGTGATAGACATGGTCCTTGAGGAGACCCAGCCTCAGATGGTAGGGCCTTCCATGGGGGGGAATCCGTGCTCGGCGCCAAGCACCGAACCCGAATCCGCCCCTATGCAAGGTCCCCCTCAAACGGCCGAGGGCCCCGAGGCAGTTAAAGGAGGGGAGGGATCTCCGACAGGTGCCCCTACGACGACCAGGACCTTCTCCATTTCGGAGAGGGACCTGGCGGAGGTGAAAAGCGGGTTCATTCCCCGCCCTCCTCTCCTAAAAAGAAAAATACTAAGAAGACTCGGGGCTCCTCTCCATCCGCGGGGACGGATGGGTCTGCTACCACTTTGGTAGGCAACCAAGCCAAGATCGGCACATTCGGCCCCTCTACCCCCTCGTGTGCGGAGCCCCTGACTAAGACTAACACCAAGAATGCACAGGGCAGAGCCTCGATGACATCGGGGCCCCTCATTCAGAGGTTACCTGGCGTTTTCGAGCCCGCTGGCTTCAAGCGCTTCCTCGTTATTCGCTCCACTGATGGCACCATGTTGTCCAAGGGCAACATGATCCATCAGAGGAAAGGATTAGCTAGTGCAATTGTTAGAGAGCCGAAGGTAACCCGTTTCTCGGACGGGAGCCTTCTGGCGAATGCGGTGAATCCCGCCGAGGCGGCCAAGATAAGTGCTCTTCGGACACTTCATGGCACCCCGGTGAGTGTGACGCCGCACTCTACCATGAACTTTGTGAAAGGAGTAGTTTATGCGAGGGAACTCGTTGACTACTCCATTGAGGACATCACCCTAGAGCTGGCCGACCATGGGGCGGTCAAGGTCGAATGTGTGATGAGAAAACAGGGAGGGGCCTCGAGACCCACCCCTACACTCTTCGTCACGTTCGACTGTGACAAGCGCCCTGAGTCGGTGTGTGCCGGTTGGTACCGCTCATGCGTGAAGGCATTCGTGCCACTGCCGCGGCGGTGCTATTACTGTCACCGCTTCGGCCATACGAATCGCTCATGTAGACGTGCAAAGTCGGGGTCACCCGAAGTATGTGTAAATTGTGTGTGGCCAAGTGTGTCAATTGCGGAGAGCCGCACCCTGCTTCTTCGAAGCAATGTGGTGCATATCTCCTTGAGAAAGAAATCCTGGCCGTTCAGGCCCAGGATCGACTCTCATTCCGCGAGGCAAAGGACTTGGTCCTGGCGCGCCCGGCTCTGCCTGGGACATCATATGCCTCAATAGTTAGGAAGGCACCCTCTGCTCCTGGCCCATCCAGGCCAACGAGCATGGTTGTTTCCGCGCCCATTCGGAGCCCTTCTGCGGGCTCTACCCAACCCGGGCGCTCCCCTGGTAAAGCTGGTGGCAAAAATGGTTCATACCCTGCCCCGGCTAAAACCAGGGCTCCCCCAGCGTGACCGTTTCCCGTAAGGCGAAACGGCCACGCGCCTCCACCGAGTCGTTAGACTCACAGGAGGCAACACCCCTGAAGATGGTCGCTAGGCCATCTTCCGGGGTTCCTAAAGCTGTCTCCCGAAATGAGGACAGCAACAAAGGAGCTTCGGCTCCTTCACCCACGCCCCGAGGTGGAGCGAGTGGCTCCTCGAAAAGAGGGCCCCCCGCCTCCGAAGCCGCAACGCCCGCCTAAGGTTTCGAGGCGGAGGGAGGAAAAGACTCGCATGGCGAGCCCAACCTCCCCCAATAAGTCCTCGAAGGCGACAGCGCCCGGGGTTCTGCCCCCGGGAAGCGTACGGCCATTCCCGTGAGGGTCTTCGCGTCTCCTCCGAGCTAGGCCTGGAGGGCATATTCCTTCAATGGAATTGCCGTGGACTCCGGGACAACTGGGACGAGCTGCGGAGGCTCGTCTCATCCCGTTCCCCGTTAGCTATTTTTTTGCAGGAGACCATGCTAGGTGCGTGCCCCCTCCCTGCCCTCCCGGGGTATAAGGGTCTTACGACCCCACCACCGCGTGATGGCCGGGCTGGGGGATGCGCAGTTTACACCCGGCATGATTTCTCCGTTCTTCCTTTCTCTTTAACTACCTCCTTTCAGGCAGTGGCTGTGCAGCTGCACCTGTATAGGAGGTATACTATCATTTCTGCGTACATTCCACAGTCTGCTGACTTCGACGCGGGGGACTTCCGCTGCGTCGTGGCACGGTTGCCGAGGCCCTATCTCTTGCTTGGAGATCTGAACGGCAGGCATCCTTTCTGGGGAGATTACTCCAAAAATCCCAGGGGACAAGTCCTTGCCGATCTGATCGAAGAGCTTGAGATGGGTGTCCTAAACGTGGATGAGTTTACGCATCACTGTCCGAGAACCGCTTCATTTTCTTGCCTTGACCTATCTTTGTGCTCTTCGGATGCACAGCCTGATTTTGATTGGGGGGTGGTCGATGACCTCCATGGTAGTGATCACTTTCCCATTCAAATATCATTTTCAGGGCAACTGCCGCCTGAGAGACCACCTCGGTGGTGCCTGGCGCGGGCGCGGTGGCCTGCATTTCAGGAAATGACTGAATTCTCTATCTCAGTCGAGGAGTTTAGGTCGGTAGATGAGGCCGTTGAGTTCTTCTCCAGGAACCTCAGGCCGTGGGCCTGACTACTATTCCTAGGACGTCTGGCCGTTTTGCACGCCGACCTTTCCCATGGTGGTCGGCCGAGTGTGAGACGGCCCTCAAACAGAAGCGTTATGCCTACATGCGCTATAAGCGCCGCCCGAACGATTTCACTGTCGCTGAATTTCGTCGGGCTAGGGCTAGGTGTGGAAGCGAGTCAAAAGGATTCGGGGCAAGTTCTCGCAGGAGAATGGGCCTGCAATCTCAGACCCCGCGTCCGTGGCGGAATCCTTAGCGACCGCTTTTTCCGCATTCTCTAGCCGTGATGCTGCTCCGCCAGCATTCAATGCACGTCGTGATGTCGCGGAAGGCCGCCGGCTGGACTTTACCTCCAGAGGCGGAGAACCCTTCAACGACAAGTTTACTGTGAGTGAGTTGCGTTCCGCTCTCGCTTCGTGCGCGGACACCGCCCATGGTCCGGACGATGTCCCGTACGCCATGCTTCGACACCTGGGTGAGCGAGGCATGGCCTTTCTGTTAGATTTGTTCAACAGGATCTGGGTGGAAGGTCTTCTTCCAGACTCCTGGCGAATCACTACTGTGCTCGCCTTTCGCAAACCGGGGAGAGATCACTCTACTCCGACCGGTTTCCGCCCAATCTCTCTAACCTCTTGCGTGTGCAAGTTGATGGAGAAATTGGTAAATGTTAGATTAGCCTTTTTCCTGGACAGCGGAGGCCATCTGTCTTCCGCACAGTGCGGCTTCCGTAAGTTCCACTCCACGTCGGATGCTCTGCTCCGACTGGAAAATGCCGTCTGCGAGGCTTTCCTTCGTAGACAGCACTACGCCACAGGGTTTTTTGATCTGGAGAAGGCCTATGATACCGCATGGCGATACGGTATCATGGAGACTCTCCACACGATGGGGGCGAGGGGACGCCTCCCAATGTTTATATCTGAATTTTTGCGAGATCGTCGATTCCGCGTACGGGTGGGGGGAGCTCTCTCCGGCCCAAAGGAGCAGGGAAGTGTCCTCAGTGTCACACTCTTTGCCCTGAGCATCAACGGCATCACCTCGGTGCTGCCGGAAGATGTTCTCGCTACGCTCTACGTGGACGACCTTTCGATCTCTTTTGGCGCGGCCCAGATGCCAACTCTGGAGCGTCGACTCCAACAGGCATTGAACCGCGTCTCTCGCTATGCCGAAGCGCACAGGTTTCGGTTTTCTTTGGCCAAGACTAAGGTGGTGCACTTCTGCCGCCATCCACGGCTTCACCCCGACCCAGATTTGTTTCTTAATGGGGTGCGCCTGGATGTGGTTGAGTCGCGCCGTTTCCTTGGTCTTGTATTCGAACGACGTCTCACCTGGGAGGGGCATATTCGCAGCCTTAGGGTCTCTTGTACCCGCGCCATGGACATTCTCCGTTCCGTGACGTTCAGCGCTTGGGGCACTGATAGGGCTACTGCCTTACTTTTTTATCGATCCTTTGTTCGCTCGAAGCTCTACTACGGATGCGAGTTTTATGCATCCGCAGCCGAGCGTTTATTGCGGAAGGTGGATTCGATCCACCACATCGGCCTTCGCCTTGCGACCGGTGCCTTCCGCACTTCCCCCATTGAGAGCCTGTTGGTCGATGCTGGGGAGATGCCACTCGCTCTGCGCCGCGTGCAGTGCATCACTCGCCTGTACGCGCGAGCCCGGCGCTTCCCTCAGTCGCCAACAGCTCTCACTGCATCCGCAGCTGATCTCGAGGTGCCTATGCCTCCGGGCGACGCCACTTATACCCTAAGCCCTTTGGGTTTAGGGCCAGGAAACTCCTTCGAGAGCTAGATTTAGCTCTCGGGCTGGTGGCTCCCCTGGTTCTGCCCAGGACGCCACCCTGGAGGGTACCACATTTGGCTATTTGTCGCCACGCCTCTGCTCCCAAAGCTTGTACTGCGCCGGGAGTATTGCGTTCGACCTTTTTTGAGCACACATCGTGTCACGCTGGAACCGTGCCAGTGTATACGGATGGCTCCAAGTCCCAAGAGGGGGTCGGCTTCCACGCCGTATCCCCTCTGTTTGAAGTCAGCGGGGCTCTACCAGGCGCTGCGTCTGCCTTCACGGCCGAGCTGTTGGCAATACACCACTCGGTACGGGAGATTACGCGACGTGCCCGGTTCGGAGACCGGATTGTGATCTATAGCGACTCACAAAGCGCCCTGAGTGCTCTCGGGGCATTGGAATCTCCGCATCCCCTGGTTCGCGATATCCGTGACGCCACGGTTTTGGCGAGCCGGGCAGATGTCGAGATTATCTTCTGCTGGGTTCCTGGACATGTGGGATATCGGGGAATGAGCGCGCCAAAGAGTCCGCTATTTGATGGAGCGCTCGCCTGCGCCCTATTTCAACGACTGCGTCGTCCCCCAGACTGTTCGGCACATTCTTGTCGAATGTCCCAGTCTGGGCGATCTTCGCGCACGATACCTGTTCCAGTACTGGGATGGGCGGGGTCGCTACCGCCTGGCCCTTGTGCTCGGGACAGATTCGTGCACATTGACTTGTTGACTTCTTGCGGGAGGCCGGCCTTCTCCCTATTATTTAAGCAAGGTTTGTTTTGTTTTTTTTGCATTTGTTTTTTTTTTTTGTATTTCTTCCTTTAGTTGCACGCTCCTGCGCCGGGGAGACCTCTCCCCGACGCACCAGCTTGCTTCCCTTCCATCTTTTGGGGTGTTGTTTTTTTTTGTTTTTTTTTCTCTCTTTAATTTTATTTTAAAGTAGCCTAGAACTAGGCCAGTTTTAATACGGCGACTAATGCCCAAGAAGGCAGTCGCCAGATGAGCTCTTAAAAAAAAAAAAAAAAATCTGGGACCTTTCCTTTATCCAGAGAGGTTCTGGCCTGGCGAGGAGGGGTCCCCTGATGCAAACAATTATTCCCCTTTACTGCCCTTTGTCCTATCTGTTGGCTATGATGGTTACCTGACATCTGCTTGTTTTGTTTTTTTGACATTCTGGATTTTTCTTTCATGAAAGTCTGAGGTTGTGCATCGCCGTCACCGTTTGCCGATGCCCCAGGCGAAACCCATCATTGGTCCTTTTCCTCCGCATGTAGGAGAATTCGGCCAGCCCTTTGGCCCATAAAAATGATGTGGTGTATCCGTATCCACTCTCCGAGAGGACATACTGGACACAACCGAATCGAGAGTTCCATAGCACCGGGCCCTTGTAGGCCTCCGTGGTGGGGAGTTCCAAGGGAGAATGTGAAATCAATTTTGTCTGCAATGGCTTGCCATAAACCTAAAACTTCCCATTCTCGTGTCAAATGTTTTTCATTTCCCCTTTCAGCCTTCCCTCGCTCGTTGGACCCCAATGCCAACTATGTGGACCCAGATTTAGATAATCCCTTTCTGCTCTTTGAGTTCATCTGAAACCCCACTTGCAAAAGTGGACTTTTTTGATGTCACGAATAGTTTGAGTCCAGCTGTGGTGAAACCCGCCTGATGTCTAGAGGTAGTGGTGTTATTGTGCTTGAGGTTTCATCTTACTCAACACAAATTTGTCCGAAATCTGTCTTCGATTGCTGAAGTTCAGTGTCGCCCACGTCTGAATTTTGTCAAAGGTTTCGTCGGTTGGAATGAATTAAGGGACTACGATCTCTCCCAACACGTCGCACATGTGCACAGGGTGACTGCAACTCGAGTCCCAACTGCTATTTATTTTAACGTTTGAATGCCACGAACTGCCCCAGTTTATTAAAGCTAGGTACCTTCGTGTCCAGGTAAGTCCCTACGTCGAATTACCCAAATGTTTCTTCAACTACAATCAATTTGAACATGGTCATCCCTGTGTGGATTGTGGTTCTGATTACCATAAGCGTGACTGCGCCAGAACACCGCGTTGTGCCAGCTATGGTGGTGTGCACCGCGCTGCGTCGAAACCCTGACCAATATTCTTATACGAAAAGTAGCTCCTCGCTTTGCGCGACTCTGCGTCTGCACGTGAAGGAGGCTTGCTAACGTGCTCGAACACAACTTGCGCCTTTTTGCCGTATTTCTCTGATGTTTTGCGCGACGCTGAACCAAACACCGTGATGTTTGAGTTCCGACACCTGTAGCATCTCATCGCCCCATCTTCTACCGCTAATGTCATTAGTATACCCGATGTACCCTCGAAGCATCGCTCTCACACTGAGGTAACGCGTTGCTCCCCTCCCTTGCCGCTCTGGCTGAGAGCGACGCTCAGATTGAGACACTTAACGACATTAGATATTTGAAAGAATTCTCTATCGACTAGAGATGATTCTACTCAGCCCCATGGTAAGAGGAAGGATTCCTCAGTTGGGTCGTCGGCCACCGATAAGCGGGCTGACTGCTGAACCTCGAGATTCTTCAATGGACTCTTCTGCTGCTCAATATTCTTTGTACTCAGGTCCCTCCTGTTCTTCACAGGACGTCGGCCCCTTACTGGTTCAAACGGTTGCAGAAATCCATCCAGTGCCTTGTACTTTGCCCCGGACGCCTGCTCCGCCCACTCAACTTTCTACTCATAATCCGATGGAAGCCAATGATATTCCAACATTGCTAGCCGCGGTTGTTTGATCAACCCCTTCACATCGCAAGTATCCTCGGCCCACGATTCTGGATCTAGTCTAAAAAGTATCCTCTTCCGCTGGGTTGTGCGCCCCAGTTACAGGCAAGAGCCTCGGAAATATTTCCCGTCACCACTCTTTCTATCTCTTCTCCTGCTACAGCAGTCTCTTGAAAATCTGCTCTCCGTCCCCCCTAGCTCTTTGGAACGCTCTTCAAACTCAGACTCAAGGCAGAAAAAGATATCTGCCATGGTATCTAACCGTCCCACATAATATTTTCTATTTTACAATGGTATTGTCAAGGTGTTCTTCCCAAGTGAGAACTCAAGGTCTTTTTGACGATTCCATTTTGCCATTGTTTGTCTTCAGGAGAACAAATTGGGTACTCGCTCCTTTTACGGTAGGGCCTGGTTTTTGTATTTTCAACTCTTGCTCCTGTCGGGGGTGTTCTCATGGTGTGGTGTCAGTTATTGTTTCGTCATCCCACCATGCATCTCCCCTCCCCTCCAAGCTGTTGCCCTGAGGGTGGTTTTACAAAACTTTTTACTCTGTTCTATTTACCTCCATCATTAGTTACCATTGTTAAGACCCGGATTTATAGAATTTGTATATCATTTGCTTTCCCCTTCTTTTATTACTCTGGGATTTTAATGGCCGTCACCCGTATTGGAGCAACGTTACTCGTAATGCCAAAAGTAGGCTTTAATTTCATTATCTGACTTTCTCTGCGTTTTAAACTCCGGTTATTTTTATGCCAGGACGGACTCGGCTGTGTTCACTTTTCCTCCTCCGGATTTTCGGTGGTCCTTCTCTCATGACCTCCATGGGATCTTGTTGACCATTCATCATAGCCCTCACCCAGCCATGCTTCAAGTGGGGCTTAGGCCATGCCAATTGAGAAGGATTCCAAGAGGCGTCTTTCAGACGTGCATCCTTGGAGATGCGGTGGTGTCGTACTTCGCCAAGGCGACCTGTAACGTTTCGTTTAACTGTTTCTTGGTAGATCTCGGAGTGCGCGGTTGCCATTAAGAACTACAAGTTAGCTAATGCCTGGTTCCGGCAGAACTCAACTGCGTGTAACAAGGTTGACTGAAATCGAGCTAGGGCACTTCGTTAGAGAACCCTTCCGCAAGCTCCAAACTTCATGGCGTCGCTACTTTTCATCGATTTTCTCTCTGATTCCTACCGCAAAGATCTAGAAGAGGATTAACGAGATCCGGGGTCATTATGCTGCCTATAATACTTCCACTCTCATTTGCAGGGATCCTTGGTGAATGACAGCCTGGTGGTCAGCAACGCTTTGGCTTACCATATATGTGCCGTCAGCAGTTAGAATATAGCTTTTCTGGCATATAAATAAAAAGAAAAGTCTCGTTCCTCAGTTTTGCGACGAACTCTAACCTTGTTCTCCATCCACGAGCTGCGTTCTGCATTGACACTGGGTCTACTGCTCCTTGCTTTGATGGGATCCATTATTATATGATTCGCCACCTTCATCCACACATTGTCATGTTCTTACTTCACTTTTATAACCTTATATGGGTGAAGAGTTCTTACCCATTATCATGGTGCGTTGGAATTATCCTCACCTTTGCCGAGAAAAGATGGATTGGACGCTTAGCAGCTGTATAAGTTGCAGACAAGATAGTGATGATGCACCTGAATAGGTTGCTAAGGAACCAGTCATTTACCCTCCATTTTAGTGTGGTTTATGCCGGGGTCACTCGACATCAGTTCATTTTGAGAAATCGGTCCAGAAAGCTTTCTCGTTAAAGCACAGAGTCGATATTTTTTTTTTATATTGAAAAAGCCTACCATACTACAAGGATATATGGCGTCTTAAGGCAACTAAACTTCTGTGGTAAGATCTCTTTGGCCGTCTTTTATTCCGCTTAGCATCTCGATTCTTTATGGTGGGTGTTGGAGACACCTACTCTGACCTACAATCCCCAAGAGACGGGAGTTCATCAGAGTAGCGGTTTAAGTGTTTGATTTGGAATTGCGATCAATGATATCTTTTCTCTCACAGAGAGGCGATCCTGTACTCTAAGTGTTCCTCGTCTCGCTTTCCCTCAGCGGCGCGTTGTTTGCAGTTGCCGTTTCTAAATGTAAACAACTTAGGAGAATCCGCTCTTCCACAAGCAGGAAGAAGGCTATGTATTTCCACTCTGGTAGAGGGTCTTTTATTCCGCCCCCTATTCCCTTGCAAGGTGTAGAAATCGAGTTCGTCCTTGAGTTTCGCCTTCTGATCGCAACTCTTTATCCCAAGTGATCCTGCCTCGTCTTCGAACGGGTTGTTTGCGGGCTCTAGACATTTTTAAAGTCCTCTCCCACACGTTGTGGGGCAGTGATTGTTCGAAACTGTAGTCACTCTGCACTGCACTCGTCAAATCCAAATTGGACTATGGGTGCCAAATTTATTCTTAGGCTTCACCCTCGGCCCTTAAAATGCTGAGTACGATTCGCAACCTCGGAGTTCGTCTTTCCAATGCAGCCTTCTGCATCTCCCTCGTGAACAGTATTTACTGTGAGAGTAGGTTGCTCCCTCAGAGGTTCACAGATGCCTTTATGCTGCTCACTCAATCAACGGCGGCATTCGATATGTTACCGTTTTTGGTTAGATCATCTCTGCAACCTGAGTGGTCTAAGGGTCCATGACCTTCCGTTGTAACCGATCCATAGTTGGCGTGCTACACATCCCACAGTTTGCACCTGTAACGGGTACGGCGATTTGCTTACCTGGACGCATCGCCCCAGCTTAACCTCTCCTTCCTTTGCTAACCCCTAATCTCCATCTCCTGTACCATCTCTCCCTCATCTTGCTCCTCCCTTCCGTCCTCCCTTTACATTCACCTTTTTGTTGGGCTCTTCTTCTCCTGCCCATTGACCTCCTCACTCACGACCCGGCGCTCACCTGAACCACGGAACTCAACACTTCTACGACAAGATGTTAGACGTGGTGACCCTAACCGCTCAGAAGCCGGTCACCAAACTCGATCCGTCACCCTGACCTGCCTACCACGCCACGTGTAGGATTTGGTCCGGTTTTCTAAGGGGTGGCGGAGAAGGCGTATACCACCCCGCCCAGTGATAGCGGCCAGGGCATATCAAAGGCACCCAGTAGTGCCGTTCCGAAACGGGTCAGGTCGCGAAATCTGTCTCTAGGAAAACTCCCAAAACGCTTCCTCTGTAACCTCTACAATCGACTGAGCCGCTCTCAC
The DNA here is from genome assembly GCA_963969495.1 of Ceratothoa steindachneri. Lineage (NCBI taxonomy): Eukaryota > Metazoa > Arthropoda > Malacostraca > Isopoda > Cymothoidae > Ceratothoa > Ceratothoa steindachneri. Next base: position 38,601,197 of record OZ018335.1, read on the forward strand.
GCAGCTCCAACGCAGAAAAAGAGCCCCTCTTCCCCACCTGTGCTCTCTCAGAGTCCCTTCCAACCATCTTCTATCGGAGAGGAGGCTTACTTCTCTCCTAGTCCTAGGGGTGCAGTGGACTACCCCCTTCTCTAGAGGCGCCCATGGGCGACTCCCTTTTTTTGCAGCGGCGGTCTTCCCCTTTACTTTCACAGGGAACTGGCAAGAGAGCAAACAGGCAGCCCAAGATTGGCCGCTCAGGTTGGCAGTGGCCAACCGCCTTAGGGGTCAAGGGATATCAGGGCTCGTCGGTCCGTGCCCCCTAGCGTCCTGCAGTTCTTTAACAATCCACCTCATCCTCACATTTCTCACATACCCTTTCTCTCCTTCAACGGTCTATCAATTTTACGCCCAGCCCAAGGTTGAGCCACCAGGCTAATGGGCTGCCTGGCCACTGGGCGTGCCGGTTCGTCGGCATTAGACGAGAAAAAAGTAACCTCGAATGGGATCCGTGATGACTTTTTGGGTGGTTGGAGTCACATGAAGGCCACCCCTGAGGTAACCCATCCGTAGACGGTAGGATCTTCCATGGGGTCATACCAGACACTCGGGCTGGTGCTAAACACATAACCTGAGTCCGCCCTTGTGCAAGATTCTCCTCAGACGGCACGCCCCCCCCCCCCCCGAGGCTACACAAGGACAGGAAGGATTTCCTACCCCGGCTGATGTCACTGTGACAGCCAAGACCTCTATTTTAGAGCAGGATCTTGCTGAGGGTGGTCTATCTGGCCTAAGGACTCCTCCCAGCGGATGAGAGAAGCGGGTTCATTCCCCACCTTCTGTAGGGGGTGCGAAGATGTATCAGAGAAAAATTCCTTCCAAATCGATAATATAAATAGCCCATGATGAATGATATTGATAAATAAGAAAAATTATAATGAGGAATGCCCCCCCCCCTCCCCTCCTATAACTGGTGACCCTCAAAAGGCCGAACAATCTTCTGATCTTCGTTACAACAGCACCTGCTCTCCTACTAGAGATTAAGAAAAGGTGCTGCTGGGAACTTCAGGAGATCCGGGAAAGGAGATGCTACATTACTCATTGATTGAGAGACTTCGTTCGCTCTCCTCAATCTCACTGAATTAACTCCACTCATCCCGCAGACTCAGAGCCCGGGGAGGGAGAGCTACTACTCTCCTCGATTAAGAAATCCAAGACTAGTCTCTCCCCAATCTTCAAATTCGCTCCGCGTTCTAGAAAGGGACCTGTGTAGGGGTGCGAAGATGTATCAGAAAAATTCCTTCCAAATCGATAATATAAATAGCCCATTAAATTACCAACTCAGAACGGACTCCGCGGTAGCGTGATGGCTAGAGTGCTGGCATTTAGATCTAAAGAAACTGCGTTCGAAACTCAGTCCACAAATTTTACGAAGAAAACGGAACTCAAGGAAAACGACTTCAAAGGCTAACTCATCAAGAATCAAAGAAATCCTACACTCATCAAGAATAAAGAAATCATGAAGAAGCAAGAAGAACTCATCAAGTATCAAGAAGAAATCATCACATCAAGTTAATAAGAAGATGCATCAAGAAAGAAAGAATACGAATATCAAGAATTAACCCAGCCAACTTAAAGAAGAAGGAATCTCAGCCAACAAGAATACCCAGAGTCAGATAAATGGAAGACAAATGTTTCAAGGGGCAACTTCAGTCAAGAAGAAATAAATAGATTCGAATATAGAAAATCTCAAGATGATGAATGATATTGATAAATAAGAAAAAATATAATAAGGAATGCCCCCCCCCCCCTCCCCCTACCTCCTCTCCTAAAAATAAATAGAAAGAAAACAAAAAACTCTCTCGTTCCGCGTAAGCCACGGGAACGGACGAGTCCGCTGCCGTTTCGGTAACCGACCAAGACGGGATAGACACGTCCAGACCCGGTGCTCCCCGGGGTGGGGAGTCCCAGACAAAGGTCAAAATTGCAAGCGAGTAGAGTGGAGGCTTGATTACTTCGGCGACCTTCTTTCAGAGATTACCGAAGGTGGCTCATTTCTACAACGAGAGCATTCTGGAGAATCCACGATGACACGCCAGTGGGTGTAACGCCGCACTTTACTAAGAACTCATGGGCTACTCCATAGATAACAACCTTAGAATTGGCCGACCCAGGAGCGGTCAAGGTCGAACGTGTGATGGGAAAACAGGGAGGCCACCCCTACACTCCGTCACGATCGACTGTGACAAGCTCCGTGAGTCAGTGCGTGCCGGTTGGTATCGCTTCCGCGTGAAGGCATTCGCACTACTGCCACGGAGGTGCTACTACTGTCACCGATTCTGTCATATAATCTCTCCAATAGATGTGCAAAGTTAGGGTTTACTTAAATTCTGTGTAAGTTGCTCCAAGGCCGCGCAATAAGTCCAAATCGTGTATGCGGGGTTCTAAGCAATGTGGTGCGTATCCTCTGGAAAAGGAAATCCTGCTATTCAGGCTACGAATGGTCTCTCAGTTCGTGAGGTTAAGGACTTGATCCTTGCACGCCCGGCACTCCCTGGGAAGTCTTATGCTAAATGTTTAAAAAGATACTCTCTGCTTCTGGTGCCTCGGGGCCCATTTAGAACCATTTCAGGAGTTCTAACGACCCCGTTCACCTAGTAGAGCTGAGGCGAGGGGAGTTCACACCCAGCCTCGGCTAAAACCAGGGCTTCCCAAGCGTGACCGTTTCCTGTTTGGCGAAAGTGCCGCACGCTGTCTTCCAGGGGTGTCAAAAAACGGTTGATTCCTCTCCCCCTAAAAGAGAGATCCACCAGCCAGCCTAAGATTTCTAGGCGAAGGGAGGAAAAGACTCTCATGACGACTCCGACCTCTCACTATAAGTCCTCGAAGGCGAAAGCGCATTGTCGGGCCAACAGCGCCATGAGTTCTACCTTTGGGAAGCATATGGTCATACCCGTGAGGTTCTTCTGTTCGAAATAACCCCCCCCCCTCCAACACACACACACACACACATCTGCTCCAAGACGAGGCATGGAGGGCATATTCCTTCAATAGAATTATTGCGGACTCCAGGCCAACTGGGAGGAGCTGCGGAGGCTCGTATCGTCCCGTTTTCCCTCGGGTATCTTTTTGCAGGAGATCATGCTGGGCGCGTGGCCCCTGATCGCCTTCGCGGGGTAAAGGGTTTTTCGATCCCACCACCACCGGATGGGAGCCGAGGAGTAGAATGCGAAATTTTCGCCCGGTATGATGTGTCTGTTCTACCTTTCGCTTTAGACGCCTCCTTTCAGACAGTAGCTGTGCAGCTAGCTACACATGGATAGGAGGTATAATGTTATTTATCCGTACATTCCCCTGTCAGACGACTTCGACGCGGGGGAGTTCGGCAGCGTCGTGGCAAGGTTTCGGAGGCCCTTTCTCTTGCTCAGGGACATGAACGAGATACACCCCTTCTGGGGAGACTGCTCGATTAATCCCAGTGGTCAGGTCCTTGCCAAATTGATCGACGAGCTGGAGATAGGTGTCGTAAATGTGGATTAGTTTACGAATCACTGCCCGAGAAGCGCTTCATTTTCTCCAGATGCACAGCCTGATTTTTTTTTTTGGGGGGGGAGGGGTAGTCGATGACTGCCCTGGTACTGATAACTTTCCCAGTCAAATATCATTTTCTGGACCCGTATCGCCTAAGAGCCTGCACCGGGGGTGCTTGGCGTGGGCGTGGTGGTCCGCGTTTCAGGAAATGACTGATTTATCTTTCTCAGTCGACTAGTATAGGTCGGTGGATGAGGACGTTGAGTTCTTCTCCGGCAACCTAATCGACGTGGGCAAACTACTATTTCTAGAACGCCTGGCGGTTTTACACGTCGACCGCTTCCGTCATAGTTCAGCCTACATGGCTCTATGCACCGCCCGAATGATTTCATTAGCGGTGAATTTCGTCGAAAAAGGGCTAGGTTCCATTATTCGAAGCACGCGCGCCTCTCTTCCTGGTGGGCATACGTGTCATCATTTAACGGAAAGACCTCTCTAGCAGAAGTATAGAAGCGAGGCAAAGGGATTCGGCACAAGTTCCCGCAGGCCCCCATCCCGTTCTCCAGGAGAATGAGAGCGCAATCTCGGACCCCGCGTTCGTCGCGGAATCCTTCGCGACCGCTTTCTCCTCATTCTCTAGCTGGAATGCAGCTTCGCCAGCATTTAATGCGCCTCACGATGTCGCGGGTGAGCCGCTGACTGAACTTGACCTCCAGATGCACGTAACCCTTCACCTATAGGTTTATTTTGAGTGAGTTGCGTTCCGCTCTCACTTCGTGCGCGGGCACCGCCCATGGTCCGGACGATGTCCCATACGCCATGCTTTGACACCTGGGTGAACGAGGCATGGCCTTTCTGTTGGATTTGTTGATCAGGATCTGGGTGGAAGGTATTCTCTCAGACTCCTGGCAAATCACTACTGTGCTCGCTTTTCGCAAACCGGGAAGCGATCAATCTATCCCGGCCGGTTTCCGTCCAATCTCTCTAACCTCTTTCGTGTGCAAATTGATAGAGAAATTGGGAAATGTTAGACTAGCCTTTTTTTCTGACCACTGAATGACACCTGTCTTCCTCACGCCTGATGCTCTTCTCCACCTGGAAAATGCCGCCTGCGTGGCTTTCCTTCATATATTTTTTGCGAGATAGTCAATTCCGCGTATGGGTAGGGGGAACCCTCTCTGGCCCAATGGAGCAGGAAGAGGGTCTCCCGCAGGGAAGTGTCCTTAGTTTCACACTCTTTGCCCTGAGCATCAACGGCATCACGTCAGTGCTGCCAGAAGATGTTCTCGCTACGCTCTACTTGACGACATTTCGATCTCTTTTGGTGGGGCTTAGATGACAACGCTGGAGCGTCGATCCACAGACATTCATCCGCTTCTCTCGCTATGCCAAACTGCACAGGCTTGTGTTTTCCTTGACTAAGACTTGGTTGGTGCACTTCTGCCGTCATCCACGGCTCAACTCTGACCCAGACCTTTTTCTAAATGGAGTTCGCCTCAAAGTGGTAGACTCATACAGTTTCTTTGGTCTTGTATTTGACTGACGCTTCAGCTGACAGGCTCATATTCGGGCCTTAGGTTCTTTTGTACTCCCGCCATGAATATTCTTCACTCCATCACGATGGGGCTACCCCCTTACGTTTTTATCGATCATTTTGTTCGTTCGAAGCTTGACTACGGATGCGAGTTTTATGCATCTGCAGCTGAGCATGTCGAAGGTTGGACTCGATCCACCAAAAGTGGCATTCGCCTGTCGACCGTTGCCTTCCACACGTCCCCCATATAGAGCCGACTTGTCGATGCTGGAGAGAATCCACTCGCTCTGCGACGTGCACAGTGCATCACTCCCCTGTACGCGCGAGCCCGGCACCTCCGAGTCGCCAACAGCGATCACTGCATCCGCAGGTGATCTTGACCATGCCTATGCCACCGAGAGACGCCAGTCATACCCTAAGCCCTTTGGGTTTAGGACTAGGAAACTCCTCCGAGTGCTCGGTATAACTCTCGGGCCGGTGACTGCCCTCTGTTGTGTACAACTTTTCATTATTTTTCGTCATTCAGTGGCTCCCAAAGCTTCTACAGCGCCGGGAGTATTGCTTTCAGCGGGGCTCTTCCAGGCGCTACCTCTGTCTTCATGAGCGATCTGTTTGCAATCCACCGTTATACGAGAGATAACGCGTCGTGCTTGTTTCGGAGACAAGATTGTAATCTATAGCTACTTACAAAGCGCTCTAGGCAATTAGAATCTTCACATAACCTAGTTCGCGATCTCAGTGATAACACGGTTTCAGCCAGCCAGGTGGATATCGTGATTATCTTCTGCTAGTTTCTTGGACAAAAAGGAATTTCCAGGAATGAGCACACCGATAAGAGCGTCAGAGTCCGTGAGGACCTTTTGGAGCACACTCCGTGTCACGCTGGAACCGTGCTAGTGCATACAAGTCTCCAAGTCCAAGAGGTGGTCGGTTTCCACTCTGTCGGAAGTCAGCGGGGCTCTTCCAGGCGCTACCTCTGTCTTCATGAGTGATCTGTTTGCAATCCACCGTTATACGAGAGATAACGCGTCGTGCTTGTTTCGGAGACAAGATTGTAATCTATAGCTACTTACAGAGCGCTCTAGGCAATTAGAATCTTCACATAACCTAGTTCGCGATCTCAGTGATAACACGGTTTCAGCCAGCCAGGTGGATATCGTGATTATCTTCTGCTAGTTTCTTGGACAAAAAGGAATTTCCAGGAATGAGCACACCGATAAGAGCGTCAGAGTCCGTGAGGACCTTTTGGAGCACACTCCGTGTCACGCTGGAACCGTGCTAGTGCATACAAGTCTCCAAGTCCAAGAGGTGGTCGGTTTCCACTCTGTCGGAAGTCAGCGGGGCTCTTCCAGGCGCTACCTCTGTCTTCATGAGCGATCTGTTTGCAATCCACCGTTATACGAGAGATAACGCGTCGTGCTTGTTTCGGAGACAAGATTGTAATCTATAGCTACTTACAAAGCGCTCTAGGCAATTAGAATCTTCACATAACCTAGTTCGCGATCTCAGTGATAACACGGTTTCAGCCAGCCAGGTGGATATCGTGATTATCTTCTGCTAGTTTCTTGGACAAAAAGGAATTTCCAGGAATGAGCACACCGATAAGAGCGTCAGAGTCCGTGAGGACCTTTTGGAGCACACTCCGTGTCACGCTGGAACCGTGCTAGTGCATACAAGTCTCCAAGTCCAAGAGGTGGTCGGTTTCCACTCTGTCGGAAGTCAGCGGGACTCTGCCAGGAGCTACATCTTCACGGCTGAGCTGGTTCAGAGACGTGATTGCAATCTATAGACACTTACAAGTCGCTCTTTGCAATTAGAATAACGGGTCATGCCTGTTTCAGGGACAGGATTGTAATCTATAGCGACTTACAAAGAGCTCTGAGTGCTCTCAGCAATTAGAATCTCCACATGCCCTAGTTCGCGATGTCAGTGATAACACGGTTTTGGCGAGCTGGTGGATGTCGTGATTATCTTCTGCCAGTTTCCTTGACATATGGGAATTGCGGCGAATGAGCACACCGATAAAGGCTTTAAAGAGTCCGTGAGGACTGGGCGACCAGACCAGCGTTTCGCTCTTCCTCACACCGATTAACATAGCAGGAATACGGGCAGCTTGGCAAAGAAAATGGGAGACAGCCGAAGGGAACTTAAAGTTCCATGCCATTTTGCCGCAACTGTTTCCATGGTCCTACCCCTCAATGCCACGACGGTTTCAGGTTGATTTATGCCCTCTCTGAATTGGACACACTAGCGGGACGCACCGCCATTTAATGGAGCGTTCGGCTGCGCCTTACTGCGACTACTTTGTTGTCTCCCAGACTGTCCAGCACATTCTCATTAAATATCCCAGTCTAGTTGATCTTCGCGCACGTTACCTGTCCCGGTACCGACACGATCGTGGTCCCTACCTCTTGCCCATTGTATTCGGGACTGGTTCGTGCACACAGACTTGCGGACTCTACTTTTTGGAGGAGGCTGGCCACCTCTGTTGTGGTCGTATGTTCATACGCCGCAGCGCGCTTCTTTCTTGTTGCCTTATCTTGTATTTATTTGTTGCTGTTCCCTTTTTTTAGCCTGTGCTGTTTTTTATCTTAGTTATTTACATATGTTTTTTAATCTTGCCTAGTAGTGGGCTGTGGTGTGATTACGGAGACTTTTGCCCTATGAAAGAAAAATCCCAATGGTGCGATCTGCGGAATACTCTTCTTCATGTGACGGGTCCACAATAGTCCCCATATCTGGGATCGTTCCATATAGACATCCACCTGACGTTTTGGGAACCTTATCCGGTACCTGATCTATTATCATTGGGTACAGCCGGGATGGCATGGGTGATACGCATAACAGCTCCTAAGAATGTCGTTGAAAATCAGGGCCAGTGTGACACCAATATCCCCCCCGCTCATCTCAGAGAATCTCCGCTAGCGCCCCACGCTCTTCTGGCGCGGGAGGTTACTTCTTTGACTTTTCTTCTCGAGGGGTCGCCTTGAAAACGTAGGGGGGAGGGGTACATACAACCTTGGCCAAAAGTATTAGGCCACCACAGTGTTTCTGAGTTCTGCTATCTCAATGTTAATGAAACACGTGTACATGGTGTGGTTTATGGTATATTACACAATATACATTAGTTTAATATCTAGTTGACCCTCCTTTAGCTTCAATTACCGCTTTTATACTGTACTGTACGTATGTAACCAATTATGTGTAAAGCCAACGTCCACAATTAATTTATTTTTCCTTGATTATTCCACTATTTTATGCTAAAATACATTGTAGATACAGTTAATAAACAGTAAAATCCCTAAAACAAGGGAGTTGAGTGAGTGTGAGCGAGGTCAAATCGTAGCTCATCATAAAGATGGAATGTCTCAAAGGCAAATTGCTCAGAAGATGAAATGTTCTCGATGTGCGGTGCAAACGACTCTCAAGCGCTTCAGAGACAAAAGATGTGAAGACAATACAAAGAACAGGTAGAAAAAAGGTTACAACGCCTCGTGATAAGATCCATCATCCGTCAGTCGCTCAGAAGCAGGAGAAAAACATCGTCAGAGCTCTGTGCGGACTTCAACGAGACAGGTACATCACAATTATCAACAAAAACTGTTAGAAGAAGGCTTGTAGAGTAAGGGCCGAAAGACTGTAAAGCCATGGATCTCTGAAGCGAATATGAATAAACGTCTTCAGTGGGCCAAAGACCACTCAAATTGGACCATTGAGCAATGGTCGAAAGTCATATGGTCTGATAAAAGTAACTATGAGGTAAGATAGTACAACTATTCAATCAACATATAACTCAAAATATCTGGTTTGTTTACCCAAAATATATAAGAAATATCCAACATAAGGATGATATTATCGTTCATGTTTTTTACTCAGGTTTTTGGTACATCTGGTGCAACTTTCGTGCGTCGCAGAGTTGGGGAAGCATTTAAGGCTGAATGTCTGGTACCAACCGTAAAACATGGGGGGTGGTTCTATCATGGTGGGGGCCTGCATGTCTGCCACAGGACCCGGAGAAATGTTTTTATGTCAGGGAAGGATGAATTCAGCTACCTATGTTTCCATGTTATCGGATGTTTTAGAGGCATCAATTGCTAAATTGCATCCAGGAGTGTCGAAAAACAGTGTTATCTTTCAACAGGACAACACTCCATGTCATACAGCAAAGAATACTCGTCAATGGTTTGAGACACAGGGTAATGTTCCCATGGACTGGCCAGCTCAAATCCCCGATCTAAATCCGATCAAACACCTATAGGAAACTCTTGGTAAAGCTATCAAGAACACAATTAAAAATAAAGAGCATTTGTACCAAAAACTTAAAGAGAAGAATGGAGTAAGATTGCGCCTAACACCTGCAAGAAACTAGTTGATTCTATGCCTAACCGTATAAAAGCGGTAATTGAAGCTAAAGGAGGATCAACCAAATATTAAAACTAATGTATATTATGAGATATACCATAAACCACCATGTGCACGAGTTTCATTAACATTGAGATAGCAGAACCCAGAAACACGGGTGCATAATACTTTTGTCCAGGGATGTACGTACTAGTTGGAACAGCTTGGAGGCGGGTCCCAAAGAATTGGTGGTATAAGGAAAACCCCCCTTTACCCACTGTCATATGAGAGGAAGAAGACCCCTCTATGTAGAGAATTTGGGAAAATTTTCTTAAAAAAAAAACACAGACCTAAGTCTCAGCACTCGAGGCAGCCGCATAAGGAAGCTCTCCGCAAGGTAAAATTCTTTTACCAATAAGCATAGGGGGGGGGGGGGGAAACACCCTCCACCTTGAGAAATTTAAATTAGTCCTCATTATCTGTCAGTTTTAAACTAGAAAGGGAGTCGCTCGGGGGGACCACTAGGTGAGGAAGAATCCCCTTATCGTCAGAAGTTTTGTTTTTAAATTTTCATTTAATTTCTGGGTTGCTTACTCCTGAGTGAGCGCATATGGTGCCAGCGCGGGGCTTGGATGTAAAGATAGTTAATAAATAAACAAAAGATGGTCGGAGAGAAGCCTGGTTTCGTTATCTCCTCAAGGCATTCGTGCGTTTCCGGGGTATTAACACGGCCACTGGACGCAAATAAATCTTGGACATGAAAAAAGGGTCAACCCCAGAGAAGTGCAAACTATTCCAAGGACTACACGATAAGTGTTTTCCGAAAGTGGGGTCAAAGTGCTTCAATGATGCCCCATCCCCCCCGCACCAATGGGTTGTAGCAACTGATCTAGTAAAGGTAGATCCTGGGGCAGAAGGCTTCAAGCAAAATATCATCCATTACCTCCTCGATAAGCCCCTTCTCACACCCTGACATAGAACTACTAAATTGAGCAAAAGTGCTAAGTACATTTAAACTTCTGATACGAACTGTAATTCTTGAGTTAACACATTCGACTCAAGCAGTACTTACACCATTCCTCAATAGCACAGCCATCCCTTTCAACCTCTACCAACACAATACCTGATCGAACTCTATTCAATCTATTACATACAAACTCTTCCTTCATGTTAAATTGGCAACTGGAAATACACAAGCATGTCCAATTTCCCCATTTTAACAAACTCCCGCCATTTCCCTTGTCATATATACTCCTCACACGCCATCCTCCATCCACACCTTAACTGGATTAACAGCACGGGGTACGCGACAATCCCGCCCATTACCGATATGCATTGCTACGCTTGCAGGCGATTTCTGGGGAGAGGGGGCAGGGCACAACTTCCAAAGACCGCCACACCTTACCCAGGCTTAGGCTTTTATACCAGTACCGCAAAACTGCGCCGATGTTCTCCAGCCTCACACAGTCGAGGAGCTCAAGTTATAAAAACACGAATTCATAAATTTTCACATTTTTCAACCATATGATTTACACATTTGTCTTCCCCACTTTCACAAGTCTGAAAATAGCGGGCGAATAAAATCAATCAGGAAATTTTAGAGTAATGAACTAAATTATATGATATATAAAAGACCATAGACACGGCCCAGGGTGAAAGAGGGCGTTAAATGTTCTAAATAGTATGATATTTTTATTTAAGCCAATTTTCTGTTGCGTTAAGGAAGAAAATTTGAGGGTTCTTCTTCGGTTGAATCTTCAGCCTCTGAATTCCACATAAGTTCTTCTTCCTTCAAATTTCCACCTTAGGAATAAACGAAAAATATCGCTCTATTAATTTTTATGAGTTCAACTTGCAGTGGGGAGCGAGAATACCATCATAATGACTTTTTATTATTAACACCACCCACCCTTTTCATTTTTGTGGGAGTCCACTAAACGGATAATGAAACTAACATAAAAATCTGAATAACAATCACCAGCAAGGGCTGGTCTTTGTTGTGGGAGGGGAGTGGAAGGAAGAACCGCAGTACTATGTAATTAGCGGCTCAGGAGGCAGCCATCCGTTTAACGTTGAGGAAATGGTGGATTAGAAACCTCTGACGTATTCTGAGATGGAAGGGTGATGTGTGGGGTGTGCTAATATAAAAAATGAACAAAGAGTAGTGTTATAAATTTGCTATGAGCAAAATGGTGTACGTGGATTTCCGGGACTGCCAGCCCACCACACGTGCAATAATCGGCGAACGACCGTGATTGGCGGGAGATTCCAACGAGTAGTATTTTTTTTAGATTCTTGCCGGGATCGAACCCGAGTACCCGGACTGTCTAATGCTTCATCCACTCGGCCACGGGGCATGTTGAGGTAGGAACAGAATCCATCATAAACCCTAGGTATAAGTTGAGGAAAAAGATGGCAGGTAGGTAGCACCATGCGTCTGATAACCAGGACAGACCCCGGACCGAATAATGAAACCAGCATAAAGAACACCATGATAATTAGTGGTGAGTCCGGCGATCGTGGTGGGAGGGGGGGGGAAGAGTTAATACCAACCAACGATGAGGTAGGAACCTTCGTCACCCTAAGGTGAAAAGGGTGCCCGTTCCACATCAGGGCTATGTTGATACAACCACTCATCAGCAGGATTCGTTGGCACAAACAAGTGTGCGTTGTGCCGTAAAGACGGGAGAGGAAATATAGCGATGTTGTGATTGGTTATGTGTGGTGACACGTGTAAGATCTACCTACAAACCAATCAGTGCCCAAAACTGCGAGCACTGCTAGTGTCCACTCTCGCTTGGGCTCGAACCCGGTATCTCTACGTTCAAAAATGAACGCAGTAGCCACTAGGCAGGCGAGAGCTTTGAGAGAGAGGGGAAAAAGGAGGAACAAATAAAGCCAGAAATGGAATAAAGGGAAGGAAAGACAAAGGGTAAAAAAAGGGGCGAGAAGGAATGTAGAGTGAAATGAAAAACTGAAAAAAAGGGAGCATAAGATAACTACATCATTTGAAAATTACAAATAAACTTACATCTTTCCGACACAATTTTTTCAATCAAATTGGATAAGATGTCTCGACACTTGGTTTCTACGCCCGCCGGAAGCCAACCATTTCTTTCGGTACAAATTTGGTTTGTATCAGACAAAATCGCTGCTTCGAGTAACTCCTGAATTTCGGGAACATGAATGTCGCAATACTGTGACAAAAGAAAAGCAAAAAAAAAAACATGTAAGAAAAGGTTATGAAAAGTGTGTTAATTACAAAAACAAAAGCAAAAGCAATTGCTCTATTTTTCAACTGACTATTTATTTAAGAGCCCATCTGGTGAATGTCTACGAAGGCAAAAGTCGCCGGAATTACTTTAGGGCCTAATGCTAGGCTATATTAAAAAAAATATATACAAAAGACCACAAAAAGTACCCCCAAAAGACAAACAACCCCCCTCTCCCCCCAAAAAAACCCTGGACGAAGGAGGCACGCTCCAGCGTCGGGGGAAGCCCCCCCCCCCCCGAAGCTAGAACAAGCGACATACAATAAAGACAAATGACAAATAAAATGTAAGACAGCCTCATCCAAAACGTCAGATAGTGTATAAGTCTGTGAACACGAATCCGCCCGGAGAACAAGTAACAAGCGGTAACGACCTCGCTTGTCCCGATACCGGGACAGGTAACGTGCACGAAGATCACCCAGACTGGGACATTCAACAAGAATGTGCCGAACAGTCTGGAGGACAACGCATGCGTCGCAATAAAGTACAGGCAAGCGCTCCATCAAATGGCGGTGTATCCCGAGTGATGTCCAATTCGAAGACGACAGAAAGCGACCTGAAGCCGCCGCGGCATTCAGGGTAGGTGAATGGGAAGAGTCGCGGCGCAATGGCACGCAACTTTGTTTCCTTCGGCCGTCTCCCATCTTCTTTACCAAGCAGCCCTTGATTCCTACCATGTAGATGGTATGAGGAAGAGCGAAACGCTGGTCCGGTCGCCAGTTCTCGCGGATTCTTTCGCTCCCTAATTCCCCGCAATTCACATATTCAGGAACCAAGCAGAAGATAATCTCGACATCCACCTGGCTGAGGCAACAGTGGGATCACTGATACAGCGAACCAAGGGGTCTGGAGATTCCAATGCCCCGAGAGCACAAGGCGCTTTGTGAGTCGCTATAGATCACAATCGAGTCTGCGAACCGGGCAAGACTTGTTATCTCCAGAACCAAGCCTGGTAGAGCCCCGCTTACTTCAAACAGAGGGGATACAACATGGAAACCGAGCCCCTCCATGGACTTAGAGCCATCGTCTACACTGGCACGGATCCAGCGTGAAACAATGTGTGCTCCAAAAAGGCCGAACGCAATACTCCCGGCGTTGTGGAAGCTTTGGGAGCAGAGGCGTAGCGACAAATAGTCAAAGGTGGTACCCTCCAAGGTGGCGTCCCAGGCAGAACCAGAGGCGCCACCGTGTCGAGAGCTACACCGAGCTCTCGAAGGAGTTTCTTCGCCCTAAACCCAAAGGACTTGGGTATGAGTGGAGTCTCTTGGTGACATAGGCACCGTCGAGATCGGTAGCGGATACAGTGAGAGCCGTAGGCGACTAAGGGGGGCGCCGGGCTAGCGCGTTCAAGGGCATAATGCACTGCACATGGCGCAGAGCAAGTGCTATCTCCCAGCATCGACAAGTGGGCTCTCAATGCGGGACGTAAGGAAAGTGGTCGCGAGGCGAAGACCAGTGTGGTGAATCGAGTCCACGTTCGGATGCATATGTATTGAACTCACATGCCTAGTCAAGCTGCGAAGAAACCAAGGATCGATAGAAAAGCAAGGCAGTAGCCTTCTCAGCACCCGAGGTGCCGAACGTCACGGAATGAAGAATGTCCATGACGCGGGTATAAGAGACCATAAGGCTGCGAATATGAGCCTCCCAGGTAAGGCGTCGGTCGAAAAAAAGGAAAGACGAACACAGTTTAGAATGGATAGGTAAGGGTCGGAGTGAGGCGTGGATGGCGGAAGAAATACACCACCTTATTCTTGGCCAAGGAAAATCGAAATTTGTGCGCTTTGGCATAGCAAGAGATGCGTTTCAATGTCTGTTGGAGTAGTCGCATGAGTGTTGGTATCTGGATCGCGCCAAAACAGATCGAAAGGTCGTCTACGTAGAGGGTAGCGAGAACATCTTCCGGCAGAACCGAGGTGATACTGCTGATACTCAGGGCAAGGAGTGTGACACTGAGGACACTTCCATGCGGGAAAACCTCTTCCAGCTCCATTGGGCCAAAGAGAACTCCTTCCACCACTCTCCTCCGGAGTGTCTCCATGATAAGGAATCGCCATGCGGTATCATAGGCCTTCTCCATAACGAAAAGCACCATGGCGTAGTGCTTTCTACGAAGGAAGGTCTCGCACACATTTGGCAGTCGGAGCATAGCATCCGACGTGGATTAGAACTTGCGGAAACCGCACTGTGCGCTTTCGCTGTCTAGGCCAAAGGCTGGAGAACGGGAAGGAGGGTCCTGCAAAAACTTGCCCCAAATCCTTTTGACTCGCTTCCACAACTCTGCTAGAGGGGTTTTCTCGTTATATGAAGACATGTATGAACGCGAGGAAGAGAGCGGTGTGCTTCGAAATATACCGTAACGTAGCCCTCACGCGACGAATTCACCGATAGTGAAGTCGATCGGAGGCTCTTATAGCCTATGTTGGCATAGCGCATCTATCTGAGGGCCTTTTCACACTCGGCCTAAAAAGAAGGAAGCAGAGGGAGTGCAAACAGCTAGACGTTCTAGGAATAGTAGTTAGGCCCACAGCGATGAGGTTGCCAGGGAAGAACTCAACGGCTTCATCTACCGACCTAAACGCTTCGACATGGACAGGAAAATCAGTTATTTCCTGAAATGCGCATGCGCCAAGCAGCCTCGGGGCGGTCTCTCAGGCAGGGCCAGTTCAGAAAATGATATTTGAATGGTAAATTGATCACTACCATAGAGGTCATCGACTACCTCCTACCCCAAATCAGGCTGTGCATCCTGAGAGCACAGGGATAGATCAAGACAGGTAAATGAAGCGATCCTTGGGCAGTGATGCGTAAACTCATCCACATTTAGGAGACCTATCTTTTCTAACTCATTGATCAGGTCGGCAGGGACATGACCCCAGGAATTGACCGAAGTCCAACATGGTCTCCGGAAAAAAGATAGGTAACAGGGAACGGGAGGAGACAGGCTTCAGCACTACCACCTGGTTGGCCCGGAGTGCGCGGAAATTCCATTAAAGGAATATGCCCTCCAGGACTACCTTCGAGGATATGTAGGGACCATCTTCGAAGAAAAGACTCACAAGAAGGTCCGTACGCTTCCCGGAGGCATTTTTTTTTTAAAGAGCTCATCTGGCAACTGCCTACTTGGGCATTAGTCGCCGTATTAAAAACTACCTAATACTAGGCTACTTTAAAATCTAATGCAATAAAAAACACAAAAACAAAACAAAAACAACCCCCAAAACACCAGAAATTAAAAAAAGGGAAAAAGAAACGAGTAGTAAGCAAGCTCCTGCGTCGGGAGGAGGTCACCCCGGCGGAGGAGCGTGCAACCTATAAGGGAAAAAACAACAAAACAAAACAAAAAAAACCTGGTTAAATAATAGGGTGTTGACCGGCCATCCCCCAAAAGTCAACAAGTCTACCAGTCAATGTGCATGCACTCGTCCCGAAAACAAGGGACAGGCGGTAGCGACCCAGCCCATCCAGGTACCGGGACAGGTATCGTGCGCGAAGATCACACAGACTGGACATTCGACAAGAATGTGCCGAACAGTCTGGGGGACGACTTGGTCGTCACAATATGGCGCTGGCGAACGCTCCATCAAATGGCGATGCGTCAAACGTGTGCCCGATTAGGAGACGACAGAAAGCGACCAGAAGCCGACGCGACATTGGGGGATAGGTCCATGGGAAAAGTCGCGGTGCAATGGCACGCAACTTTAAGTTCCCTTCGACCGTCTCCCATCTTCTTTGCCAAGCAGTCCGAAGAGCTGCCCGTATTCCTGCCATGTAGTCGGTGTGAGGAAGAGCGAAACGCTGGTCCGGTCACAGAGTCCTCGCGGACTCTTTGGCGAGCTCATTTCCCGCAATTCCTAAATGCCCAGGAACCCAGCAGAAGATAATCTCAGCATCCGCCCGGCTCGCCAAAACCGTGGCGTCACAAATATCGCGAACCAGGGGATACAGAGATTCCAATGCCCGAGAGCACTCAGGGCGCTTTGTGAGTCGCTATACATCACAATCCGGTCTCCGAACCGGGCACATCGCGTGATCTCCCGTACCGAGTGGTGTATTGCCACCAGCTCAGCCGTGAAAACAGAGGCAGAGCCCCGCTGACTTCAAACAGAGGGGATATGGCGTGGAAGCCAACCCCCTCTTGGGACTTGGAGCCATCCGTATACACTGGCACGGTTCCAGCGTGACACGAGGTATGCTCCAAAAAGGTCGAACGCAATACTCCCTGCGCTGTACAAGCTTTGAAGCAGAGGCGTGGCGACAAATGGCCAAATGTGGTACCCTCCAGGGTGGCGTCCTGGGCAGAACCAGGGGCGCCAGCGACCCAAGAGCTACACCTAGCTCTCGAAGGAGTATCCTGGCCATAAACCCAAAGGGCTTAGGGTATGACTGGCGTCTCTCGGCCGCATAGGCAACGTCGAGATCAGCTGCGGATGCAGTGAGAGCTGTTGGCGACTCAGGAAGGCACCAGGCTCGCGCGTAAGGCGAGTGATGCATTGCACGAGGCGTAGACAAACATGCTCTCAATGGGGGAAGTGCGGAATGCACCGGTCGCAAGGCGAAGGCCGGTGTGGTTGATCGAGTTAAACTTCGGCAATAAACGCTCGGCTGCGGATGCATAAAACTCGCATCCGTAGTCGAGATTAGAACGAACAAAGGATCGAGAAAAAAGTAGGGCAGTAGCCCTATCAGCACCCCAAGCGCTGAACGTCACGGAACGGAGAATGTCCATGGCGCGGGTACAAGAGACCCTAAGGCTGCGAATATGAGCCTCCCAGGTGAGGCGTCGGTCGAATACAAGACCAAAGAAACGGTGCGATTCAACCACATCCAGGCGGACCCCATTAAGAAACAAATCTGGGTCGGGGTGGAGCCGTGGATGGCGGCAGAAGTGCACCACCTTAGTCTTGGCAAAAGAAAACCGAAACCTGTGGAGTCGAAGCGGCTCAATGACTGTTGGAGTCGACGCTCCAGAGTAGGCATTTGGGCCGCGCCAAAAGAGATCAAAAGGTCCTCCACGTAGAGCGTAGCGAGAACATCTTGTGGCAGCACGGAGGTGGTGCCGTTGATGCTCAGAGCAAAGAGTGCGACACTGAGGACACTTCCCTGCGGGACACCCTCTTCCTGCTCCTTTGGGCAGGAGAGGGCACCCCCACCCGTACGCGGAATCGAAGATCTCGCAAAAATTCAGATATAAACATTGGAAGGCGTCTCCTCGCCCCCATCGTATGGAGAGTCTCCATGATACTGTATCGTCATGCGTTATCATAGGCCTTCTCCAGATCGAAAAACACCGTGGCGTAGTGCTGTCTACGAAGGAAAGCCTCGCAGACGGCATTTTCCAGTCGGAGCAGAGCATCCGACGTGGAGTGGAACTTGCGGAAGCCGCACTGTGCAGAAGACAGATGGCCTCCGCTGTCCAGGAAAAAGGCTAATCTAACATTTACCAATTTCTCCATCAACTTGCACACGCAAAAGGTTAGAGAGATTGGGCGGAAACCGGCCGAAGGAGAGTGATCTCTCCTTGGTTTGCGAAAGGCGAGCACAGTAGCGATTCGCCAGGAATCTGGGAGGAGACCCTCCACCCAGATCCTATTGAACATATCTAACAGAAAGGCCATCCCTCGCTCACTCAGGTATCGAAGCATGGCGTACGGGACATCGTCCGGACCATGGGTGGTGTCCGCGCACGAAGCAAGAGCGGAGCGCAATTCACTCACAGTAAACCTGTCGTTAAAGGGTTCTCCGCCTCTGTAGGTAAAGTCTAGCCGGCGGCCTTCCGCGACATCACGACGTGCAATGAATCCTGGTGCAGCAGCATCCCGGCTAGAGAATGCGGAAAAGCGGTCGCGAAGGATTCCGCCACGGACGCGGGGTCCGAGATTGCGGTCCCATTCTCCTAGAGAACGGGAGGGGAGTCCTGCGAGAACTTGCCCCGAATCCTTGTGACTCGCTTCCACACCTCTGTTAGAGGGGTATTTCCAGTTAAGTGAAGACACGTATGCCCACCATGAAGAGCAGCGGGAGAGCTTCGAAATATACCTGAACCTAGCTCTAGCCTGACGAAATTCAGCGACAGGGAAATCGTTCGGGTGGCGCTTATAGCGCCTGTAGGCCATCTCACACTCGGCCGACCACCATGGGAGTGGTCAGCGTGCAAAACAGCCAAACGTTCTAAGAATAGTAGTCAGGCCCACGGCGATGAGGTTGCCGGAAAAAAACTCAACGGCCTCATCTACCGACCTAAACTCCTCGACTGAGATAGAGAATTCAGTCATTTCATGAAATAAAGGCCACCGCGCCCGCGTCAAGCACAATCGAGGTGGGCTCTAAGGCGGCAGTTGACCTGAAAATGATATTTGAATGGGAAAGTGATCACTACCATGGATGTCATCGACCACTCTCCAATCAAAATCAGGCTGTGCATCCGAAGAGCACCAAGATAGATCAAGGCAAGAAAATGAAGCCGTTCTCGAGCAGAAATGATGCCTGCCGCTCAGATCTCCAAGCAAGAGAAAGGGCCTCGGCAACCGTGCCACGACGCGGCGGAAGTCCCCCGCGTCGAAGTCAGCTGACGGTGGAATGTACGCAGAAATGATAGTATACCTTCTATCCAGGTGAAGCTGCATAGCCACTGCCTGAAAGGAGGTATCTAAAGTGAAAGGATGAACGGAAACATCATGCCGGGTGTAAACCGCGCATCCCCCAGCCCGGCCATCTCGCGGTGGTGGGGTCGCAAGACCCTTATACCCCGGGAGGGCGGGCAGGAAGCACGCGCCTAGCATGGTTTCCTGCAGAAAAATAGCTAAGGGGAAACGGGACGAGACGAGCCTCCGCAGCTCCTCCCAGTTGGCCCGGAGTCCACGGCAATTCCATTGAAGGAATATGCCCTCCAGCCTAGCTGGGAGGAGACGCAGGGGCCCTCTTCGAACAGAAGACCATCACGGGAATGGCCAAACGCTTTCCGGAGGCAGAAACCTGGGTGCTGTTGGCCGGACAAAATGATGAAGGCGCTGTCGCCTTCGAGGACCTATTGGGGGAGGTTGGGCTCGCCATGCGAGTCTTTTCGTCCCTCCGCTTCGAAACCTTAGGCGGGCATAGCGGCTTCGGGGGCGGGGGGCCCTCTTTTCGAGGAACCACCGTCTCCGAGCCACTCAGCCCACCAATAGGCGTGGGCGAAGGAGCCGAAGCTCCTTTGTTGCTGTCCTTCTTTAAGGGGACAGCTTTATTAACCTCTGAAGATTGCCTGGCGACCAACTTCAGGTGTGTTGCCTCCTGTGAGTCTAACGACTCGGTGGAGGCGCGTGGCCGTTTCGCCTTGCGGGAAACGGTCACGCTGGGGGAAGAGGGGTGGGACCTGGTTTTAGCCGGGGCTGGGTATGAACCCTTTTTGCCGCCAGATTTACCAGGGGAGCGCCCGGGTGTATTAGAGCCCGCAGAAGTGCTCCGAATGGGCGCGGAAACAACCGTGCTGGTTGGCCTGAATGGGCCAGGAGCAGAGGGTGCTTTTCTAACTATTAAGGCATAAGACGTCCCTGGCAGAGCCGGGCACGCCAGGACCAAGTCCTTAGCCTCGCGGAATGAGAGTCGATCCTGGGCCTGAACGGCCAGGATTTCTTTCTCAAGGAGATATACACCACATTGTTTCGAAAAAGCGGGTGCGGCTGTCCGCAATTGACACACTTGGCCACACACGATTTAGACTTATCGTGTGCGTCGTTGGAGTAATTTACACAGACTTCGGGTGACCCCGACTTTGCACGTCTACAAGAACGATTCGTATGGCCGAAGCGGTGACAGTAATAGCACCTCCGCCGCAGAGGAACGAATGCCTTCACGCGGTAGCGGTACCAACCGGCACGCACCGACTCAGGAAGCTTGTTACAGTAGAACGTGACAAAGAGTGTAGGGGTGGGTCTCAAGGCCCCTCCCTGTTTTCTCATCACACGTTCGACCTTGACCGTCCCATGGTCGGCCAGCTCTAAGGTGATGTCCTCTATGGAGTAGTCAACGACTTCCCTCACATAAACTACTTCTTTCACAAAGTTCATGGTAGAGTGCGGCGTCACACTCACCGGGGTGCCATGAAGTGTCCGAAGAGCACTTATCTTGAGAACGATTCGTGTGGCCGAAGCGGTGACAGTAATAGCACCTCCGCCGCAGAGGAACGAATGCCTTCACGCGGTAGCGGTACCAACCGGCACGCACCGACTCAGGAAGCTTGTTACAGTAGAACGTGACAAAGAGTGTAGGGGTGGGTCTCGAGGCCCCTCCCTGTTTTCTCATCACACGTTCGACCTTGACCGTCCCATGGTCGGCCAGCTCTAAGGTGATGTCCTCTATGGAGTAGTCAACGACTTCCCTCACATAAACTACTTCTTTCACAAAATTCATGGTAGAGTGCGGCGTCACACTCACCGGGGTGCCATGAATTGTCCGAAGAGCACTTATCTTGGCCGCCTCTGCGGGATTCGCCGCATTCTCCAGAAGGCTCCCGTCCGAGAAACGGGTCACCTTCGGCTCTCTACCAATTGCACTAGCTAATCCTCTCCTCTGATGGATCATGTTGCCCTTGGACAACATGCTGCCATCAGTGGAGCGAATAACGAGGAAGCGCTTGAAGCCAGCGGTCTCGAAAACGCCAGGTAACCTCTGAATGAGGGGCCCCGAAGTTATCGAGGCTCCGCCCTGTGCACTTTTGGTCTTACTCATAGTCACGGGCTTCGCACACGGGGGTAGAGGTGCCGGATGTGCCGATCTTTGGTCGCTTGCCAAAGTGGCAGCAGACCCATCCGTCCCCGCAGCCCCCGAGGATGGAGAGGAGCCCCGAGTCTTTTTATTGTTCTTTTTCTTTTTTCGAGAGGAGGGCGTGTAATGAACCCGCTTCTCACCTCCGCCGGTAGGAGCCCCCAGGCCAGATAGACCGGCCTCAGCCAGGTCTTTCTTGAAATGGAGAAGGTCCTGGTGGTCGCAGTGACACTGGTTGAAGGAGATCCCTCCCCTCCTTGTACTGTCTCGGAGACCCCAGCCGTTTGAGGCGGACTTTGCATAGGAGCGGATCCGGGTTAGGTGCTTGGCGCCGAGCCCTGATTCCCCCCCCATGGAAGGCCCTACCCTCTGAGGCTGGGTTGCCTCAAGGACCATGTCTATCACAGGAGGGGCCTCCAGTTGGCCATCCCCCCCCCCCCAGGACATCGCAGGTCCCGTTAGCAGTGTCACCATTCATGTGTGGGGAGGCACAGGCCTTGACTCCGGCAAGGTTCAGTATTCTTGCCAGCAGGTCTTTTGAGGGAAGCGACCGAAGGGGCCTGGCTTCCCTCTCCCCCCTAAGGGGGTTTGCCCTACCGAGCCGCTTCACTGGGGAGCGGTCGGTTATGAGCTGCCTGCTGGCTTTCTTGGCAGTCCCCTTGAAAAAAAAAGGAAGGACTGCCGCTGGAAAAAGGGAGGTGCCCGAAAGCACCTCTAGAGAAGGGGGTGAAGGGGAGTCTCCTACACCCGTAGGCGAAATAAAAGAGTAAGCCTCCTCTCCGGTTAGAGAAATATGGAGGGTCCCCTGAGCAAGCACAGGGAGGGGGACCTCCATTTTTTCCGTGGAGCTGCCTGAGGGGGGCTCCGTCGATGACACAAGGGGAATTAAGGGGAGATGTTTAATATTTTCATCATTGGGCATGGTGACCCTATTTGTTCCACGGAATGCATAGCTCATCACCCCTCGCAGTAGCCCGCCCTGCAAGGGGTGCGTACATGCCTGACTGAGCCAGGTGCTGCCATTCAGGACCACCCCTCCCGCCTGGTGGCCTGGCAGTCCATCGGCATGGCGGCTCCACCTTAGACACGGCGTAAAATTGATAGAGTGTGAAGAGGAAAGGAAAAAGGGATGTGAGGAAGGTATGAGTGGGGATGAAGCAGGTTGTTAAAAACCAACCCTCCCAGACCGGAGCTCAGGGGTTAGAGAACATTGTCCCCTCCCCCCTCAGCTCCGATCCGGGAAGGTTGCCTGGAAAGGAGGTCAGCATCTACCCTGTGAAATTAGAGGCTGACCAGAGAAAGTTGTGGGAGAGGTTGTATGAAAAGCGACGAAGTAGGTGAGAAAAACAGGCTATCTGAAGGAAGGAAGAGAGGCTAAGCTGGGGCCGGACGGAGCGCTGGATCCCGTCAGTACGGCGGCCAGGATGGCAAATCGCCGCGCCCCTTACGGGTTTCCCGGAGGCAGAACTTCTGGTGCTGTGTGTCCTTTTTAAAAACTGAGGCAAGGGGCGTCCCAACCAGAGCCGGGCGCGCAGGGTCCAAATCCTTAGCCTCGCCAAATGAGAGATGATCCATAGCCTGAATGGCCAGGATTTCCTTCGTAAGGAAATATGCACTACATTGCCTCGAAGAAGCGGAGCCTTACACGATAGGGACGACTTGGACTTATCGTGTGCGGACTTGGAGCAACTTACAGACTTCGGGTAAACCCGACTTTGCACGTCTACAGGAGCGATTCGTTTGACCGAAGCGGTGGCACGAAAGCCTTCACGCGGTAGCAATACCAACCGACACACACTGACTCAGGGAGTCTGTCACGATCGAACATGACGAAGAGTGTAAGGGTGGGTGTCGAGCCCCCTCCCTGTTTTCTCATCGCATGTTAAACTTCGACTGGTCCATGGTCAGCCCGCTCTAAGGTGATATCCTTTAAGGAATAGTCCACGAGTTCCCTCGTGTAAACCACGGCACTAACCAGCGTGTCTTTTAGTGTCCGAAGGGCACTAATAATGGCTGCTTCGGAAGGATCTGACGCATTCGGCAGAAGGCCCTCGTCAGAGAAAAGGGACACTTTCGGCTCTCTACCAATCAAGTTAGCTAATGCTCTCCTCTGATGGCATATTGCCCTTGGCTAACATACTGCCATCAGTAGAGCAAATAACCAGAAAGCGTTTGAAGCCCGCAGCAGGCTCAAAAACGCCAGGTCATCTTTGTATGAGGGACCCGGATGTAATCGAGGGTCCGATCAGCGCACTTTTGACTTTTGTTTTTGTCTGTACCTCCCCGCCCGGGGGTGCCTCGAGCCCAAATGTGCCTATCATGGCCTGGTCGCTTGCCGAAACGGCAGCGGACCCGTCCTTCTCCGAAGCCGCGCGGAGTGCGAGGAATGAACCTGCCTTTCTCCCTTTGGAAGGAGCCAAGAGGCTGACTGGCCGCACTCAGGAAGGGGTACCAGTCGGGGGACGAAGTTCCCCCACTTCTTATGAGTCCTCTGGGGCCCAACTGTCCTGATGAGAAGCTTGTGTTTGCACAGGGGCGGACTCAGTTACAGTATTTGGTACTGAGTTCTGGTTCGCCCCGAAAGAAGAAAGATCCTGCCATCTGAGCCTGGGTCACCTCTGTGAAGGTGACCATAGTCGACGGCTCAACGAACTCCGTGCCTAATACTTGCCTTAGTCAGTGAGCTTCAGCTGTCGCACCAGGTAGTGATCTCACTGTGTACACTGCTACTCGACTAAGGACCAATAAGAGAATGAAAGTGTGCTGGGCAGAAAGAACCTCTGTGGATAGAACAAGTTTGGAGAGGGGTAGGTGGGTATGTAATAAAGACAAGTAAAGATAGGCGGGTCCACTAACGAGTTGGGTAGGTGACCACAATCATACCTTGATACGAGATGATCCCAGGATGGCATGCAGCCCACCAAGGCACCATAACATGGCTAGAGAACAGTTCCCCCTTGTATGAAATTGGGGAAGACAAAAGGTTGAGGGAAAGCCATAATAGTAATATCTAATAATTATAAATAAATATAATAAATAAATAAAGATAAAGTAGCGCCGAGAGAGAGCGAGGAGGAAGCGCACTAACAACTTTCCCAGGACCATCAGAGTTAATGTCAACCCAATGACAGGTTGGGCTTTCCTATTTTGCACTCAGGCTGGAATGATGTGCAGTTCCTCCGTGCACCAAGTCCAACAAGCTATACAGGTACTTCCCTGCTGGATGTACAGGTCTGAGGATAGATGCGATTGAAGTTGTAACTGAGAATTGTGCGAGGTAATGCAGGAAGAATGGATGTGAATAAACTCGTGCTTGTGCGCCAAAGCTTGGGAGACTGCGTAAAAGATGCATTATATGAGTGTATTTAACTAAAGGGAGTCGAGAGAGAGAGAAAGGAGCGATATGCTGTATGAAAAGTGTGCAGCTACATTATGCTTGGATCCTTCTGGTCGGGATGGGATGAACTCGGACTTCACGCGATGCTAAACCTAATAGCACTCCATCGATGGAAAAGGCCAATGGCACGGAAAAGAAAGGAGGGTTAGTTTTGTGCTTAATAGGGCATAAAATGGTGGAAGTTTGAGGGTTTTCTTTTGTGGCATTGATGTCCACTGACCCAACTTTATAAAGTTAAAATTAAAGGAGTGTGTTCGTATACAAATGAGTGAAGTTATGGTGAGTAAGCATGTGAGGAAGGTACATCACCAAGCTTAAAACTGAGAGTACTAGAGGCTGGAGAGCATGTAAACTTCAATCTAAGTCTATGGATGATATTAAATGAATCAGACCTGATAGAACATCTGACGATAGGGGGGAATCATTCCAGGGCGGAATAGATAGAACTCTTCATGGAGACCATCGGCCATTTTCCTTCTTTTAGCTTCCTTCTTGTCCTTTATTCCCTCCGGTGAATCTTCGTTGAGATTAAAAAATGAAACCAGCGACGTCTGATCAATAAAAATAGTAAACATCAATTCAAAGTTCTCTCTCAGCACCCATAAAAAGTTGAAGACAATATAACCAAGAAATTCAATTCCTAGATAACTTGATTTTGAGTGCAAAAGGGGAAACAAAATGGTATTTAATACTAGTTAACTTAAGGTTAGGTTAAGTTAGGGAA
Organism: Ceratothoa steindachneri; assembly: GCA_963969495.1. Classification (NCBI taxonomy): domain Eukaryota; kingdom Metazoa; phylum Arthropoda; class Malacostraca; order Isopoda; family Cymothoidae; genus Ceratothoa; species Ceratothoa steindachneri. The sequence goes on from OZ018335.1 coordinate 38,626,720, forward strand.
CCAAGGAGTCTCGTGAGAAAGGTTAGGGAAGCTCATTATCAAATAATGCTGCGTCCCTACCAAGAAGAGTGTATCCGATTCAGAGACGACAGAAAATGAATCGATACCGTCAAAGCTCTGTGGGATTGGTCCACTAACAGCCTTCTACAGACATTGGGTCCAGGATGGCACACAAACCTACATGTGCGCGCCACAGCGAGGTTGCTCATGCTACACTTCACATCTCCTTCCAGGTGTGTAAATGAATAGATAAGAAGAAAGATGGAGGTAGTAGGAAGAGACAAAGACGTGGGAAATACAGGCATGTTAACCTTTATCCCCCACCCCTCCATCCCAACTGGAAGTGGTGAAACATCTCTCCCCTACCCCCATTTAGAGCCCCGATCAAGGATGGGCAGAAACTGGGGGTGACTAGCCTACAAAATTAGCTGCCGGCTAGGAAAATAGGTGAGTAAAGAATAACCAAAGGGGGGGAAATAGAAATGGCCATAAGCAATAAAGCCCAAGTAGTCTCAATCTAGTCTAAGACTTCTGAGGAGCAGTGAGGCTGGAAGGGTGGGCTAATCCTCTAGGTATCAGGTGTAAAACATTACACAGGTCATTTCCCTTGTGAGGTGAACCTACCATAAGGATCCTCTCTCGAGACAATCATATGCCTCCTCCATCATACCCCCAATGCATCTTATGCCCTGCTTTTTCAGAAGGCTGTCAGAACAAACTTGTTCCACACACACACTACCAACACTATACTTGCCTCCGCAAGGGGGTAACAGTCAGGGAAGGAAGTTCCTGCACTCCTTGTGAGTCCTCTGGGGCACAACCCGCTTGAGGAGAAGCTTGTGTTTGCACAGGGGGCTGGGGGACTCAGGTACGGTGTTTGGTACTGAGCTCTGGTTCGCCCCCCAAGGAAAATCCTGCCATTATTATTCTTATATGCTCAATCAGACTTTTCCATACACTTTGCCTACAATATTTAACAAACATTCCATAACATAACATAATTTCACAGATGTCAAGAGCCACAAGGGCCTATCAAAGGTCATCTGCATCTGTACAAAACCCGTCCACAAAATGCATCCATAGGATTGGGTCAGATCATGCATCTACAATATAGTATTTAAACAATCCACCGGAATGCGTTAAAAACAAAGAGGATCATCATCAAGGATCGTCAAAATCCAAATCACCCATAATATATAAAAAAAAACAACCCGGCATCCACAAGAATAAGTCCAGAATACCCTCCCTCCCCATATAATCCTCAAAACTGTGTTTGAAAACATTCAAGCTTGGACTGTCTACTGTCTCAGGTGGCTAAGTATTCCAGTAATCTACCACTCTGTTAGTGAAAAAATATTTTCTAACATCTAACCTGCAATTATTTTTTTTAATTTTCAAGCAATCTCAGGTCCTATTACTGCCTTCCAAATGAAATAATTTGCCAGAATCCAACTTATCCAGCCTAGAACATATTTTAAAAAGCTCAATCTATCTTCATATTCAAAGTGCTTCAGGGAAGGTAGTATCTTTGTTGCCATCCTGTCTAAAAAGTGGTCACCATGTTTGTATACAGTACTCTAAATGTGGCCTGACATATGAGTTGTAAGTTTAAGGATAACCTCTTTACTCTTGTAGCTAACATTCTTCTTAATGTAGCCTAGCACCTTATTTGCTCTATTTTTTGCCTAAATACACTGCTTCAAAAACTTAGGTTACCTATCTACTACTACACCCAAGTCCTTCTCATCCTCAACTCAAATGAATTTTATTTTCCATGTTAATAACTTTGCATTTTTTAAGTCATCTGCCACTTCTGAGCTCAAGTTAATAACATAATAAGTCAATCTGCACTTTAAAGCTACCCTCAACTTCTTTGACTACAGCTGCCAATTTAGTGTCATCAGCAAAAATTAACACTACTATTTACAGCCTCTTCAAAATCAATTATATAAAGTATGAATAATAAAGGGCCTAGAATCGATCCATAAGTTACACAACTGATAATGTCCCTCTACTGAGACCTCACCCCATTGAGTACAACTCTGTTTCCTCTTTTTCAGCATTTCAGCCATCCAATGCAAAACTTTACCACATATTTCATGCATTTTTAAAGGTGAACTAGTCTCCTATATGGAACCTAATCAAAAGCTTTGTAAAATCTAAGTAAATTTGCTAAACATGATCTACCTCTTCTAAACCCATGCTGAGCATCATTTATTAACATACCACACTCTAGATGATCAGAAATCCCATTCTTAACTATCTTAAGAATTTTACAAACAATAGAAGTTAAGCTTACCAGCCTAAAGTTATTCAGCTCCTGTTTACTTCCCTTTTAAAAAATTGGCACTACATTAACTAATTGCCAATCATTAAGTATTTCTCCAAACTCTAGTGATCTAGTATATATCTTTTCCCAATCAGAATCAGGCTGTGCATCCGAAGAGCACCAAGATAGATCAAGGCAAGAAAATGAAGCGGTTCTCGGGCAGAAATGATGCCTGCCACTCAGATCTCCAAGCAAGAGAAAGGGCCTCGGCAACCGTGCCACTTTGCATTTTTTAAGTCATCTGCCACTTCTGAGCTCAAGTTAATAACATAATAAGTCAGTCTGCACTTTAAAGCTACCCTCAACTTCTTTGACTACAGCTGCCAATTTAGTGTCATCAGCAAAAATTAACACTACTATTTACAGCCTCTTCAAAATCAATTATATAAAGTATGAATAATAAAGGGCCTAGAATCGATCCATAAGTTACACAACTGATAATGTCCCTCTACTGAGACCTCACCCCATTGAGTACAACTCTGTTTCCTCTTTTTCAGCATTCCAGCCATCCAATGCAAAACTTTACCACATATCCCATGCATTTTTAAAGGTGAACTAGTCTCCTATATGGAACCTAATCAAAAGCTTTGTAAAATCTAAGTAAATTTGCTAAACATGATCTACCTCTTCTAAACCCATGCTGAGCATCATTTATTAACATACCACACTCTAGATGATCAGAAATCCCATTCTTAACTATCTTAAGAATTTTACAAACAATAGAAGTTAAGCTTACCAGCCTAAAGTTATTCAGCTCCTGTTTACTTCCCTTTTAAAAAATTGGCACTACATTAACTAATTGCAAATCATTAAGTATTTCTCCAAACTCTAGTGATCTAGTATATATCTTTTCAAGAGCTACTACAATACTATCTACACCTTCTTTGAGTAACCTAGAATGAATGTTGTCTGGGCCAGATGACTTACTAGTATTTAACTCCAGCTCTTTAATTATTTCCCTGTTCACATTAATGGTATTCAACACTACTTCCCTTGACCTAGAATTATCATTAATTAATCTATTTTGATTTTCTTGTGTAAATAGTGAAGAAAAATGATCATTAAGAACCTCTGCTATATCATCAGATTCTTTAAACCCCTTCATATCTAATAGGCCCTATGTTATCACTGTTAGATTTGTTATTGATTCTATAATAACTAAAGAATTTTCTTGGATCTTTATTATTTTGAGCTAAATAAATTTCTGTTACCCTTTTACTCTTCTTAATAAACTTATTTAGCTCATTTCTGGTCGACCTATAATGATTTAAATTGTCAAAAGTACTTTCTCTCTGTAATCTTTGGTATGCCCTTTACTTCTCAGAAATTTTGCTAGCTATCTCCTGATTCCACCACGATGGCTTCCTACATTTCTTCCTAATAACCTTCATTGGGATACACTGCTCCTGGACTACCTATTTTTTTTATAGTCTTTAAAGAGTCCCACATTTCAAGTATTCTTTCTACCAAATTCTATATACCACCTGATCTGATTTAGCAAGTTAAGTAATTTATCGTAATCGCTCCTATAAAAATTTGGAGTTTTTGTGGAGTTTGAAGATGTTCTACCTTTCGCTATTCCCAAGTTAAAACAAACCATCTGATGATCACTATTTCCCAATGCTTCCCAGACAGTCAATTCCTGAACCAAGTGAGCATCATTTGAGAGAACCAGATCTAATATATTGGCACCACTTGTTAGCTTATTTATAAATTGAGTCAAAATATTATCCTCAAAGCATTCTATAAACTATCCTTTCCTATCGTATTTTTCCAGTCCACAGAATTTAAATTAGAGTCACCAAGAATAACTGGATCTACTTCACATCCTTTACTCATTTCCCTCATTAATGCAATCAGTCTGTCCAGGTGGTCTGTAAAAGGCTTCCAAGTGTATTATCTTATTTTTACTGACCTTAATATTTATCCATAGTGACTCAACTTTTCCTTGCTTTATAGAATTATTTAGATTTGAAGCAAGGTTATTTCTGATATAAATAATCCACCACTAGTCCTATCTCTTCTTTGACCTCCGTACATATCATAACCCTGTACTTCAAATTCACTCACATTGTCATGAAATTTATTTTCATTAACCCATGATTCTATTCCACATATTAAATCTATATCTTCATCAATAATATAACTAAATAACTCATCTTTCTTATTTCTAAGAATACGATCATTGGTATAAAGACAACTCAGCCTTCCTATCCCTGACGCACCTCTTTTAGCCTTCCATTCTATCCCCTCTGCATCTCTTTCCTTTCCCTGCCCCACCCTGTGCTCTTGTAGTTCCCTGACCACGATCAGTAACTAGTTTCCTACCTGTAAAGACCGAAAGACACTATCTAACTAATATCACAACACTAACCACAGCCTGACTTAGATGGAGTCCATCCAAAGCCTTATTCCCCAAACCATTCCATACATCTACAAACACTAATCCTGACTCCTCACACAGGTCTTTCAAATACTCATTCAGTCCAATTGTATGAGACAACCATTCCATCCCCACACCAAATCTTGGAAGTACACCTGAAACTCCTTTCACTCATCCTTTCAACTAAACTTTTGTATCTCCGTCGTAACTCACATGAAACCACCTTCGTTACATCATTTATTCCCAAGTGCATAATCACAACTGCATCCTTCTCATACCTCTTAGACACATCATTTACACCAGCACCAGGCAAACAAACTCTCACTCTCTTCCATTTGCTCGCACTCAACCTCCTATCTAAATATCTAATCTGAGAGTCACCCATCACAAGCACCTCAGTCATCCTCCTAGTCCCAGCATTAGCCTCCCTCCTGTTTTCCTCCAAACTACCACTTATTCCACTTTCTGCCACAACCACATCAGACAAATTACTTTCAACCTCTTCCTCTCTTAGGGCATCGAATCTATTAGTAAACCTAACAGATTCCATGTCCCTCTTACTCACACAACTAACTTGTCCTAACCTAGCCATTCTATCCATATTCACCCACCATTCATCTTCACTTACATCAGTCACTTCTTTCTCTCTAGTCCTTAGTCTAGGCCTATCTTAGATCCTACTGGTCCCAGCCACATTCTTCATGTTTACACTCACATCCCTACTCACTTGATGCACTAACTCACTTAATCTCTTGCATTCATCACACAACCAACTCGCCTCCTCTACCAAAGCCACATTTGCATGAGTCGCATTACACAAGGAGCATTCAGATACATTTGCTCTTCTTTCAACAGCCATACTGAGAAAACTTATTCCAAACCCTTTAATTAAGCAATCAAGAAAAGTGTTAATGAAAGGGGGGAGAAAATTAGGCCACTCTGAAACAAACATACAGGAGCTATTTCACGATTTAATTTAAAATATAATTAAAAATTCCTTGAGTACTTGTTGTAACACTCAATGATAACTATCTTCCTGAACTTAAATATATTACACCCCCCCAAAAAAACAACAACAAAAAAACACTGAATAAAGCGATCGCTACCGCTGTCACCAATATAGATAGCTTTTGCATTCACCTCCCCTTTTACTCTTATGAAGTGGTGCTATCAAAGCATTCTTACTCCTCAGAAACTACTCCACTTTCAGACTTTTTAACACAAGTATCAGACTTACTTGGTTGCCCCCCAGGTAAGATATGAGTTAGCCTGCATCTACCAATAAGGATGCCACTGCCAACGGCCGAGCCTAAGAGTCTCTAACTGAAGATTGGTTGTGGTTCTGTTTGTGGGGTTGAAGGTTTGGACATGTTGATAAAAGGTATTCAGCATTTTCTGAGGGGTTGTCTGCTTGGTGTAGGTGTTTGTAGTATTTTAGGTTTAGGTGGTGACCTATTCTGAGTCTGAAGAGAGACTCATGTTTCTGGGAAGGGTCAATTTTCTTTTGCTATGTCACAGGGAGGTGAGTGTAGCAAGGATTTGTTTGGAAGGTAGTGTAAGTGGTGACTGGACTATTTGAATGTGGATGCGATTGGTTTCTTTTTGTTGTTGTTCTGTTGAGTACAAAAGAAGTTTCTTTGTTATTCTTGGGGGAGTGGGTTTGTGTTGATATTGTGATATGAGTGTGATTGGGCGCAAGTCTTTGTATAGAACTGTGTGGTTATTTTGTGTATTTATGGGAAGAAATTTAGTTTCAGAGTGTAGGAAGGTTGTAGGGGTGGTTTGTGTGAAGCCTGTATTTATTCTAGGGAATATTTTTCAGTGTTTCGTGTGTGTGTGTGTGTGTTGTTGTTGCTTAGTCTATGCTGCCTGGTTGAACAGCCCCGAGCTCCTGAGGAAGGCAACAAGCAGCACCAGGTGCTTACACAAACTTTCCAGTGAGTGTATTTTATATTGTCAGCGTAGGTGGCTGTGGCTTATGCAACTTTAGCAGGTTTTTTTTTTTAAGGGGCCATCTATCTGGCAACAGACCACTTGGGCATAAGTCGCCGCAAACAAACAGCTTAGTTCTAGGCTACTTTAAAATAAAAATTCAAAAAGAAAACAACGATAAAAAGAGATGACAATGAGCTAGCAAGCTCCGAAGTCGAGGGAAGGTCAACCTCCACCCGGCGTAGGAGTGTGCGACCTAAAAAGAAAACAATAACAAAAAACAACAACAAAACCTAGTTAAATAAAAGGGAGAAAGCCGGCCTCCCCCAAAAAGTCTATCAGTCTACCAGTCATGGTGGACGCACTCGTCACGAGTACAAGGGACAGGCGGTAGCGACCCCGCCCATCCCGGTACCGGGACAGGTAACGTGCGCCAAGATGACCCAGACTGGGACATTCGACAAGAATGTGCCGAACAGTCTGGGGGACGAGGCGGTCGTCGCAATAGGGCGCTGGCGAACGCTCCATCAAATGGCGATGCATCACACGTGTGCCCGATTCGGAGACGACAGAAAGAGACCTGAAACCGTCGCGGCATTGGGGGATAGGTCCATGGGAACAGTCGCGGCGCAATGGCACCCAACTTTAAGTTCCCTTCGACCGTCTCCCATCTTCTTTGCCAAGCAGTCCGAAGAGCTGCCCGTATTCCTGCCATGTAGTCAGTGTGAGGAAGAGCGAAACGATGGTCCGGTCGAAGTCCTCGCGGACTCTTTGGCGCCCTCATTCCCCGCAATTCCTACATGTCCAGGAACCCAGCAGAGGATAATCTCGACATCCAGCCGGCTTGCCAAAACCGTGGCGACACGAATATCGCGAACCAGGGGATGCGAAGATTCCAATGCCCCGAGAGTCCTCAGGGCGCTTTGTGAGTCGCTATAGATCACAATCCGGTCTCCGAACCGGGCACGTCGCGTAATCTACGGTACCGAGTGGTGTATTACCACCAGCTCGGCCGTGAAGACTGACGCAGTGCCTGACAGAGCCCCGCTGACTTCAAACAGAGGGAACACGGCGTGGAAGCTGACGCCCTCTTGGGACTTGGAGCCATCCGTATACACTGGCACGGTTCCAGCGTGACACGAGGTGTGCATAAAACTCGCATCCGTAGCCGAGCTTCGAACGAACAAAGGATCTGGTAAAAAAGTAGGGTAGTAGCCCTATCAGCGCCCCAAGCGCTGAACGTCACGGAACGGAGAATATCCATGGTGGGGGTACAAGAGACCCTAAGGCTGCAAATATGAGCCTCCCAGGTGAGGCGTCGGTCGAATACAAGACCAAGGAAACGGTGCGATTCAACCACTTCCAGGCGTAACCAATTAAGAAACAAGTCTGGGTCGGGGTGGAGCTGTGGATGGCGGCAGAAGTGCACCACCTTAGTCTTGGCCAAGGAAAACCGAAACCTGTGCACTTCGGCATAGCGAGAGACGCGGTTCAATGCCTGTTGGGGTCGACGTTCCAGAGTTGGCATCTGGGCCGCGCCAAAAGAGATCGAAAGGTCGTCCACGTAGGGCATAATATGTGCCAGCAGCACCGAGGTGATGCTGTTGAGGCTCAGGGCAAAGAGTGTGACACTGAGAACACTTTCCTGCGGGACACCCTCTTCCTGCTCCTTGGGCCGGAGAAGGCTTTCCCCACCCGTACGCGGAATAGACGATCTCGCAAAAATTCAGATATAAACATTGGGAGGAGTCCCCTCGCCCCCATCGTGTGGAGAGTCTCCATGATACCGTATCGCCATGCGGTATCGTAGGCCTTTCCAGATCGAAAAACACCGTGGCGTAGTGCTGTCTACGAAGGAAAGCCTCGCAGACGGCATTTTCCAGTCGGAGCAGAGCATCCGACGTGGAGTGGAACTTGCTGAAGCTGCACTGTGCAGAAGACAGATGGCCTCCGCTGTCCAGGAAAAAGGCTAATCTAACATTTACCAATTTCTCCATCAACTTGCACACGAAAGAGGTTTGAGAGATTGGGCGGAAACCAGCCGGAGTAGAGTGATCTCTCCCCGCTTTGCGAAAGGCGAGCACAGTAGCGATTCGCCAGGAATCTGGGAGGAGACTCCCACCGAGATCCTGTTGAACGAATCAAATAGAAAGGCCATGCCTCACTCACCCAGGTGTCGAAGCATGGCGTACGGGACATCAACCGGGCCATGGGCAGTGTCCGCGCACGAAGCAAGAGCGGAGCGCAGCTGACTCAAAGTAAACTTGTCGTTGAAGGGTTTTCCGCATCTGGAGGTAAAGTCCAGCCGGCGGCATTCCGCGACATCACGACGTGCATTGAATGCTGGCGGAGCAGCATCCCGGCTAGAGAATGCGTAAAAGCGGTCGCGAAGGATTCCGCCACGGACACAGGGTCCAAGATTGTGGTCCCATTCTCCTGGAGAACGGGAGGGGGGTCCTTTGAGAACTTGCCCCGAATCCTTTTGACTCTCTTCCACACCTCTGCTAGAGGGGTCTTCCCGTTAAGTGAAGACACGTATGCCCGCCAAGAAGAGCGGGAGGCGTGCTTCGAAATATACCGGAATCTCGCCCTAGCCCGACGAAATTCAGCGACAGTGAAATCGTTCGGGGGCGCTTATAGCGCATGTAGGCATAACGCTTCTGTTTGAGGGCAGTCTCACACTCGGCCGACCACCATGTAAGTGGTCGGCGTGCAAAACGGCCAGACGTTCTCGGAATAATAGTTAGGTCTGGGGCGATGAGGTTGCCGGAGAAGAACTCAACGGCCTAATCTACCGACCTAAACTCCTCGACTGAGATAGAGAATTCAGTCATTTCCTGAAATGCAGGCCCCCGCGCCAATCACCACTGAGGTGGGCTCTCAGGCGGCAGTTGCCCTGAAAATGATATTTGAATGGGAAAGTGATCACTACCATGGAGGTCATCGACCACCCCCAATCAAAATCAGGCTGTGCATCTGAAGAGCACAAAGAAGGTCAAGGCAAGAAAATGAAGCGGTTCTCGGGCTGTGATGCGTCAACTCATCCACATTTATGACACCCATCTCAAGCTCTTTGATCAGATCGGCAAGGACTTGTCCCCTGGGATTTATTGAGTAATCTCCCCAGAGAGGATGCCTGTCGTTCAGATCTCCAAGCAAGAGAAAGGGCCTCGGCAACCGTGCCACGACGCGGCGGAAGTCTCCCGCGTCGAAGTCAGCTGACGGTGGAATGTACGCAGAAATGATAGTATACCTCCTATCCAGGTGCAGCTGCACAGCCACTGCTGGAAAGGAGGTATCTAAAGTGAAAGAAAGAATGGAGACATCATGCCGGGTGTAAACCGCGCATCTCCCAGCCCGGCCATCCCGCGGTGGTGGGGTCGAAGACCCTTATAACCCAGGAGAGCGGGCAGGGGGCACACGCCTAACATGATCTCCTGCAGAAAAATAGCTAACAGGGAACGGGACGAGACGAGCCTCCGCAGCTCCTCCCAGTTGGCCCAGAGTCCACGGCAATTCCATTGAAGGAATATGCCCTCCAGGCCTAGCTCGGAGCAGACGCAAGGGCCCATCCTCGAACAGAAGACCGTCACGGCAATAGCCGTAGGCTTCCCGGAAGCAGAACCCCAGGCGCTGTTGGCCGGACAAAGCACTGAAGGCCCTGTCGCCTTCGAGGACTTATTGGGGAAGGTTAATGTCGCCATGTTAGTCTTTTCCTCCCTCCGCCTCGAAACCTTAGGCGGGGGTTGCGGCTTCGGAGGCGGGGGGCCCTCTTTTCGAGGAACCAACGTCTCCGAGCCACTCGCTCCACCTCGGGGCGTGGGCGAAGGATTCGAAGCTCCTTTGTTGCTGTCCTACTTTCGGGGGACAGCTTTAGGAACCCCGGTAGATGGCCTAGCGACCAACTTTAGGGGTGTTGGCTCCTGTGAGTCTAACGACTCGGTGGAGGCGCGTGGCCGTTTCGCCTTACGGGAAACGGTCACGCGGGGAAGAGTGGGGAGCTCTGGTTTTCAGCCGGGGCGGGGTATGAACCTTTTTTGCCGCCAGCTCTATCAGAGGAGCGCCGTAGAAGGGCTCCGAATGGGCGCGGAAACAACCGTGCTCATTGGCCTGGATGGGCCAGGAGCAGAGGATGCCTTTCTACCTATTTAGGCATAAGACGTCCCAGGCAGAGCCGGGCGCGCCAGGACCAAGTCCTTAGCCATGCGGAATGAGAGTCGATCCTGGGCCTGAACGGCCAGGATTTCTTTCTCAAGGAGATATGCACCACATTGCTTCGAAGAAGCGGGGTGCGGCTCTCCGCAATTGACACACTTGGCCACACATGATTTAGACTTATCGTGTGCGGCCTTGGAGTAATTTACACAGACTTCAGGTGACCCCGACTTTGCACGTCTACAAGAACGATTCGTATGGCCGAAGCGGTGGCAGGAATAGCACCGCCGCTGCAGTGGCACAAATGTCTTCACGCGGTAGCGGTACCAACCGGCACGCACTGACTCAGGGAGCTTGTCACAGTCGAACGTGACGAAGAGTGTAGGGGTGGAGCTCGAGCCCCCTCCCTGTTTCTCATCACACGTTCGACCTTGACCACCCCATGGTCGGCCAGCTCTAAGGTGATGTCCTCTATGGAGTAGTCAATGAGTTCCCTCACATAAACTACTCCTTTCACAAAGTTCATCGTAGAGTGCGGCGTCACACTCACCGGGGTGCCATGAAGTGTCCGAAGAGCACTTATCCTGGCCGCCTCGGCGGGATTCGCCAGAAGGCTGCCGTCCGAGAAACGGGTCACCTTCGGCTCTCTACCAATTGCACTAGCTAATGCTCTCCTCTGATGGATCATGTTGCCCTTGGCCAACATTCTGCCATGAGTGGAGCGAATAACGAGGAAGCGTTTGAACCAGCGGGCTCGAAAACGCCAGGTAACCAATGAATAAAGGGCCCCGATGTTATCGAGGCTCCGCCCTGTGCACTTTTGGTCTTAGTCATAGTCACGGGCTCCGCACACGGAGGGGATAGAGGGGCCGGATGTGCCGATCTTGGCTTGGTCGCTTGCCAAAGTAGCAGCAGACCCATCCGTCCCCGTAGCCCCCGCGGATGGAGAGGTTGCACAGAGTCCTTTTCGTCTTTTTCCTGCTCTTTTTTTTTTTAGGAGAGGAGGGCGTGTAATGAACCCGCTTCTTCCCTCCACCGGCAGGAGCCCCCAGGCCAGATGGACCGGCCTCAGCCAGGTCCTTCTCCGAAATGGAGAAGGTCCTGGCAGCCATAGGGGCCCCGGTCGGAGGAGATCCCTTCCCTCCTTGTACTGCCTCGGAAACCCTTGCCGTTTGAGGTGGACCTTGCCCGGATTCCCCCCCCCCCATGGAAGGCCCTACCGTCTGAGGCTGGGTTGCCTCAAGGACCATGTCTATCTCAGGAAGGGCCTCCAGTTGCCCCCCCCCCCCCAAGACATCGCAGGTCCCGTTGGCAGTGGTGTGGGGAGGCACAGGCCTTGACCCCGGCAAGGTTCAATATTCTTGCCAGCAGGTCTTTTGAGGGAAGCGACTGAAGGGGCCTGGCTTTCCTCTACCCCCTAAGGGGGTTTGCCGGGGACTTCCATTTTTTTTGCTGGAGCTGCCGGAGGGCGGCTCCGTCGTTGTTACAGGGGGATTTAAGGTGATTTTTGTGATATACTCATCATTGGGCATGGTGACTCTCATTTTTTTACGGGACGCAATAGCACATCACCCCTCTCAGTAGACTGCTCTGCAAGGGGTGCTTACGGGCCTGGCAGAGCCAGGTGCCGCTATTTAAGGACACCCCTCCCGCCTCGTGACCTGGCAGCCCTTCAGCATGGCGGCTCCACCTTGGGCACGGCGTAAAATAAAGGATAGATGGTGAAGTGAGAAGGAAAAGGGATGTGAGGAAGGTATGGGTGGGGATGAAGCAGGTTGTTAAAAAAACACCATCCCCAACCGGAGCTCAGGGGTTAGGGAACGTTGTCCCCTCCCCCCTCAGCCCCGATCCGGGACGGTTGGCTGAGAAGAAGGTCAGCATCTACCCTGTGAAATTAGAGGCTGACCAGAGATAGTTGTGGGAGAGGTTGTATGAAAAGCGAAAAAACACAAGTGTTTTGAAGGAAGAAGAGGCTAAGCTGGGGCTGGACGGGGTGCTGAGTTCCGTCAGCCCGGCAAATCGCCACGCCCCTTACGGGGAACTTTAGCAGTGGTGGGGTACCAGGCTGGTGATATGTAATTAAGTGTGGTACAGAAAAAATGGTTGCTATAGGGTTGCTGGTGTCTTCTTTTGTTGTCCAAATGTGGTGCCTGTTAGAAAGCAGAGGACATTGATTTTTAGTTGCAGGCGACTCTATATCTCACTGTCCCTCCCCGTTCTGCTTTTTTTGGGGGAGTTTGGTAATGCATTGTAACTATTCAGCTGATTCTAACGAAATTTGAAACCCTTATGTTGTCTGACATTCTCTTTCGAATGATACGAGGGGCGGTCAATAAGTTTTGCAATTCGGACATAAGGAAACGAGATATGAGGAAAAGTGTTTTATTATTTTTCAATATAACTACCCCATACTTCAATGCACTTGCGCCACTTGTCCCCGAGGCTTCGAATTCCCGACAACCACAAATCTCCCGACTGCTGTTCAATCCACTCCTGGACGGCGAGCTGAACATCTTCATCGTGCCCAAACCAGCATTCACGCAGTGCAGCCTTGAGCTAGCGGAATAAAAAGTAGTCGCTAGGGGCCAGATCTGGACTGTAGGGGAGGTGGTTGAGCTCCTCGAATCCACACTCGCAACTCTGGCCATGTGGACTTTGACGACGTTGAAGTCGTTCATGAGGCGTCAGGTTTCTAGGGACCCAACGGGCACAGACCTTGGTCATGGCTAAATTGTCGCGGATGATGTTGATAACACTTCCATGTGATATTTCAAGTTCTCGCTCGATTTCTTCGACCTTCACCCGTCGATTTTCGAGGATCATCCTCTCCACACGAGCCACATTGTCCTCGTTGGTCACGTCTGACGGGCGTCATCTTCAAGGGACTCACGACCATGGCGGAACTCCCTATTCCAGCGAGCAATGGTTGCATAGGAAGGGGTGGTGTCGGTGTACACTGCAACCATGCGTTCATGGATCTCTTTTGCATTCTTGCCTTCCTTGGTCAAAAATTTGATCACTGCGCGGTGCTCAACCTTCTCCATTGTTGAAAAATTTGTGACTGACGATCGGCGATCAGCTACTGCTTTTGAAATAGACGAGGCAGGAGCGTGCGGCTGCAGGTCTTGACTTTTCATAACTTGTCCTAACACCCCCACAAACAGCCATCCCCCTTCTTCTATTTTGCCCTACTGATTCGCAAAACTTATTGACCACCCCTTGTATAATTGCCGAGGTCCTCTCAAGGTTAGCCCGTGAATTATTTTGTTTTTGGTAATACCATTGTAACTATTCGGCCGATTCTAATGAAATTTGAAACCCTTATATATTTTTTACATTTTCTTTCAAATGATATAATAATTGACAAGGTCCTCCCAAGTTAGCCCATAAATTATTTGGCAATAACATCATAACTATTCAGCCAATTATAACTAAATTTGAAACCCTTATGTTAATTTACATTCTCTTTCAAATGATATAATAACTGGCAAATGTCCTCCCAAGGTTAGCCCAAGAATTATTTTGCATTAAAATCATAATAATTCAGCCAATTCTAACAAAATTTGGAACCCTAATGTCCTTTACATTCTCTTTAAAATGATATAATAACTAGTAAATGTCCTCCTAAGGTTAGCCCAAGAATTATTTTGTAATAAAATCATAATAATTCAGCCGATTCTAAAAAAAATTGAAACCCTAATGTTGTTTTACATTCTCTTTCAGATGATATAATTGCCAAGGTGTTCCCAAGATTACTCCAGGAATTATTGAAAGTTTTGAAGGTAATAAAGTAATAAATCAGAATAAGTGAGATCATGCAACTTTGGTCAGCAGACGTTGTTTATAGTTTCAGAGCATTTTTTTGATATCGTGTGTATCATAGGTGATGCCTAATATTGTAGGTTTTATTTAGTGGGATGTGGTGAGTTTATAGTATGATGTTAGGGTTGTGGTTTGACTCATACCCGTCAGGTGAACTATGTTACTGGGGAGACTGCCATTTTGTTGTTTTGGAGTCAGTTCTAGTTGTATGGTATATGTTTTGTGTAATGTGTTGTGAGGTTATCTTGTATATGGTTGCACTCTTACGAGAGGAGTGTTGGGGCTAGGTAGGTCATGCATGAAGAAGTTAAAGAATAGGGCAGAGAAGATAGCCCCTTGTGGGACACCTATGTATAGGGGCATGAAATTTGAGTTTATCTAGTTGTAAATGACTGTTGCAAGTTTGTCTGAAAGGAAGATAGTGAGCCATTTGTTGTCATTTTGGTGGATTTGCCTGTTCAGTATTTTTTTAATAAGGGCACTTTGTCATGTAGTTTGTTTATGCCAATGGCTACTAATATGGTCTTTAAGGTGTGTTAGGTTTGTGTTAAAACTTTATACCGTGTTGTGTTTGCAAGCAATGTTTTTGTAGACTGGCTTTTACGGACACTGTGTTGTAAGGCGTCAAGCGGTATTAGTGTTTAGATTTATTTTTTAATGTTTTGGAGTGTTAAGAAAAGATATAAGGGGTGTGTATAATGATGGTAAGTTTTGGGACTGGGTGGCTTTAAGAATCGGTACAATGTTAGCTTCTTTTTTTTTTAGATATTTAATTAATTTCAGAATACAATGCATAGACTAAAATGGCAAAGTCTAGATAGGTGTGACCTGAGCTCAAATGGCATGCAGGGTTTCAGATAATATTTCCTTACAGCATTTTTTCAGTTTGCACTTCAGTACTTTGATGAGATTTGGTACAGGCCTTCTGTTTGAGCAGTGACCACACTCTAAAGTCTTGGGGGTTCGGATATTGTGAAGTGGAAGACCAAAGTTCCTTTGACCAAAACCCCTTCAAATTTGCCTGGCACCAGTCTTGATTTTTTTTTGTGTGAGGTTGCTCCATCTTGTTTAAGGAATTACAGAGGCATTTTCTATGGTGGTAACAAGGAGAAGACTTTTCCCAACATGTCTAAATAAACATGATGATTGATTTTTATCCTTTCTTCAATGAAGATTAGGAGTTATTTTAGCTCATTGATGTTATACCCACCTACACCATCACCATGCGGTTGGAGGGAACAGAGGTCATCTACTCCTGAAGAGCAATGCGTAATGACAATCACTGAAGGTGACTTCTGTTTAGATAGCCACTAGTCAACCAGAATCTTATTTTGTGACCAAACACGATCATCCTGTGAGTTGTGGTGGGTGGTCTGGACAGTGAACAACTTATCAACTATCCACAGAACTGGAGGAGAGATTTTGCTCTTTTGACTCTTATTTTTGATGGGATTGGAAAGCAGATGTCCTTTAGTTATCTTGAATGAACGATGTTTCAGATCATCTTTCAGCAATTTTTGAATGATCACATGGCTTACTTTTGCCTCTAAAAAAGTTATCTGGGATTCGTCATGGGATTTTGCCAGACTTTGTTCATCATGCTCTTGATTAAGGTTAAAGGCGGGGGTGGGGGGTCCTCACTCTTGGAAGAAAACTGCCTGTCTCAATAAGCCATTTACAGTGAGGTTCAAAATTTTGAAAATATCAGTCTTCCTGTTTCTATACAGGTACTAGATTGTTTCACATTTTCTAGTCATATTTGTAACAAGGTATTGTTCTTTAATGAATTTACAACTTAATTCACAAAATTCAATAAATCCTGAAAGAACTGCAATAAAATAATTAATATGTAAATATATTTAAAATGATTTGTAAAAAGCAGCCTACACCATGTTTCCATACTATAGAAGGGATAGAGCAGTGTAGTCAGTAGTAGTCGAAGATGTTTGTTAGGATTTGGATAGCTATACCTATATGGTCTAGATGTTTTAGGTGATGGATGGATATTTGGTTTGGGCTTGTGGTTGCCGAGTTTTTCACAGTTTGGATGATAGTAGCAAAGGGGAAATCTGCATTTGTTTCTGGGTATATTTCTTTTTGTTCTTTATTGTCTTTTTGTTTTGTGGAAGGTTGGTTTGTGGCTGAAATGTAGAAGTCTCATGAGGGTGTTATTAGTGTTGTTTGGGTGAGGGAATTTTGTTGTGTGTTGTAAGAGCTTTGTATGCGGGGGAGGAGGGCAGTTATGTGCATCTTTTTTTATTGTTTTCCAAAGTTGGGTTGCGTTCATTTGAGGGTATATATTTTTTACATTTCCAGACCCATTACAAAACATAATCACCCCTTTTTTTTTACCATTTATGTTACTTCCTCATCTACTATAGCTGCCTCCCAATTTCACACCTCTCAAAATGTGAATAACCTTTTGTATGCTCATCGTTCTCTAGGCTGATACAATACCTGGTTCGCACCCATTAACTTCCTCTTTCTTGCAGATATATTGTACACTCATCCAAGGAATCTGCACATCTAATTTTCAACTTCCCATTACCCTAAAGTAACTGTCCAATTTTATTCTTGATGTCCATAGTTACTAACCTTTTGCACGTGCTTCTAAAATAAATGCTTGCTCCTACATGGATCCAGAATAAGATTTGAAAAATCTCAATTTACAACCATTAAGAACTTAATTTATCTGGGAATTAAAATTAAATATTGCAAAAATCTTTGTTCAACTAAATCTTTAAAAAATAGGCTATGTAAAGCCCTTGAAACCATTAAAAATTTGGCTTTTTGTCCAAATTATGCAAATCTTTTGGCTTTGCTTGGCAGGCTTATTAAATTTCATTGTTCCATTAATGAGGCTACCCTTCTTTTGGGAACAACTCTCCTATAACTTCTATCGTACTAGTTAGTGGTAATCGTGTAAAAGTTTGTGCCCTCATTCATCTTCTCCATTGTCGTTCAGTCCCCTGTGGCAGGATCAGAGGAAACTCATTGTCAGTTTACTGTGATGCCTCTTTGATGGAAGATGTGGGTCTGTCATTCCTAATTATTTTTTTCACAAGCAATATATTTCTCCATGGAATCTAGTGCCATTAGTTTGTCTATATTCCTCCAGGTGAGAATTTTATCTGACAATCAACCTGCCATCTTTAACTCCCATAGAGAAAAATTCCCTAGGCCAATCTTGCACCAATTCTCAAGTGATACTTTGCTCCGCTTCTCTAAAATAGTTTAAACTGCCAACATTAACCTTTAGGACATCAGGTCTCAGTAAGATTTTGTGGATGCTCATTCCTGCACCTTTGCAGGGACCCTTAGACTGCCTATATAAGGGATCCCACAGGGCGGGAGACCTCAGTCAGTCTCTACCCTCCAGAGAGTAAACTTCTACAAGTTTCACCTGGCATTTCCCCATTCACCCGCCCTGAGTCTTCAAATAACCACTTCAATGGCCCCTAAAATTTGAAAATTCAAATTTCAAAACTATGTTTATATAACGATTTCACCTTTTATATTTATGTACTCAACATTTATTTTTGTCCCTTTCTTTATTAGTTTCTCTCTCAACCTTAACCCCTTTCTTCAAACTTCCTCTTAATTTAAAAATAAAGAGTAATCTTGAATCAATATGTGTAGGAGTAGTATCGCCAGCCAACGGTGGTTACAGAATGTCAGAAACTTGTATAAGTGCATACTGTGGAAGCTAGAGACTGACTTCATTTACTGCTTTCTCACTGAGACTAATGAATTGTTTCATTACTCTTTTAACATCCTTGAATATATACATACACATACCTATCTGACATGCTCATCTACACAAAGAAGCATCTCTAAATGAACCTGCCACTTGCGTCCTGTGACAAGTTTCACATCATTCCACTTCTAGCACAACCACACCCTACCTTTTTACTACCCTCTATCATTTCCTAAAACTTGTACATTTGCTCTTTTACCAGCTTCATACTTCCTTTCTCCTGCTCTCAACCATTCTTAGATACTCTTCCTTATCTCAGTGATTGAACGTGTGACAGATAAAACACAGTAAACACTCCAAGCTCACACAAGCACCACATTTGTCTAACACCAACTCACATCAATATGCCTTGGTCACCCATTTTGCATCAGCACACACAGAA
This sequence comes from Ceratothoa steindachneri, assembly GCA_963969495.1. Lineage (NCBI taxonomy): Eukaryota > Metazoa > Arthropoda > Malacostraca > Isopoda > Cymothoidae > Ceratothoa > Ceratothoa steindachneri. The sequence continues at coordinate 38,645,480 of OZ018335.1, forward strand.
CTACCTCTCGCCACGTGATGCATCTACAAAATCACTGACAACCAATACACTCCAAAACGTAATTCAGGCTCATAAAACATCACCTAGACATCTGTGGAGCTCAATATCTCCACAGTACACAAAACCTGGGCTGGTGCAAGCAAGATCCATACCTTCTTTCACAAAACAAGCGCACCCTACACTGAAATACACCAATTAATCTGGCAACCTTGACATCATATTCCTAAGCACAACAAAGCAAGCATTGAGTGTCAAAATAGGTGGCATATGGCAATGTTCCAATGCATTTCATATCTTAAAAGCAACGCATCAGCTAGGTTAACACTTAATCTGCACTAGCTGCCACCTTGAAAAACAGATACGGTTTAAAGGGAGGTTCTGTAAACCTTGGAGAACACTGTTTGGTTGGCAGAATTCATTGAGATGACTGAAAATGGGAAGGACCCTAAGCTAGATGAACATAAGAATGGGATGGGGGGGGGGGGAATAAAGAGTCTAGGGTGATTGTTAAAAATAAAAGTTGTAAAAATAGTGCTCCCCACTCAGATGCCTGTTCCATTTCATTAGAAAACACTAGACAAAATTTTATCAAAATAGCATGACGTTTACCTGGTGCTGAATGACCTTGAATTTTCACTCTAAAGGCAATGTAGTGTTAAACGGCAAAGAGGGCTTTGTCACACAAACAAATGCCAGAGATGGTTTTCTACATCTCCCATTAGTAGAAAAAAAACACTGGCATGTCTAGAAATATTGTCTACTACCTTATTAGAAATGACTTAATTGTAGTAGTACTAGTGTGGGTAGTAGTTAATTGTAGCAAAATCTCTCAATGATAACATAATTCATGTTTTTATCCGTCTAAAGTAGTATAATTTTTTTCCCAGATGTGCACTTTAGTCTTTGTGTGTGATAGTACTAGTGTGGGTAGTACTAGTGTGGGTAGTAGTTAATTGTAGCAAAATCTCTCAATGATAACAATTCATGTTTTTATCCGTCTAAAGTAGTATAATTTTTTTCCCAGATGCGCACTTTAGTCTTTGTGTGTGATAGCAAGCACCAAAATTTAGAAACGATACCCTTGTGGCACCACTGGAAACAATCCCTGGAGCCCAATGACCAGCTGCGAGAGAAGTCCTGGGTCTAGTTATTTACAAGCTCGATGTTCAGAAGACGATCAGCGTTTCGGCACACGAGGTCTCCCTCATTGTGCAAGAAGTCTGGGCTAGGGCAAGAATTCCAATGCAACGAATTGATAAGGTGGACACGAAGATCGAGAAGCTGCATAAAGAATATGCCCTTATCCGGAAGAACAAGAAACGCAGCTCCTCAGAGTAGTCAAGCTCCCCAGTGGCAGTGGCACTGATGCTGCTCGTGCTGTTGTCGACGCAGTGCAAGAATGGGGACTGACCAACCGAATCGTTGGCATGGGATTTGACACCACCGCAACAAACAAGGCGCATGTGTTCTAATTGAGCGAGCTTTCGACAAGGACTTGCTCTACATTGCCTGCCGGCACGACATCCTGGAGCTGTCTTTCTATCTGCAATGGGTCCTACCGCAGGGCCAGACGTCGGTCTGTTTCGACGTTTCCAGGCAAAGTGGGACTTCATCGATCAGCAACAGTGTGACCGGTGCAGCGAGAGAAGATGTCGCCCCTCTCCAGTTGGAAGTTGATGCAGAGTGGTTGAGAAAGGCACTGGATGAACGCACGGGACTCCGAGATGACTACAGGGAGCTACTGGAACTGACGCTTATCGGCGGTATATCGCAACGCGAGGTGCGGTTTCTTGCACCAGGCCCAATGCACCATGCCAGATGGATGAACAAGGTAATATACTCAGTGAAGGAATGGATGTTCCGGAAGCAGTTCACGCTGAAAACGAAGGAGGAGCAAGGCCTCCGGAGCGTCTCCGTATCCGCTGCGAAGATTTACAGCAAGGCATGGACGGAGGCACCAATGGCATCTGCAACTGCCCGTAATGATCTTGCGCTGCTCCAGGCCCTGGACTCCTACTCGACCATCAACAAGCCTGTGGCAGAGGCAGCACTGAAGAAGATGTTGAGTCACCTTTGGTACTTATCTGAAGAGCTTGTTGCTTTGGCCCTATTCGATAAGGACAAAACATTCGATGACAAGCGACGGATCAAGGCAGCCATCAAAAAAGAGGAAGAGGATGGTGATGAATCTCCATCAAAGTGACCCACATTTGCTGCAAGTGCGATCGCTGGGCACTGACTCAAAGATTTTGTGACTGCCCACACCGCCAGCTTCCTTAAGAAAATGCACCTGGACAGTGACTTTCTGGATGCAAACCCTGGTGAGTGGCCGAAACATCCTGCCTACCAGGCTGCATTAGCAGCAGTGCATGGCCTCTGTGTCACAAATGACCACATCGAGCGGTGCGTCGCCCTTATTCAGGAGTACAAACGCTTGCTGACACACGGCGACGAAGATCAGCTCCAATTCCTCTTGAAAGTTGTCGCAGACCATCGCCGTCTGTACCTTGACGCACGGAAACGCACTGGGCAACGATGAGTGGTTGGAAGCCCTGAAACCTTCGTCATGAACAACTAATACTCCCTATAAGGGAGGGGTACCCGGATTCCAGTGCCTGAGCTCCAGGGGTAAAACTTTGACATCATTGAGCACCAGGTAAATCTTACCCAAATTAAATGAAACTTTACCCATGGGTTTTTCTCATCAATGCGAACAGGATTCCGGGTGGGGAGCATAAAAATTTGCAATATAAAATTTCACCCCTAGAGATAACAACCACCCTAATAAAGACAAACCAACCTTAACCAGTTTCTGACATTGGGATTGGCACGCTTCAATGCCAGAACAACTACCCCCCACCTTGTATGGGCAAGTGCAAATGTAGCAAGGACATCAGGGTATTATTTTGTGACCAGGATGTTCGCTGACCCCCTTCCTTTTCGTGGAATACTGAAAATAATGCTCATCAACATGAATCACTTTTTCACAGGAGGCTCAGTGCGCATCAACTCTACAAAAATTTACCTCTATGCCCCATCAAGCACAAAGTCATCATCATTTTTTTTCACATGCCCAAAAGGGCCCGTGCAAGCATACCCACCCTATAGAATATTCTCCACTGGCTCCATTTTAAATACATTGACCAACACACTCCTCTTTCCCTCATCACAGATACCTCTCATCTTCCACACACCTAATCTATTCATACATTGATGCAGATTGACTGGCATGACTTGAAGGGGTACACAACAACACTGCCCACTACCACCACTGAGTATTGCGACCCCCCCTGCCCTAAAAAAAACTTGGTTGCACAGTTTCTCAAGTAGTAGTCCCCATATCCGGACTTAGTCAATTTTTACAACACACGCTAGAAGAGGGTATGGGTATTTTTTCCCTGCATCATGCACAAAAATAATAACTAAAATACATGTAAGAACATGGGTTGGGATAGGATACATGTCCTTCATCTTTACATCTTTCATCCCTGACCTTAGTGTTTGGAGTGGCCAGTCACCTATATACACTACACACCTTTTTCTTGTTACCATGAACATTTTTATAAGGCAAGGTGTAGTTGGCGTAATTTCTCTTAGCTTCAACTCTTGTTTTCATTCCACCTGTTAAAGACAGAGTATTATATTAGCTGCAAACTACAAGTGATTTTGATGATACCAAGTCTCCTTCATTAAACAACAAACTGCTTGGAGGATGCCACTTGCCTGTATCAACGCCAGAAGATAATAAAAAAAAACTAAGAAAGAATATAAAATTGGGAGAAAAAAACCCAGAGGATAGAACTGCAGAGAAAGAGTACCATTCCAAACACAAACTCACCAAGGAAAAGTGAAAGGAGATCAATAGAAACTTAAAATGGTATATTTACAAACCTTAATTTACCTTTACATACACCTTATAAATACCACTTAACACTAGAATTCTTAAATTTATCCAAGCACCTAAGTTTCTATTAATATTTACACACAACACGGAGTAAACACTGAAGGCAAAGGCAGTTTTAAATTGAGAAAGATGAGTTATGGAAAACCACCAAAATGAAATAAGTAGAATCAATCTAATTAGATAAGGGACGACTGAGTGCCAAGAAAATAGAATTTGAGCTTTCCACAAGAGGATAAGAGAAATTAAATCCTCCATTCTGTTTGGGAAAACTTGAGCTTACAAAATGATGAATAAATGCAACAAGAATCTGTCAAGATCTGCTTAGCGAGACCTTGACAAGACCCAAGAAAATCACATGGATCTATACATGATTCTATAATACATATATCTATGATTCCATACATAGTTACCGCAAGCCTAGGGACCTGCAGCCTCAACCAGTTAAGACAAATGGATGAAGTTTACCTAGAGAACAAGCACTTCATTTACTTGCATATTTGGTCCTTGTTGTTCCAGCTTGAGTGTTTTTTTAATGCTAGGGGTTTTACCACGGATAGGCACTCAATTAAGATAACATATTTCTCAACGAGGCTCTACTGATTAACATGGGATCCGAACCACGGGTATGTAACACAACAACGATAAAAAGGGAAGATCGTAACAATTAGGAAGCAATCTCCGGCGTCGGAGAAAGGTCCCCCTCCCCCCGGCGCAGGAGCGTGCGACCTACAAAGAACACGATAACAAAAAACAAAACATAGTTAAATAAAAGGGAGAAGGCCGGCCTCCCCCCAAATGTCTAACGGTCACCAGTCAAAGAGCACGCACTCGTCCCGAGTACAAGGGACAGGTGGTAACGACCCCGCCCATCCCGGTACCGGGACAGGTAACGTGCGCGAAGATCGCCCAAACTGGGACATTCAACAAGAATGTGCCGAACAGTCTCGGGGACGACAGCCTTCACAGTAGGGCGCTGGCGAGCGCTCCATCAAATGGCGGTGCGTCCCACGAGTATACCCAATTCGGAGACGACAGAAAGCAACCTGAAGCCCTCGCGGCATTGGGGGGTAGGTCCATGGGAACAGTCGCGGCGCAATGGCACGCAACTTTAAGTTCCCTTCGACCGTCTCCCAACTTCTTTGCCAAGCAGCCCGAAGAGCTACCCGTACACCTGCCATGTAGTCAGTGTGGGGAAGAGCGAAACGATGGTCTGGTCGCAGGGTCCTCGCGGAGTATTTGGCGCCATCAATCCCCGCAATTCCTACATGTCCAGGAACCCAGCAGAAGATAATCTTGACACCCGCCCGGCTCGCCAAAACTGTGGCGTCACGGATATCGCAAACCAGGGGATGCGGAGATTCCAATGCCACGAGAGCACTCAAGGCGTTTTGTGAGTCGCTATAGATCACAATCCGGTTTTCGAACCGGGCACGTCGCGTAATCTCCCGTACCGAGTGGCGTATTGCCACGAGCTCGGCCGTTAAGACAGACGCAGCGCTTGGCAGAGCCCCACTGACTTCAAACAGAGGGGATACGGCGTGGAAGCCGACCCCCTCTTTGGACTTGGAGCCATCCGTATACACTGGAACGATTCAGCTTGACATGAGGTGTGCTCCAAAAAGGTCGCACGCAATACTCCAAACGCTGTAGAAGCTTGGGAGCAGAGGTGTGGCGACAAATAGCCAAAGGTGGTACCCTCCAAGGTGGCGTCCTGGGCAGAACCAGGGCGCCACTGGCCCGAGAGCTATACCAAGCTCTCGAAGGAGTATGAATGGCGTCTCTCGACGGCATAGGCACCGTTGAAATCAGCTGCGGATGCAGTGAGAGTTGTTGGCGAACAAGGGAGGCGCCGGGCTCGTGCGTACAGGCAAATAATACACTGTGCACAGCGTAGAGCGAGTGGCATCTCCCCAGCATCGACTACTAGGCTCTCAATGGGAAAAGTGCAGAAGGCACCGGTCGCGAGGCAAAGGCTGGTGTGGTGGATCGAATCCACCTTCCGCAATACACGCTAAGCTGGGGATGCATAAAACTCGAACCGTAGTCGAGCTTCAAATGAACAAAGGATTGATAAATAAGTAAGGCAGTATTCCTATCAGCGACCCAAGCGCTGAAGGTCATGGAAGAGCGTTGGACCTGCTTCGAAATATACCGGAACCTAGCCCTAGCCCGACGAAATTCCCCGACAGTAAAATCGTTCGGGCGGCGCTGATAGCGCATGTACTCATAACGCTTCTGTTTGAGGACCGTTTCATACTCAGCCGACCACCACGGGAGTGGTCGGCGTGCAAAACAGCCAGACGTTCTGGGAATATTGGCCAGGCCCGCGGCAATGAAGAACTCAACGGCCTCATCTACCGACCTAAACTCCTCGACTGAGATAGAGAATTCAGTCATTTTCTGAAATGCAGGCCATCGCGCCCGCGCCAAGCACCACCGAGGTGGGTTCTCAGGCGGCAGTTGCCCTGAAAATGATATTTGAATGGAAAAGTGATCACTACTATGGAGGTCATCGACCACTCCCCAATCAAAATCAGGGTGTGCATCCGGAGAGCACAAATATAGATCGAGGCAAGAAAATAAAGCAGCTTTCAGGCAGTGATGCGTAAACTCATCCACATTTAGGAGACCTATCTCAAGCTCGTCAATCAGGTCGGCCAGGACTTGACCCCGGGGTTTAATAGAATAAGTCTCCCCAGAGGGGATGTCTACCGTTTACATCTCAGAAAAAGAGAAAGGGCCTCGACAACCGGCAATGACGCGGCGGAAATCCCGCTCGTCGAAGTCGGCTGACGTTGTAATGTACGCAGAGATAACATTATACCTCCTATTAATGTGCAACTGCACAGCTACTGCCTGAAAGGAGGTATTAAAGCGAAGAGAAGAACGGAGACATCATGCCGGGTGGAAATCGCAAATCCTACCGCCCGGCCCACATCCCGTGGTGGTGGGGTCGCAAAACCCTTATACCCCGGAAGGGAGGGCAGGGGCGTGCGCCCAGCATGGTCTCCTACAAAAAGATAGCTAACGGGAAACGTGACGAGACTAGCCTCCGCAGCTCCTCCCAGTTGGCCCGGAGTCCACGGCAATTACATTGAAGGAATATGCCCTCCAGGCCTAGCTCAGGAATATGGGGGACGCGGGGGCCCTCTTCGAACAGAAGACCGTCACGGGAATGGCCGTACGCTTCCCGGAGGCACAACTCCGGGCGCTGTTGGCCGGACAATGCGCTGAAGACTCTGTCGCCATCGAGGACTTATTGGGGGAGGTTGGGCTCGCCATGCGAGTCTTTTCCTCTCTCCGCCTCGAAACCTTAGGCGGGCGGGGCGGCTTCGTAGGCAGGGGACCCTCTTTTCGAGGATCCAACGTCTCCGAGCCACCCAGCCCACCAATGGGCGTGGGCGAAAGAGCCGAAGCTACTTTAGTGCTGTCCGCCTTTCGGGGGGCAGCTTTAGGAACCCCGGAAGACGGCCTGGCGACCACCTTCAGGGGTGTTGCCTTCTGTGAGTTTAACGACTCGGTGGAGGCACGTGGCCGTTTCGCCTTACGAAAAAAAGTTACGCTGGGGGAAGGGGGTGCAAGGGCCCTGGTTTTAGCCGGGGCTAGGTGTAGGCCCTTTAGCCGATAGCTTTACCAGGGGAGCGCCCGGGGTGGGCAGAACTCGCAGAAGGGTTCTGAATGGGCGCGGAAACGACCGTACTCGTAGGCCTGGGGGTGTCTTTTTCAACAGTGAGAATAGGACGTCCCGGGTAGCGACGAGCGCTCCAAAACCAAGTCCTCAGCCTCGTCAAATGAGAGACGATCCTGAGCCTAAACGGCCAGGATTTCCTTCTCTAGGAGATACGTACCACAATGCTTGGAAGAAGCGGGGTGCGATCCTCCATAATTGACACACTTGGCCACACACGATTTGGACTTATCTTGTGAGGACTTGGAGCAATTTACACAGGTTTAGGGTAACCTCGACTTTGCACGTCGACAGGAGCGATTAGAATGGCCAAAGCGGTGCCAGTGGCAAGAATGCCTTCACGCGGTAGCGATACCAACGGGCACGCACCGACTCAAGGAGCTTGTCACAGTCGAACGTGACGAAAAGTGTAAGGGTGGGTCTCGAGGCTCCTCCCTGTTTTCTCATCACGCGTTCGACCTTGACCGCCCCATAGTCGGCCAGCTCTAAGGTGATGTCGTCTATGGAGTAATCCATGATTTCCCTCACATAAACTACTTCTTTCACCAAGTTCATGGTAGAATGCGGTGTCACACTCATGGGCGTGCCATCAAGTGTCCGAAGGGCACTAATCATGGCTACCTAGGGAGGATTCGAAGCATTGGCTAAAAGGTTCCCGTCCGAAAAACGGGTCACCTTCGGCTCTCTAACAACCACACTAGCTAGGGCTCTCCTTTGATGGATCATGTTGCCCTTAGACAACTTGCTGCCATCAGTGGAGCAAATAACGACGAAGCGTTTGAAGCCAGCGGGCTCGAAAACGCCGGGTAGTTTCTAAATGAGGGGCCCCGACGTAATTGAGGCTCCGCTCTGTGCACTTGTACCTTTGATCTTTGTCAGGCACTCCGCACCGGGGTTGGTAGCGGGGCCGGACGTGCCGATCTGTCTTGGTCGCTTACCGAAGCAGCAGACCCATCTGTCCCCGTACCTCCCGCGGATGGAGAGGAGCCTCGATTCTTTTTTTTTTGTTTCTTTTCTTCTTGAGAGAGGAAGGCGGGGAATTAATCCGCTTTTTCCCTCCGCCGGCAGGAACCGCCAGGCCAGATGGACCGGCCTCAGCAAGGTCCTTCTCCGGGATGGAGAAGGCCCTGGCGGTCGCAGGGGCATCGGCCGGAGGAGATACCTTCCCTCCTTGTACTGCCTTGGAGACCAGAGCCGTTTAAGGAGGACCTTGCATAGGGGCGGACTCGGGTTCGGTGCTTGGCGCAGAGCCCGGATTCGCCCCATTGATGCCCCTACCGTCTGAGGCTGGGTTGCCTCAAAGACCATGTCTATCTCGGGGAGGATGGGCTCCATTTGGCCAAGCTCCCCCCAGGACATCACAGGTCCCATTGGCAGCGGTGTCATGAGTCGAGTATGGGGAGGCACAGGCCTTGACCCCCGCTAAGGTTAGTATGTGAGCCAGCAGGTCTCTGGGGGGAAGCGGCCGATGGGCCCTGTCTTCCCTCTCCTCCTTAAGGGGTTTTTCCTTACCGAGCCGCTTCAATGGGGAGCGCTCGGTTATGGGCTGCCTGCTGGCTTTCTTGGCAGTCCCCTTGGAAAGTAAAGGGGGGACTGCCGCTGGAAAGAGGGACGCACCCGAGGGCACATCCAGACAAGGGGGGAAGAGTCAGTACCCTACACCCATAGGCAAAGGAGAGGAGTAAGCCTACTCTCCAGTCAAAGAATTTTGGAGGTTCCCCTGTGAAAGCACAGGGGAGGGGACCTCCCTTTTTTCAGTGGAGCTGCTCGAGGGTGGAACCGACGGTGGACGAGGGTAAATTGAGGGGAGACTTTTGGTTTTGTCATTATTGGGCATGGTGACCCTATTTTTTTATGGGATGCAGACGCTAATCACCCCTTGCGGTAGCCCGCTCTGCAAGGGGAGCGTACGGGGCTGGCAGAGCCAGGTGCCAACATTTAAGGACACCCCTCCCGCCTGGTAACCTGGCAGCCCTTTGGCATGGCGGCTTCCCCTTGGGCACGGCATAAAAAGGATAGTGTGTGAAGTGAGAAGGAAAGGGGATGTGAGGAAGGTGTGGGTGGAGATGAAGCAGGTTATTTAAAACCCACCATCCCAAACTGTAGCTCAGGGGTTAGGGAACATTTTCCCCTCTCTCCTCAGCCCCGATCCGGGATAGTTGGCTAGAGAAGGTCAGCATCTACCCTGTGAAAATAGAGGCCGACCAGAGAAAGTTGTAGAGAAAGTGAGGAAGTAGGGGAGAAACACAGGTTGTCTGAAGGAAGCAGAAGAGGCTAAGCTGGGGCTAGACAGGGTGCTGAGTTCCGTCAGCACGGCGGCCAGGAAGGCAAATTGCCGCGCCTCTTACGGGGGTATCCGTACGAGAGGAGTAAACCTCCTATCCGGTCGGAGAGGTTTAGAAGTCACCTATGAAAGCACAGGGGGTAGGGCCTCCAGTCTTTCAGTGGAGCTGCCCGAGGGCAAGCTCCGACGATGTTACCGGGAAGTGAACATGGTTTTGGTTTTGTTTTGTTTTTTATTTTCTCATCATTGGGCATGGTGACCCTATAGTTTTTACCTGATGCAAACGCTCATCCCTCATGCAGTAGCCCGTTCTGCGAGGGGTAAGTACGGCGACAGCAGAACCGGCTGACGCTATTTGAGGCCACTCCTCCCACTTAGTGACCTGGCAACCCATCAGCAGTGAAAGGAGAAAGGGTATGTGGGGAAGGTGCTGGTGAGGATGAAGCATATTGTTAAAAAAATCCACCACACCCCAAACCGGAGCTGAGGGGTGAGGGGACGTTACCCCCCCCCCCCCACACACACACACACACTCTGATCTGGGTTGGTTGGGTGAGAGGAAGCTGGTCGGCGTCTACCCAGTGAAATTAGAGGCTGACCAGAGAAAGTTTTGGGAGAGGTTGTATGGAAAGTGAGGAAGCAGGGTAAGAAGACAGGGTCTCAGAAAGAAGAGGCTAAGCTGAGGTCAGACAGGGCGCTGAGTCCCATCTGCACGGCGGCTAGTAAAGCAAATTGCAGGCTGCCTGCCTGCTCTCTTGGCAGTTCTCCATGGAAATAAAGGAAGAACTGCCACTGTAGAGGAAATGGAGTCGCCTAAGGGCGCCTCCAGAGAAAGTGGTGAGTCCACCACACCCATAGGCCTAGGAGAAGAGTAGGTCTCCTCTCCCCTGAGAAAGCACAGGGGAAAGGGGCCTCCTTTTCTGCTGTGGAGCTGCTCTAGAGCGGTTCCGACGATGGTCAAAGATAGGTAGAGGGGTCTAAATAATCTTCATTAATGGGCATGGGGACCCTATTATTACCACGGGATGCAAACGCTAATCACCCTACACAGTAGCCTGCTCTGCGAAGGGTGAATACAGGGCCTGCAAAGCCAGCTGTCGGCATTAGAGGCCACTCCTCCTGCTCGGTGGCCAGGCAGCCCATCAGCATGGTGGTTCCACATTAGGCTGGGTGTAAAGTCAATAGACTGTGAATAGAGAGAGAGGGGGGGTATGCAAGGAAGGTGAGGGTGGGAGGTGAAGCAGGTTGTTAAAAACCCACCATCCCAAACAGGATGTCGGGGAAAGGGGTGTTGCCCCCTTCCCCACTCAACCTCGATGCAGGATGACTGGGTGAGAGGAAGCTAGTTGGTGTCTACCCTGCAAAATTAATAGGCCGACCAGAGAAAGTTGTGTGAGAGGTTGCAGGAAGAGTGAGGAAGCAAGGTAAGAAGAAAGGGTGTCAGAAAGGAGAAGAAGATAAGCTAGGGCCAGACAGGGCGCTGGGGCTCATCAGCATGGCAGCCAGAGAAACAAATTGCCATGCCCCTTACGGGGTTGGGTTCCAGACTGAGTATCTCCACTAATTTAACAAGCGGGCTCAGTCGCATTCAATCGCCTTATATGGCGCATTCCTAACACCATGCTGGTCCCATTTGTACATTCACATCACAAAGAGAGATAATAGGAAAAGACACAAAAAAAGCTACCATGATTGACTCACCTGCTTGCCTAACTCTGAAGTCAAATGTCTGATATATCCACGCAGTGGGGTCGGTTCTGGGGTCGTATCCTAGTTTAACCCAAAGATTTCTCCAAGGACCAGAATGGAAGTAATATGACAGGGTCGGGAGAAGGTACTGTCAATTGAAGAAATTTTACGTAAGGGAGTGAATCCCTTTCATGTATGGGGAGTGGAGGAATACAACCACATGGACTGAATTGCACATCGCAAAAGGCTACTAATTGTGATTGAGAGCTACACATTAAATGGGTGGAGACATTTGGTTAGGAGCAGCTTTTCCCTGTCTTTGAGCTATCCCTTCTTGCCGCAGCTAACAAGAGAGAGCCATTGTTAGGTTGGGAACCAAATTTCTAGTATGGATGCACTGTTTGTTATATGACCCTGGAATAGAATATTATCTATTTGTCTCTATATATGTTTAGATGTTAATTAGGGGATTAATTTTATATTTAAAGCTTTAGGCTAATTAGTGGATGAGTCACTAATGCTACCAGAACCCAATGAGAAAATGGTCTGGGAAATCAAAAACTCAACAAACCTCTGAAAAATGCAAGATAATTTAAGAGAATACTAGAATTCATACAGAAGCTTACCTTCCATTGGTTTGATAACCTTATTGAGCAAATGATTCCTTTATAGTGAGTTTTATCTTCAAAATATTCTCCTTTTTCAGTAGGTCCCTCTTGATGGGACTTTAGGATAAATATCTTCAATTGTTGAATAAAGGTAATAACTTTAGGATTCCTGGTTGTTAGTCTGATGGACAATCAGCTACTGGACTGGTTAGAAAGATTTCATCCAGCTATGGTTCTGCCACCTGGTTTGCTGAGTGGCTGACAGTCATTTTGTCAAACTGGTGGTTGCTTAGCAACAGTGGCTAAGTAATAAATATTTATAAAAGGTATCTTCTGCCCATCTTTGGAAGATATGTATAAATTGATACATACATATGCATTCACATGCATATGTATGCTTTTTATAATAACATTTAAATTATATTAGGGAAAATATTTAATTAAATGGACAAACTTATTATTTAAGGTTTGTTAGAGTTTTTGAAGACCCTAATATTTGATACCTGGACCTGGTCATCAAGGAATCACCAATCTGACTGAAGGCAGAGTCAATATATTCCATCTCTTTTGATTTCTACCACCTTAGGGGAATTGGCACTTACTACTGGTTGCCTTGGGACATGACAAGTATGATGATAGTACTGCTATTATTTGAGTGAATCTCATTATATAATGGATGATTACAATGATTAATGCAGCCTTCACCAGTTTAACAGCCGTAATTTTTAGGCAGCTCCTACAAAAGTTCCTAAAATGCCTTGGGTAATTTTCCCTTTTAAGAGCTTACTCGTCTTGCACAATTACATATATGACACTCTGTACATATGTACATATCTGTACAGTTGTTCCCAACCAATCATAACCCTTGTCTGATAAAAGTTTAAATGAGCCAATCAGAACCTAGCTTCTTTTGTGGCACACCCAAATCCACTCACGTTTTCTCCATTTGTCACCAACAATGTTCCTGTCATCAATTTATTCAAATATTCAGTGTCCATAATATAATTTCCCTTTTTTTCCTTTTTAATTCCAGTACCCCCATGTGTCTATACCCTGTGTATTTATATCTTACAACCACCAACTCAACATCGCATTCAATCTAAATTAATACACATAACTTATCAAAATTTTCTTGTACTTATTCAAATCACTTGCTACTCTCAACTGTGTGTTTCCAATCTTGTCCCTCGCTCTTAAATATATTTGTTTACCTTTTTCTGTGCAGCAAGCAATTGCAGCTCACATAATATTTATTAATATTAATTATCTTATATGTATAAATGCTAATAATACAGTGTATATATGTTCCCAATTTATTTCATTCCTATAAGTATTTACCCAGTTCCTCATCTAAAGCATTTATGCAGAAAGCTCACTCATTTTTACTTTGTATCATTCTCCTTTTTAATGAAACTCATTTTGGGTGCATGTAATACCTTTGAATCCCCATTCAATTGTACCAAAATTCGAAGCAGGTTAATGATTGAGTTATCTAGCTTAACGTACTCATTAACTATTGCTTTATTAGCTCACCTTCAATGAATCACTGGTGAATTTGAGTCGTACCCGAAGAGCATTCTTGGACCATATTGGCCGCTTAGAGAATTCATCTTTCAATTTCATGAAATATTCAGAATCCATTAATTTATAGCGGACTTGAGAAATAGCGCCGTTAAGAGGTTTCTTGGGAATGCCTTCATCCTTAAATGGTTTTAGGTAAAAAGAAAGGTCACATAAGAACTTTTGTAAAAATTTAGTACAATTATAAATACACGTTTGGCAGCATTTTTTTTAACAACTAGGTGAATAATTTTAAAAAGTAGTTTGAGACTTGGCATGGTGCAATGGAACATGAAAATTATGTATGCCAGAAAGTATAAGAGTCAATAGGTCTGTTTGCACGAACCTGTCTCGAGCACCAAGGAAAAGCATTAGTGACCCTGATGATCTTGTAGCCTGGGACAATCAACAAGAATGAGCAGAGCAGTCTGGGGGCCAACACAGTTAGGTGTAGGGGAGCGCTCAATCAAAAGGCAGTGTGTCCCGTGAGTGTACCCAATTGGAAGAAGACAGAAAGCGACCTAAAGCCATCACATCATTGGAGGTAGGTGCATTGGAACAGGCTCAATGCAATGGCACAGACATTTAAGTTCTCCTCAACATTCCCTAATTCCTGCCATGTAGTTGGTGTGAGGAAAAGCGAAATGCTGGTCTGGTCATCCAGTCATTGTGGACTCTCTGACATTATCATTCCTAGGAATCAGTACATGTCCAGGAATCCAGCAGAAGATAATCACAAAATCCACCTGACTCAGGTGGTTTCATAGTCCTAAACTCAAAGGGCTTAGGGCATGACTGGTAGCTTGGAGATCAGGTGCAAATGCAATGAAATCCTTAGGAAACTGAAGGAGACACTGAGCCAGCGCGTACAAGCCCACAGTGCACGACGCAGGGCAAGTGGCATCTACTCAGCATCGACAAGTAGGCTTTCAATATGGGACGCACGGAAGGTACCGAGCTACTGACGAAGCCAGTTGTAGTGGATTGAACAATATCCATGGTGTGCCCTAAAGCTGAGAATATGAGCCTCCCAGGTGAGGGGCTTGTCAATTACAAAATCAAGGAAATGGTGCATAAGTCGCAGTAATCATCCCACAGACTAATGTTAAGTTAGATTTTTAAAAAAAGCGTGCAAAAGACACCATAACCAAACAAACAAAGTCAAAGACAAAAAACAAAACGCAAAAAGCAAGAAAAATGAAGCATCCATCGGCGTCGGGGGAAAGGAATACTTAGCCAAGGGGTAAGATCATGTGAATATCACCAGAGAGTCAAATAAAGTGGATGAGGCGGGCCTCATCCAAAAAGTTTGTCGACAAGTCTGTGCACACGAACTCGTCCCAAGTACGAGGGACAAACAGTAGCAACCCAGCTCGTCCAGGTACCGTGCGCAAAGATCACCTAGATTGGGACATCAACAATAATGTGTCGAACAGTCAGGGGGACAACGCAGTCATCGCAGGAAGGTACAGGCGAGCGCCCAATCAAATAGCGGAGCATCCCGCAAGTATAGTCAATTCGAAGAAGACAGAAAAAGACCTGAAGCCATTGCAGGTTTGGGGAGGAGGTCCAGGAGAACATTAAGTTACCCTCAGCCGTCTGCTATCTTCTTTTCCAAGCAGCTGGAGGGTTGCCCTGGCTCCTGGCATTTAGTCGGTGTGAAGTGCAAAAAGTGGGTCTGGTCGCCCAGTCCTTGCACACGGTTTGTCGCCCTCATTCCCCAATATTCCCACATGTCCAAGAACCCAGCAGAAGATAATTTAGGCATCCGCCCGGCTCATGGCAACAGTAAGGTCACGGATACCGTGAACCAGAGTGTATGGAGATTCCAATGCCCATATAGCACTTGGTGGGTTTGTGAGTCGCTAAAGATAAAAATCTGGACGACGAACCGGGCACAACGTGTTATCTCTCACACTGAACGGTATAGTGCAAACAGCTCAGCTGTGATTTTTAATTTATTTTTCAATTTTAAGAGCGATAGCCAGCTCTTAAAGGAGTTTCCAAGCCTTAAACGCAAAGGACTTAGGGTATGAATGGCGTCGCTCGGCGGTATAGGCACCGTCGAGATCAGCTGGGGATGCAGTGAGAGCTGTTGGCAATTGAGGGAGGCGCCGGGCTCGCGCGTACAGGCGAATAATCCACTGTGCACCCCTCAAGGCAAGTGGTATCTCCCAAGCATCGACAAGTAGGCTCTCAATGGGAAAAGTGCAGAAGGCAGCGGTCGCCAGGCAAAGACGGTGTGGTGGATCAAGTCCACCTTCCGCAATACACGCTCGGCTGTCAATGCATAAAACTCGCATCCATAGTCGAGCTTCGAACGAACAAAGGATCGATAGAAAGGTAAGGCAGTACAAGAGACCCTAAGGCTGCGAATATGAACCTTCAAGGCGAGGCGTGGGTCAAATACAAGACCAAGAAAACGGTGCGATTCAACCACTTCCGGGCGAACCCCATTTAGAAACAAGTCTGGGTCAGGGTGGAGCCGTGGATGGCGGAAGAAGTGCACCACCTTAGTGTTGGCCAAGGAAAACCGAAGCCTGTGAGCTTGGTAATAGAGAGAGACGCGGTTGAATGCCTGTTGGAGTTGACATCTGGACCGCGCCAAAAGAGATCGCCCACGTAGAGCGAAGTGAGAACATCTTCAGCCAGCACTGAGGTGATGCCGTTGATGCTCAGGGCAACGAATGTGAGACTGAGGACACTTCCCTCCTGGACACCCTCTTCCTGCTCTAATGAGGCGGAGAGGGCTCCCTCCACCCGTAAGGGGAATCGATGATCTCACAAGGATTACGCCACGGACGCAGGGTCCAAAATTGCGGTCCCATTCTCCTGGAGAACGAGAGGGGGCCCTTCGAGAACTTGCCCAGAATCCTTTTGACTCGCTTCCACACCTTTGCTAGTAGGGTCTTCCCGTTAAGTGAAGAATCATATGCCCACCAAGAAGAGCGGTGGGCGTACTTCGAAATATACCGGAACCTAGCACTGCCCGACGACATTCAGCGACAGTGAAGTCGTTCGGGCGGCGCATTTAGGAATTGATCACCACGGGAGTGGTCGGCGTGCAAAACGGCCAGAGAGGAGAGGGTGTCTTTCTTAAATTGAGGCATAAGAAGCACCGGGCGCGCCAGGACCAAGTCCTTAACCTCGCGAAATGAGAGACGATACTGGGACTGAACAGCTAGGATTTCCTTCTCAAGGAGATGCACACCACATTGCTCCGAAGAAGCGGGGTGGGGCTCTGCGCAATTGACACACTTGGCCACACACGATTTGGACTTATGTGCAGCCTTGGAGCACCTTACACAGACTTTGGGTAACCACGGTTTTGCGCATCTACAAGATTTTTTTTTTTTTTAATATCTCATCTGGCGACTGCCTTCTAGGGCATAAGTCGCCGTAATCATCCCAGCCTAAATCTAGGCTAGATTAAAAGCCAAATAAAATTAAAAAAAATACAAACAGAAAAAAATAATAACAAATTGAAAAATGTAAAGCGAGCTCCGTCGACGGGGTAAGGCCCACCCTCCCCCCGCAGAAGAAGACCGCGATCCATGGTTAAGTTTTAAATAATAGGGAGAAGGCCGGCCTCCTCCAAAAAGTCTAAAAGTCCACAGGTCGGTGTGCACGAATCCGTCCCGAGTACAAGGGACAGGAGGTAGCGACCCGCCCATCCCGGTACCGGAACAGGTATCGTGCGCGAAGATCACCCAGACTGGGACATTCGACAAGGTGCCGAACAATCTGGAGGAAGACGCAGTCGTCACAATAGGGCAGAGGCGAGCGCTCCATCACACGAGTGTGTCCGAGTCGGAGACGGCCGAAGGCGACCTGAAAACGTCGCGGCATTGGGGGATAGGTCCATGGGAACAGTCGAGGCACAATGGTACGCAACTTTAAATTCCAGTCAACCGTCTCCCATCTTCTTCGCCAAGCAGTCCGAAGAGCTGCCCGTATTCCTGCCATGTAGTCGGTGTGAGGAAGAGCAAAACGCTGGTCCGGTCGCAGAGTACTCGCGGAATCTTTAGCGCAATCATCGGTGCGCTCATTCCCCGCAATTCCTACATGTCCAGGAACCCAGCAGAAGATAATCTCGACATCCGCCCAACTCTCCAAAACCGTGTCGTCACGGATATCGCGAACCAGGGGATGCGGAGATTCCAATGCCCCGAGAGCCCTCAGGGCGCTTTGTGAGGAGCTATAGATCACAATCCGGTCTCCGAACCGGGCACGTCACGTAATCTCGCGTACCGAGTGGTGTATTGTCACCAGCTCGGCCGTGAAGACAGACGCAGCGCCTGGCAGAGCCCCGCTAGCCGAACCCCTCTTGGGACTTGGACTTATCCGTATACACTGGCACGGTTCCAGCGTGACACGGAGTGTGCTCCAAAGAGGTCGAACGCAATACTCCCGACGCTGTACAAGCTTTGCGAGCAGAGGCGTGGAGACAAATAGCCAAATGTGGTACCCTCCAAGGTGGTGTCCTGGGCAGAACCAGGGGTGCCACCGGCCCTAGAGCTGTACCTAGCTCTCGAAGGAGTTTTCGGCCCTAAACCCAAAGGGCTTAGGGTATGAATGGCGTCTCTCGGCGGCATAGGCACCGTCGAGATCAGCTGCGGATGCAGTGAGAGCTGTTGGCGGCTTAGGGTATGACTGGCGTCTCTCGGCGGCTTAGGGTATGACTGGCGTCTCTCGGCGGCATAGGCACCGTCGAGATCAGTTGCGGATGCAGTGAGAGCTGTTGGCGACTGAGGAAGGCACCGGGCTCGCGCGTACAGGCGAGTGATGCACTGCACGCTGGGTAGAGCGAGTGGTATCTCCCCAGCATCGACCAACAAGCTCTCAATGGGGGAAGTGCGGAAGACACCGGTCGCAAGGCGAAGGCAGTTGGGGTGGATCGAATCCACCTTCCGCAATAAACGCTCGGCTGCGGATGCATAAAACTCGCATCTGTAGTCGAGCTTCGAACGAACAAAGGATCGATAAAAAAGTAAGGCAGTAGCCCTATCAGCGCCCCAAGCGCTGAACGACGCGAAACAGAGAATATCCATGGCGCGGGTAAGAGACCCTAAGGCTGCGAATATGAGCCTCGCAGGTGAAGCGTCGGTCGAATACAAGACCAAGGAAACGGGGCGACTCAACCACACCTAGGCGCACCCCTTTAAAAAACAAATCTGGGTCGGGGTGGAGCCGTGGTTGGCTGCAGAAGTGCAACATCTTAGTCTTGGCCAAAGAAAACCGAAACCTGTGCGCTTCGGCATAGCGAGAGACGCGGTTCAATGCCTCTTGGAGTCGAAGCTCCAGAGTTGGCATCTGGGCCGCGCCAAAAGAGATCGAAAAGTCGTCCACGTAGAGCGTAGCGAGAACATCTTCCGGCAGCACCGAGGTGATGCCGTTGATATTCAGGGCAAAGAGTGTGACACTGAGGACACTTTCCTGCGGGACACCCTCTTCCTGCTTCTTTGGGCGGGAGAGGGCTCCCCCCACCCGTACGCGGAATCGACGATCTCGCAAAAATTCAGATATAAACATTGGGAGGCGTCCCCTCGCCGCCATCGTGTGGATACTCTCCATGATACCGTATCGCCATGCGGGATCATAGGCTTTCTCCAGATCGAAAAACACCGTGGCGTAGTGCTGTCTACGAAGGAAGGCCTCGCAGACGGTATTTTCCAGTGGGAGCAGAGCATTCGAAGTGGAGTGGAACTTGCGGAAGCCACACTGTGCAGAAGACAGATGGCCTCTGCTGTCCAGGAAATCGGCCGGAGTAAAATTATCTCTCCCCAGTTTGTGAAAATGGAGCACAGTAGCGATTCGCCAGGAATCTGGGAGGAGACCCTCCAACCAGATCCTTTTGAACAAATCTAACAGAAAGGCCAGAACCTCGCTCACTCAGGTGTCGAAGCATGGCGTACGGGACATGGTCCGGACCATGGGCGGCGCCGCGCACGAAGCAAGAGCGGAGCGCAACTCACTTTCAGTAAACCTGTCGTTAAAGGGTTCTCCGCCTCTGGAGGTAAAGTCCAGGCGGCGGCCTTCCACGACATCACGAAGTGCATTGAATGTTGGCGGAGCAGCATCCTGGCTAGAGAATGCGGAAAAAGCGGTCGCTAAGGATTCCGCCACGGACGCGGGATCCGAGATTACAGTCCCATTCTCCTGAAGAACGGGAGGGGGGTCCTGCGAGAACTTGCCCGAATCCTTTTGACTCGCTTCCACACCTCTGCCAGAGGGGTCTTCCCGTTAAGTGAAGACACGTATGCCCGTTAAGAAGAGCGGCGGGCGTGCTTCGAAATATACCGGAATCTCGCCCTAGCCCGACGAAATTCAGCGACAGTGAAATCGTTCGGGCGGCGCTTATAGCGCATGTAGGCGTAACGCTTCTGTTTGAGGGCCATCTCACACTCGGCCGACCACCATGGGAGTGGTCAGCGTGCAAAACGGCCAGACGTTCTGGGAATAGTAGTCAGGCCCGCGGCGATGAGGTTGCCGGAGAACTCAACTGCCTCATCTACCGACCTAAACTCCTCGACTGAGATAGAGAATTCATTCATTTCGTGAAATGCAGGCCACCGCGCCTGCGCCAAGCACCACCGAAGTGGGCTCTCAGGCGGCAGTTGCCCTGAAAATGATGGAGGTCATCGACTACCCCCCAATCAAAATCAGGCTGTGCATCTGAAGAGCACAAAGATAGGTCAAGGCACAAAAATGAAGCGGTCCTCGGACAGTGATGCGTAAACTCATCCACGTTTAGGACATCCATCTCAAGCTTTTGGATCAGATCGGCAAGGACTTGTCCCCTGGGATTTATTGAGTAATCTCCACAGAGAGGATGCCTACCGTTCAGATCTCCAAGCAAGCGAAAGGGCTTCGGCAACCGGGCCACGACGCGGCGGAAGTCTCCCGCGTCGAAGTCAGCTGAGGGTGGAATGTACGCAGAAATCAGAGTATACCTCCTATCAAGGTGCAGCTGCACAGCCACTGCCTGAAAGGAGGTATCTAAAGAGAAAGGAAGAACGGAGACATCATACCGGGTGTAAACCACGCATCCTCCAGCCCGGCCATGTCGTGGTGGTGAGGTCGCAAGACCCTTATACCCCGGGAGGGCGGGCAGGGGGCACGTGCCTAGAATGGTCTCATGCAGAAAGATAGCTAACGGGGAACGGGACGAGACGAGCCTCCGCAGCTTCTCCCAGTTGGCTCGGAGTCCACAGCAATTCCATTGAAGGAATATGCTCTCCAGGACTAGCTCGGAGGAGACGCGGTGGCCCTACTCGAACAGAAGACCCTCACGGAAATGGCCGTACGCTTCCCGGAGGCGGAACCCCGGACGCTGTTGGCCGGACAAATCGCTGAAGCCGCTGTAGCCTTCGAGGACTTTTTGGGGGAGGTTGGGCTCGCCATGCGAGTCATTTCCTTCCCCCGCCTCGAAACCTTAAGCGGGCGTTGCGGCTTCGGAGGCGGGGGACCCTATTTTCGAGGAACCACCGTCTCCGAGCCACTCGTTCCACCACGTGGGCGAAGGAACGAAGCTCCTTTCTTGCTGTCCTTTCGTGGGACAGCTTTAGGAACCCCGGAAGATGGCCTGGCGACCAACTTCAGGGGTGTTGCCTCCTGTGTGTCTAACGACTCGGTGGAGGCGCGTGGCCGTTTCGCCTTACGGGAAACGGTCACGCTGGGGGAAGAGGGGAAAGCCCTAGTTTTAGGCGGGGCTGGGTGTGAACCCTTTTTGCCGCCAGCTTTACCAGGGGAGCGCCCGGGTTGAGTAGAGCCCGCAGAAGGGCTCCGAATGGGCGCGGAAACAACCGTGCTCGTTGGCCTGGATGGGCCAGGAGCAGAGGGTGCCTTTCTAACTATTGAGACATATGACGTCCCAGGCAGAGCCGGGCGCGCTAGGACCAAGTCCTTAGCCTCGCGGAATGAGAGTCGATCCTGGGCATGAACTGCCAGGATTTCTTTCTCAAGGAGATATGCACCACATTGCTTCGAAGAAGCGGGGTGCGGCTGTCCGCAATTGACATACTTGGCCACCCACGATTTAGACAGCGTGTGCGGCCTTGGAGCAATTTACACAGACTTTGGGTGACCCCGACTTTGCACGTCTACATGAACGATTCGTATGGCCGAAGCGGTGACAGTAATAGCACCACCGCGACAGTGGCACGAATGCCTTCACGCGGTAGCGGTACCAACCGGCACGCACCGACTCAGGGAGCTTGTCACAGTCGAACGTGACAAAGAGTGTAGGGGTGGGTCTCGAGGCCCCTCCCTGTTTTCTCATCACACGTTCGACCTTGACCGCCCCAATGTCGGCCAGCTATAAGGTGATGTCCTCTATGGAGTAATCAACGAGTTCCCTCGCATAAACTACTTCTTTCACAAAGTTCATGGTAGAGTGCGGCGTCACACTCACCGGGGTGCCATGAAGTGTCCGAAGAGCACTTATCTTGGCCGCCTCGGCGGGATTCGCCGTATTCGCCAGAAGGCTCCCTAAATTTTCTACGGGAAACAATAGCTCATCAGCCCTCGCAGTAGCCCGCACTACAAGGGTTGCGTACAGGCCTGGCAGAGCCAGGTGCCGCCATTCAGGACCACCCCTCCCGCCTGGTGGCCTGGCAGTCCATCGGAATGGCGGCTCCACCTTGGACACGGCATAAAATTGATAATGTGAAGAGGACGGGAAAAGGGATGCGAGGAAGGTATGGGTGGGGATGAAGCAGGTTGGTAAAAATCAACCACCCCAGACCGGAGCTCAGGGGTTAGGGAACATTGTTCCCTTCCCCCTCAGCAGCCCCAATCCGGGACGGTTGGCTGAGAAGGTTAGCTGAGATATACAGGCTATCTGAAGGAAGGAAGAGAGGCTAAGCTGGGACTGGACGGAGTGTTGGATCCCGTCAGCAAGGCAGCCAGGATGGCAAATCACCATGCCTCTTACGGGGCGCATCTACAAGAGCGATTCGTATGGTCTAAGTGGTGGCAGTAGCAGCACCTCCGCGTCAGTGGCACGAATGCTTTCACGTTGTACGGATACCAACCGGCACGTACCAACTCGGAGCTCTTCACAGTCGAACGTGACGATGAGCGTAAGGGTGGGTCTCTAAGCCCCTTCCTGTTTTCTCATCACACGTTCTACCTCTACGCTCCATGGTCGGCCACCTCTAACGTGATGTCAT
Source organism: Ceratothoa steindachneri (assembly GCA_963969495.1). Classification (NCBI taxonomy): domain Eukaryota; kingdom Metazoa; phylum Arthropoda; class Malacostraca; order Isopoda; family Cymothoidae; genus Ceratothoa; species Ceratothoa steindachneri. The sequence continues at coordinate 38,668,386 of OZ018335.1, forward strand.
CTAGAGTAGTCCACGAGTTGAATTGCCTAACTACTCCTTTCACGAATTTCATGGTAGAGTGGGCGTCACACTCACAAGTGTGCCATAAAGTGTCCTAGGACAATAATCATGGCCGCCTCGGAGGGATTCGGCTCCCGTCCGAGAACCAGGTCACCTTCGGCTCTCTACCAATCACACTAGCTAAAGCTCTCCTCTGATGGATCATGTTGCACTTAGCTAACATGCTGCCATCACTGGAGAAAATAACGAGGAAGCGTTTGAAGCTAGCGGGGTCGAAAACGCCAGGTAGTGTATTAATGAGGGGCCCCGACGTAATCGAGGTTCTTCTCTGCACACTTGCTCTTTTGTTATTTGTCAGAGACTCCCCACCTGGGGGAGCAACGGGGGCGGACGTGTCGATTTTGGCTTGCTCACTTACCTAAGTGGCAGCAGACCCATCCGTCCCCGCGACCCCCACGGATGGAGAGGAGCCCCGATTTTTTTTTCTTTTTAGGACAGGAGGGCAGGGAATGAAGCCGCTTCTGCCCTCAAACCGGCAGGAGCCCCCAGGCCAGATGGACTGACCTCAGGAAGATCCTTCTTCGAGAAGAAGGTCTTGGCTGCCATAGGGGCACCAGCCAGAGGAGAAGATCTTTCCTCTCCTTGTAAGGTCTTGGAGACCCGAGCCGTCTGAGGAGGACCTTGCACAGGGGTGGACTCGATCCCAGGTCCGTCCCCATGGAAGCTCCTACCGCCTGGGGCTGGGTTGCCTCAGAGACCATGTCCATCTCAAGGGGGGCCGCCATGTGCCCCCCCCCCATGACATCACAGGTCCCATTGGTCAGAACGTCTTACGTCGGGAAAGAGAGGGGGGCACGTACAGTGACCCCCTCTAAATTCAATACTTGAGCCCGGTCTTTGGAGGAAATGGGCCGATGGGCCCTATCTTCCCTCCTCCCCTAATGGGGGAGGAGTGGTGGGTAGGGATGAAGCAGGTTGTCAAAAGCCCACCATCCCAGACCAGAGCTCAGGGGCGAGGGCAGGGTGTTCCCTACCCTTTCAACCCCGATCCAGGATAGTTGGGTGAGAGGAAGCTGGTCGGCGTCTACTCTGTGAAAATAGAGGCTGACCAGAGAAAGTTGTTGGAGAGGTTGTAGAGAACATGAGGAAGTAGGCTAAAAACACAGGCTATCAGAAAGAAGAAGAATAGGCTAAGCTGGGGCCGGAGGGGGCACTGAGTCCTGTCAGCATGGCGGCCAGGAAAGCAAATCATTGTGCCACTTACAGGGGAGGGGGATTTTGTGATATGTATGGATGTGGTATATTATGTAAGACACCTTAAGGGTGGAGATATTCTTGCGTTTGTGATGTCTTTAGTTGGTATGATACTGGGCCCAAGTTTTAATCACCTAGACTGGAAAATTGTACTACTTAAGTTTTTTTTATTTGACATTTTAGAAATTAGTTATTCAAGTTAGAGAAACGGATATGTTTTCATTATTGTATTTTATCTAGTTACTAAGGAATGTAAAATAAAAGGAATAACATATATTAAAAACCACAGCAATGAAAAGATTAGTATAATAATTTATATAAGCCTTGTATATTACCGTGAATGAACGAAAAATAGCAAAATGCGTTCTTTTCTGCCGGGTTCGACAAATAACATTCTGAGGATTTCTAAATTTGCTATCATTGATGACTTCTGTTTTATAATGGTAATCCTGTAAAATAAAATGGAGATTATTAATTCATTTCTTTTTAATTTCAATTATATTAATCTTAATTGGCAAGGTATACTGTAGATCACTTAATATCAGAGGTGGGAATTCTGCAATTTAAGTGTGCCAATTGCTAATCCACTAATAGCAGACAAACAACAAAAATTGTGAAATAGGGTGAGCCGAAATTTTTAAAAATTAGCAGATTTGCAGTTAGCAGAATGCCCAAATTACAGTCTGCTAATGCAAAATTTAAAAAAATGCCAACAATGTAATTTCCTGGAAATTCAAGAACATTCTTGAAAGTGTGGAGAAACTTTTAGAGTAGGGTGGCCAGATGTCCAGTTTCACTTCCAGAAATCTGGCCACCATATTCTTGATCTGTCTGATGTGCAGCCAGTCTGTGAAGCATGCAGGCTGCCCAGGCTGTGTGGGCAGAAATATTCTAAGGGTGTCTGTTGTGTAGCTGGCCTGTCCCAACAGCATGCGTGGGAGGCAGTTTACATTAACGTGCAAAGTCTTAAAGATGTATTCTTTGCAGTATTTGTATTTAATATTTTACATTGCCATGCCTTTCTCAAGCTGGCATGGCAGTGCCATGAGCCAGTGAGGAGGAGGAGGAGGCCCCCAGGCCAGCTTGGGCTCTGACATTCCCAGGCCCAAGAGGTCATCCCTGACTTAATTGTGGATTAGTAATTATCGGAATGCCCAACAAAGTTAGCGAAATTGCAAATTGTGGACTAAGAAAAAATTAGTGGGTGTCCACTAGTGCTTAAAAATATATATATATATATATATATATATATATATATATATATATATATATATATATATATATATAAACTATGCAAAAATCATTGGATAGCAGTATGTAAAGGTAAGATTGGGCAGCCCCAGTGTACCTTGACATCATGGAAATTTCCTAAGCTGTATCAGTTGTGATCTGACATCTCGTGGGTCACTGCAAGGTCACATGAATTATCAGAGTTTGAATGAGGCATGATACTGGGACCAAATAGATGGGATATTCCCTTTCTGAACCTGTGCAGGTATTCAACATCCTTCTAAGGTGTTACTGGCGTCTCCATCATATGTCTTGCTGTAAAATGATTGCTACAATGGAGGAGGCCAGTCTAATCCAAAACTCTATAATGCTACAGTTGGGTATGCATGAATTGATCCCACTCATCCAAGCACCAGGAAAGGTAACAAGCGCAAAGCTCTCCCCAGACTGGGACATTCAATGTGAATGTGCCGAAGAGTCTGGGGTACCAAGCAGTCATCATAGTAAGGCTCAGGTGAATGCTCCAACAGAATCTAGACATCCTTGTAGGTCATATAAACAATGGCATCATATATACTGTGAGTAATGGGGTGTGGAGATTCTAATACCTAAAGGGCACCCAGTGCTCTCTGAGTCGCTAGAAATCACAATCTGGAAAGGGAATCAGGAACTGCCCATAATCTAGCATTGTAGTGGATGTGTATGTTTGCCTCTCATCATTCATTTTATTTTTATTATTTCAAGAGTCTATCTGGTGACTGCATACTCTCATCGCCCATTAATATGGCTAATCCCTGTCTTATTTTCAAGGATGTTGGTGGTGATGGACATCCATCATACCCCACATTTATATTTCTTTTTTCCACAGGTGTGAACGATGATGACAAGTATTAAAAGAAAATGAAAGGATTAAGAGACTTTTGTTGAGTGACTAATTTAGTGAGAAGTGCATCTGACAAAAATGAGAAGAGCTGGTGAGGTTGCCTGGCAAGGTTTCGGTCAGCATGTGTGGGTGTACGATTGTGTAGATGTTGTGGCTCAAGAGTGCCACCCATCAGTTGTGTAAAGTTTGCCCCTTGTTGTATATGGTCTTCCCAGTTGGGAAGTACAAGTTGCAATGCACAACCAGTTCAAAGAGGAGAGTGTTATTGGATACTGTAGCCATATCTCAAGGGAAGTACCAGTGGGAATTGCAGCAATTGCCTGGTAGAGTGCCAGTAGTAACTACCACCGGTTCTAGGTAGTGTCATTGGGAACTATCAAAGTTTCCAGGTAGAGAGTGCCAATAGGAACTGTGGGCATTTCCCGGTAGAGTGCCATTGGGAACTACCGAAGTTTCCATGTAGAGTGTGCCAATGGGAACTATTGCCATTTCCCAGGAGAGTGCCATCGGGAACTACCACCATTTCCAGGTATAGAGTGCCATTGGGAACTGTGGATATTTCCCAGTAAAGTGTCATTGGGAACTACAGCCATTTCCAAGTAGAGAATGCCATTGGGAACTGTAACCACTTCCCAGTAGACTGCCATGTGGAACTATCTCCATTTCCAGGTAGAGTGAGATTGGGAACTGCAGCCATTTCTCGGAAGAGAGTGTGGTCCCCTCCAATGAAACTAATTTGTGTAAACCTTATTTATATGACTGCTCAAGAGTCTGGGTACTACCCCAACAGTTTTTAAATAGACCTAAAAGTGTGTAGCCACATATTTTTATTCTATTTTTGGACAGGGTTATTTATTTATTTGTTTGTTTTTATGTGAATCATTTCTCTTATTAAATTATTTTTGCCTGTTTGTTGTTGTATTATTCATAGTGAGAAAGAGTCAGTCTCCTCTCAGTCTCACTTCGGACATCCAGGCCAGCTCACCCTGAAGCGGCAGGAAATCTAGAGGCTGCCGCCACAGCACACTTAGGGGTGTATTGCAACCAGTTAGTAAGGAAAACACACAGCACCAAGTAGAGTCCCACTGGTTTCGAACAAGGGGGATAATGTTTGAAAGCCGACCCCCTCTTCGGTTTTGAGTCAGTTGTGTACATTGGCATGGCTGTGCTCCAAGAAATTTGAAAGCAGTGCATTATATAAGCTATGGGTGCAGGGATGTGACAACAAATATTCAGAGATGTTAGTCTTCAGGGTGGTATTCTGGGCAGAAGTAGAGGCACCATTGGTCCCAGAGTGAGCACTACATCCCTCTCTCCCTCTATCCGACATAAAAGTTATGAGGATAGACTAAGGGAATTAAATCTGTTCTTGCTGGAAACCCGTAGACTGCGTGGTCAGCTCATCGAAGTTTTCGAAATACTTCGAGGGTTCGACAATGTTGACTACCGGGATATTTTCACACTGAGTGAGAACAGAACGTGCAATCACAGCTTCAAACTTGAACTCAAGCGTTACAACCGCAATCTGTGTGGAAATTTTTTTACTTACAGTATCAGCGGTAAGTGGAACGCACTTCCAGTGGAAGTTGTCAACAGTGAATCTGTTGACCAGTTCAAGTCAAGACTAGACAAGGTCTTGAAAAGTGGCCATTTAGGGATGCAAAACAATTGAGCAGCCATGTGCCCGCTTGATTGCTAGTCCAAAGGTACCTTCCTTGAATGGACTGTAAGGTCTCCTAGGGTACCTTCTTTCCTTGTTGTTACTCCTTGTTGTTACTCTCTCTCTCTCTCTCTCTCTCTCACCAGTTCAAGTCAAAACTAAACAAAGTCTTGAAAAGTGGCCGTTAAGGGACGCAAAACAATTGAGCAGCCATGTGCCTGCTCGATTGCTAGTCCAAAGGTACCCTCTTTGAATGGACTGTAAGGTCTCCTAGGGTACTTCCTTTCCTTGTTACTCCTTGTTACTCTCTCAAAGGAATTTGCCTTGCCCTAAATTTGAAAGATTTAGGGTATGGATGCCGTTTCATGTCGGTATAGACACTCCATCGAGATTGGCCGCGGATTAAATGAGAGCCATTGGTGACTTAAGGAGGTTCAACTCTTAAAAACAGGTGTGCAGATGCTCAAGCGAGTGCGGAGGAGAGAAGGCTTCCGACGTCTAAGAGCAGGAGTCTTCTGCTGCAGGACTGGCTCAACGAGCCAAAAAGAAGAAAAGAAAGAGGAAGGAGGGAAAGAAGAAGAGAAATTAGAAAGAGAGGAAAAAGTGCAAACAGAGGTCGAGAAAGTAGAAGCAGAATAAGAGAAATGAGAAACAGAAGAAGAGAAAACAAAGGAAGAGAAGAAAAGAAGAAAAGGAAGAAAAATGTAGAGAAAGAAGAGGAAACTGGCAAGTCGCTTCCCAAAGGGAAGACTCAGTCGTTTGCAGACAAATGCGCAAGGGTCACACACCCTTATTGGCGATTCTCAAGCACGGGGTCTGCAGCCCCTGCTAGCGGCCCACATTCGCAATAGCGAGAAGGTAAGCTGCCTGCCAGGAAGGAGGAACCACCACATCAGAGTAGAGGCGGAGAAATCTCAGATTTCTGAGAGCTCAGTCGTTGCTCTGATAGTAAGTGGCAACGACCTCTACCTGAGAGGAGGTAGGGTAGGTCCTACGGATATAATCCTGCACACAGTCATGGGCGCCATGGACGACTGTGGGCTGAAAAACCGCATGCGTGTTGTGGTCGGGATGCTCCCGAGGAGAGGTCCAACACGGACCACTCACTCGATGAACGTCTCTTTGAGCCGGCGCCTGGTAGATTTGTGTACGGCAGAGGGGGTCTTTTTTGTAGACCCGTACCGCACCTTTTATGGTAGGAATGATCTCTACCAAAGGGATGGGGTACATCTTTCCTTTAAAGGAAAGGCCTTTCTGTCGAACATGATCCAGGATGTCGTAGAGAGGACCGAAAGGAGTATCCGGCCCAGAGTGAGGGCGGATGTACGCCAGTACGCCCGTGCCACTCCTGGAACGACCTTCTCAGAGGTCGCAAAGAGGGGTACTTCCTCGCCAACAAATAAGCTGGGAAACGGAAGAGCGTAGGGAGTCCTACATTCGGGGACTCCCTGAAAGTTCTTCTGTTTAACGCGAGGTCGATCAGGAACAAATTTCTTAAACTTCGTGCCCTCATAGCGACAGAAGAACCTGAAATGGTAGCCATAACAGAGTCGTGGGTAATTCTTTTTTTTCTTAAGGGGCTATCTGGCGACTGCACACTTGGGCATAACTCGCCGCAAACAAACAGCCTAGTTCTAGGCTACTTTAAAATAAAAGTTTGAAAAAAAAAGAGGTAAAAGGAGAAGATGACAATTAGGAAGCAAGCTCCAGCGTCCGGGGGAGGTCCCCCTCCCCCCCGGCGCAGGAACGTGCGACCTACAAAGAAAATCATTAACAAAAAAAGAACCCAACCTAATTATATAAAAGGGAGAAGGCGGGCCTCCCCAAAAAGTCAACAAGTACACCAGTCAATGTGCACGCACTCGTCCCGAGTACAAGGGACAGGCGGTAGCGACCCCGCCCATCCCGGTACCGGGACAGTTAATGTTCGCGAAGATCATCCAGACTGGGACATTCGACAAGAATGTGCTGAACAGTCCAGGGGACAACGCAGTGGTCACAATAGAGCGCAGGCGAGCGCTTCATCAAATAGCGATGCGTCATACCAGTGTGTCCGATTCGGAGACGACAGAAAGCGACCTGAAACCGTCGCGGAATTAGGGAATAAGACCATGGGAACAGACACGGCGCAATGGCACGCAACTTTAAGATCCCTTCGACCGTCTCCCATCTTCTTTGCCAAGCAGTCCGAAGAGCTGCCCGTATTCCTGCCATGTAGTAGGTGTGAGGAAGAGCGAAACGCTGGTCCGGTCGCAGAGTCCTCGCGGACTCTTTGGTGCCCTCATCGGCGCGCTCATTCCCCGCAATTCCTACATGTCCAGGAACCCAGCAACAGATAATCTCGACATCCGCCCGGCTCGCCAAAACCGTGGCGTCACGGATATCGCGAACCAGGGGATGCAGAGATTACAATGCCTCGAGAGCACTCAGGGCCCTTTGTGAGGAGCTATAGATCACAATCCGGTCTCCGAAACAGGCACGTCACATAATCTCCCGTATCGAGTGGTGTATTGCCACCAGCTCGGCCGTGAAGACAGACGCAGTGCCTGGCAGAGCCCCGCTAGCTTCAAACAGAGGGGACACGGCGTGGAAGCCGACCCGCTCTTGGGACTTGGAGCCATCCGTATACACTGGCACGGTTCCAGCGTGACACGAGGTGCTCCAAAAAGGTCGAACGCAATACTCTCGTCGCTGTACAAGCTTTGGGAGCAGAGGCGTGGCGACAAATAGCCAAATGTGGTACCCTCCAGGGGGACGTCCTGGGCAGAACCAGGGGCGCCACCGGCCTGAGAGCTATACCTAGCTCTCGAAGGAGTTTCCTGGCCCTAAACCCAAAGGGCTTAGGGTATGACTGGCGTCGCTCAGTGGGATAGGCACCGTCGAAATCAGCTGTGGATGCAGTGAGAGCTGTTGGCGACTGAGGGAAGCGCCGGGCTCGCACGTACAGGCGAATGATGCACTGTACACGGCGTAGAGCGAGTGGTATCTCCCCAGCATCGACTAGTAGGCTTTCAATGGGGGAAGTGCAGAAGGCACCGGTCAGCAAGCGAAAACCGGTGTGGTGGATTGAGTCCACCTTCCGCAATAAACGCTCGGCTGCGGATGCATAAAACTCGCATCCGTAGTCGAGCTTCGAACGAACAAAGGATCGAAAAAAAATAAGGCAGTAGCCTTATCAGCACCCCACGCACTGAACGTCACGGAACGGAGAATATCCATGGCGCGGGTACAAAAGACCCTAAGGCTTAGAATATGAGCCTCCCAGGTGAGGCGTCGGTCAAAGACAAGACCAAGGAAACGATGCAATTCAACCACTTCCAGGCGCACCCCATTAAGAAACAAGTCTGGGTATGGGTGGAGCAGTGGATAGTGGCAGAAGTGCACCACCTTAGTCTTGGCCAAGGAAAACCGAAACCTGTGCACTTCAGCAGAGCGAGAGACGAGGTTCAATGACTGTTAGAGTCGACGCTCCAGAATTGGCATCTGGGCCGCGCCAAAAGAGATCGAAAGGTCGTCCACGTAGAGCGTAGCGAGAACATTTTTCGGCAGCACCGAGGTGATGTCCATGAGGGACATCCTCTTCCTGCTCCTTTGGGCCAGGAGAGGGCTCCCCCCACCTGTACGCGGAATCGACGATCTCGCAAAAATTCAGATATAAACATTGGTAGGCGTCCCCTCGCCCCCATCGTGTGGAGAGTCTCCATGATACCGTATCACCATGCGGTATCATAGGCCTTCTCCAGATCGAAAAACACCGAGGCGTAGTGCTGTCTACGAAGGAAGGGCTCGAAGAGAGATTTTCAAGTCGGAGCAGAGCATCCGACGTGGAGTGGAACTTGCGGAAGCCGCACTGTGCGGAAGACAGATGGCCTCCGCTGTCCAGTAAAAAAAGGCTAATCTAACATTTACCAATTTCTCCATCAACTTGCACACGCAAGAGGTTAGAGAGATTGGGCGGAAACCAGCCGGAGTAGAGTGATCTCTCCCCGGTTTGCGAAAGGCGAGCACAGTAACGATTCGCCAGGAATCTGGAAGGAGACCCTCCACCCAGATCCTGTTGAACAAATCTAACAGAAAGGCCATGCCTCGCTCACCCAGGTGTCGAAGCATGGCGTACGGGACATCGTCCGGACCATGGGCCGTGTCCGCGCACGAAGAAAGATCGGAACGCAACTCACTCACAGTAAACCTGTCGTTGAAGGGTTCTCCGCCTCTGGAGATAAAGTCCAGCCGGGGCCTTCCGCGACATCACGACGTGCATTGAATGCTGGTGAAACAGCATCCAGGCTAGAGAATGCGAAAAAAGCGGTCGCTAAGGATTCCGCCACAGACGCGGAGTCTGAGATTGCGGTCCCAATATCCTGGAGAACGAGAGCGGAGGTCCTGCGAGAACTTGCCCTAAATCCTTTTGACTCGCTTACACAGCTGCCAGAGGGATCTTCCTATTAAGTGAAGACACGTATGACTGCCAGGAAGAGCGGCGGGCGTGCTTCGAAATATACCGGAACCTAGCCCTAGCCCGACGAAATTCAGCAACAGTGAAATTGTTCGGGCGGGGCTTATAGCGCATGTAGGCATAACGCTTCTGTTTGAGGGCCGTCTCACACTCGGCCGACCACCATGGGAGTGGTTGGCGTGCAAAACGGCCAGACGCTCTGGGAATAGTAGTCAGGCCCGCGGCGATGAGGTTGCCAGAGAAGAACTCAACGGCCTCATCTACCGACCTAAACTCATCGACTTAGATAGAGAATTAAGTTATTTCTTGAAATGCAGGCCACCACGCCCGCACAAAGCACCACCACGGTGGGCTCTCAGGCGGCAGTTGCCCTGAAAATGATATTTGAATGGGAAAGTGATCACTACCATGGAGGTCATCGAACACACCCCCAATCAAAATCAGGCTGTGCATCCGAAGAGCACAGAGATAGATCAAGGCAAGAAAATGAAGCGGTTCTCGGACAGTGATGCGTTAACTCATCCACATTTAGGACACCCATCTCAAGCTCTTCGATCAGATCGGCAATTACTTGTCCAATGGGATTTATTGAGTAATCTCCCCAGAGAAAATGCCTGCCATTCAAATCTCCAAGCAAGAGATAGGGCCTCGGCAACCGTGCCACGACGCAGCGGAAGTCCCCCGCGTCGAAGTCAGCTGACGGTCGAATGTACACAATGATAGTATACCTCATATCCAGGTGAAGCTGCACAGCCACTGCCTAAAAGGAGGTATCTAAAGTGAGAGGAAAAACGGAGACATCGTGCCGGGTGTAACCGCGCATCCTCCAGCCCGGCCATCTCGTGGTGGTGGGGTCGCAAGACCCTTATACCCCGGGAGGGCGGGTAGGGGGCACGCGCCTAGCATGGTCTCCTGCAGAAAAATTGCTAACGGTGAACGGGAGACGAGCCTCCACAGCTCCTCCTAGTTGGCCCGGAGTCCATGGCAATTCCATTGAAGGAATATGCCCTCCAGGCCTAGCTCGGAGGAGACGCGGGGGCCCTCTTCGAACAGAAGACCGTCACGGAAATGGCTATACGCTTCCCGGAGGCAGAACCCCGGGCGCTGTTGGCCGGACAAAGAGCTGAAGTCGCTGTCGCCTTCGAGGACTTATTGGGGGAGGTTGAGCTCGCCATGCAAGTCTTTTCATCCCTCCACCTCGAAACCTTAGGCGGGTGTTGGGCCTTAGGAGGCGGGGGGGATGGGTCTCGTTTAGAGGAACTACCATCTCCGAGCCACTCAGCCCACCACTAGGCGTGGGCGAAGGAGCCGAAGCTCCTTCTTGCTGTCCTCCTTTGGGGGGACAGCTTTAGGAACCCAGAAAGATGGCCTGGCGACCAACTTCAGGGGTGTTGCCTCCTGTAAGTTTAACGACTCAGTGGAGGCACGTGGCCGTTTCGCCTTACCGTAAACGGTCACGCTAGGGAAAGGGGGAGGGAGCCCTGGTTTTAGCCGGGGTTGGGTGTGAACCCTTTTTGCTGCCAGCTTTACCATGGAAGCGCCCGGGTTGAGTAGAACCTGCAGAAGGGCTCCGAATGGGAGCAGAAACAACCGTGCTCGTTGGCCTGGATGGGCCAGGAGCAGAGGGTGCCTTTCTACCTATTGAGGCATAAGACGTCCCAGGCATAGCCGTGCACGCAAGGACCAAGTCCTTAGCCTCGCGGAATGAGAGACGATCTTGGGCCTAAATGGCCAGGATTTCTTGTTCAAGGATATATGCACCACATTGCTTTGAAAAAGCGGGGTGCGGCCCTCCGCAATTGACACACTTGGCCACATACGATTGAGACTTATCGTGTGCGGCCTTGGAGCAATTTACACAGACTTTGGGTGACCCTAACTTTGCACATCTATATGAACGATTCGTATGGCCGAAGCGGTGACAGTAATAGCACCGCCGCAGCAGTGGCACGAATGCCTTTACGCGGTAGCGGTACCAACCAGCACGCACCGACTCAGGAAGCTTGTCACAGTTGAACGTGACAAAGAGTGTAGGGGTTGGTCTCGAGGTCCCTCCCTGTTTTCTCATCACACGTTCGACCTTGATCGCCCCATGGTCAGCCAGCTCTAAGGTGATGTCCTCTATGGAGTAGTCAACGAGTTCCCTTGCATAAACTACTCCTTTCACAAAGTTCATGGTAGACTGCGGCGTCACACTCACCAGGGTGCCATGAAGCGTCCGAAGAGCACTTATCTTGGCCGCCTCGGAGGGATTCGCCGCATTTGCCAGAAGGCTCCCGTCTGGGAAACGGGTCACCTTCGGCTCTCTACCAATTACACTAGCTAATGCTCTCCTCTGATGGATCATGTTACCCTTGGCCAACATGCTGCCAACAGTGGAGCAAATAACGAGGAAGTGTTTGAAGCCAGCCGGCTCGAAAACGCCAGGTAACTTCTGAATGAGGGGCCCCGATGTTATCCAGGTTCTGCCCTGCGCACTTTTAGTCTTAGTCGGGGGCTCCGCACCCGGGCGGGGGGGAGGGGTTAAATGGGCCGGATGTGTCGATCTTGGCTTGGTCACTTACCAAAGTGGCAGCAGACCCATCCGTCCCCGCAGATGGAGAGGAGCCCCGAGTCTTTTTAGTCTTTTTCCTTCTAGGAGAGGAAGGCGGGGATTGAACCTGCTTCTCCCCTCCGCCGGCAGGAGCTCCCAGACCAGATGGACCGGCCTCAGCTCGGTCCTTCTCTGAAATGGAGAAGCTCCTGTCAGTCGTAGAGGCACCAGTCGGAGGAGATCTCTCCTCTCCTTGTACTGCCTCGGAAACCCTAGCCGTTTGAGGAGGACCTTGCATAGGGGCGGATTCGGGTTTGGTGCTTGGCGCCGAGCGCGGATTACCCCCCATGGAAGGCTCGTGGGTAAAAACCTCAAACCGAGATTTTGAAGGTGAATTCACAATTCCCGGTTACCAACTCTTTCAAAAAGATAGGCCAGACAGAGAGGATGGCGCTGTGATGTTGTATGTCAAGGATACACTCAAATCGATGAACTGCTACATTGTATCCGACCATGAGCTACTAGATGTTGACCTAGATATAGGTCCTGCCAGTTACAGGACCATGGTGATTTACAGACCCCCTGCCCATCTCGTTGAAAACGACAGGGATCTGTACTGGCTACTGGGTGAACTTGATCAAGACAGTATGTGTATCGCCATGGGTGATTTCAATCCCCAAGTTGACTGGGAAACCAGAGAACCCTGTGACAAGAACACACTACTCCTGGAGTTCGCGAACAAGAAGTTCCTGACTCAATGGGTGAGAGAGCTGACAAGAGGCAATAATACCCTTGACTCGGTTTTCACCTCTGAGGATGACATCGTTGAGGATCTCTCTGTAGGCGAAGAACTCAGTGGCAGTGATCACCGACTAGTCAGACTTATAGTCAAGGTCCCCAAGGTAGAGTCTGCGACTGGTAAATCGAGGAAACTTGATTTGAGAAGAGCAGACTTTGTAGGTCTTCGTGCTGGATTGACTGATGTAAGGCTAGAAGTGTGCGAGGAGGTTGAAGATTCGTGGAATAGATTCAAAACTACGTTCATGGTCTTCAATCACGATTCATCCATTTGAAAAGCCTTTGTCGGTCTTCCGTTCAACCAAAGTGGTTTAATCCAGAAATTGGTCAACTGCTGAGGGAGAAAAGAACGGTGTACCGGCAGTCAAAGATTTCTGGTGACTTTGATGAGTACCATAGGCTAGCTAGGAGAGTGAAGTCCAGCATAAGGGCGGCAAAACGTGTCGAGACTTTGCAAGGAGAATCCCAGGGAGTTCTTTAGGTTATGTAAATAGTCATAAACCAATCCATCGCACAATTGGCCCTTTAGTGAATGAGGAGGGGGCATTAAAGCACTCAGATGCAGAAAATCCATCCCCCAGCCCACAGATTCTTACTTGGGAGAAAAACTGGAGGAAATGGACTTCACCCAAGGAGAAATAGAAAAAAAGATCACTGATCTAAAGACGAATAGGTCCCCTGGCCCAAGCAGGTTTCTACCTAAAGTGTTGAAAGAAGTGCGCGATCAAGTGTTACGACATCTGAGCACAATCTTCAACATGTCAATCCAGAGCGGATGCGTTCCTAGAGACTGGAGTGAAGTGGAGGTAACTCCTATCATCAAGAAAGGAGACCCTAGCCAACCGTCGAACTACCGACCTATCAGTATGACTTCGATAGTTGGTAAACTCATGGAAAGCATCATGGTGGACAAAATAATGTCATATTTAGAGTCGAACTTGCTACTGAAGAGTTCCCAGCACGGTTTCAGAAGGTAACGGTCATGCCTAACAAACCTTGTGGAATTCTTCCACTTCATTTTCAGTGAGCATGATTGGGATAAGGAGGTGGATGTTATCTACTTAGACTTTCAAAAAGCCTTCGATAAGGTACCACACCGCTGCCTCCTCCGAAAAGTGCGTGTGCTGGGCATAGACAGAAAGGTAGCAAGTTGGATAGAGAACTGGCTAAGCAGCAGACGGCAATGGGTGGTGCTGAATACAGGTTTCTAAGTGGGTGCCCATCACCAGCGGTGAACCCCAAGGTTCTGTCTTGGGACCACTACTTTTTATCTTCTATGTTAACAACATGGACGGTGACATGGTTACGAAGATTTCTAAATTTGCCGATAGTACCAAGCTTGGTATGAACGTTGCAAAGGAAGGAAACATTGCCCGCCTACAAGATCTTGGGAAGATTGGGGAGTGGGCGGACACATGGCAAATGCCTTTTAACGTGAACAAATGCAAAGTAATGCATATCGGCCACCGAAACCCCAAATCACAGTATATCCTTAAGGGCACTGCTCTTGAATGCACTGATACTGAGAAGGACTTGGGTGTAACAATCATGAGTGACCTCAAGTTCTCAAAACAGTGTATTGAGGCAGAGAAAAAGGCCCAAAGGATGCTAGGCTACATAAAGCGCCAGTATGGATATCGGAACAAGGAGATAGTACTGTGTTTGTACAACTCACTTGTCCGACCGCACCTGGAGTATGCAGTACAATTTTGTAGTCCTTCATTTCAAAAGGATATTGCGAGATTGGAATGTGTGCAAGCCAGGGCAACCAAACTGATTCCCTCTATCAGACACAAAAGTTACGATGATAGATTAAGGGAATTAGATCTGTTCTCGTTGGAAACCTGGAGACTGTGTGGTCAGCTTATCAAAGTGTTTAAAATACTTCAAGGCTTTGATAATGTCGACTACACGGATATTTGCCAACTTAGTGAGGGCAGAACAAGAAATCACGGCTACAAACTTGAACTGAAGCATTACAACTGCGATCTATGTGGGAAATTCTTCCAATACAGTATCTGTGTACAGTAGCTGGAATGCACTTCCAGTGGAAGTTGTCAACAGCAATTCTGTTGATCAGTTCAAGTCAAGACTGGACAAAGTCTTAAAAAGTGGCTGTTTGGACACATAAGCCATTGAGCAGAACTGTGCCTGCTCGACTGCTAGCCCAAAGGTACCCTCTCTAAATGGACCGTAAGGTCTTCTAGGGTACTTTTTATCCTTGTAGCTCATGTAAGCACATTATACAGTGTGTACTTTGTAAAGCAAGCAGCATCTGCACATAATCAACAAAGATTGTATGAAGACACCGGTGGACAGATGGAGAACAGTGTGGTGGATCGAGCCCACCTTCCTCAATTCATGTTCAGCTGCGGCTAGGTGAATCATGCATCTGTAGTCTAGCTTGGAAGGAACAAAAGTGGCAAAAAGTAAAGAAATTGCCCTATCAGTCCCTGAAGTGATGAATGCATCAGAACAATGAATGCCAATTGCACATATGCAAGAGAGCCCCTCTTTTGTGAACAGATGCATTTTTCTAAGTATAGGCAAAGGCAATATGGTTTATATTTTACGGTTTAGACAATGTATAGACATTACATGAGCTTCGTACTCCATTGTGACTAGATATTAATACAAAATAGTAAAATAAAACCAGGTATAACAATAACAAAGATTTCTTTATCAGAAAACAGGTAAGACAAATAATGGCAACATGAAATTAATATCTGTTCCTTTAGTTTCCAAAACAGTCATAAGGCATTTCTTATAAGTGTACAAGATTTATGCATGTTTCTGGAAGGATTTTATTCCATCCACTCTGATTCATTCTTGGAAATGTTTCCCAGCAAAGTTGTGACAACAAATGACAAATCTCATTTTTTAAATTAGCATCTAACCTATCCTTCTTGAACTTTTCTAGTTTATTCTAGAATTGTTTGAAAACCTTTTAAAACCTTCCAGTGTCAGTTTATATGAAAAAGTACCTATGTAATCATATAAACACACAAGCTATCCATGCTCCCTATACTTTTCCACTCACATAAAATATTGACTCTACAAAACCAGCATTCACAATAATTTCCTGTTCTAAATAATTTACCATTCAAGGAACAATATTCCTGCTACAAAATAAACGCAAAAAATGGATTTAAACAACAAATATATAAATGGGTCCCTACAATAGACTTTGTGCCTGTGTTGCCTATACTTATGCAAGCATCTGTACGTTTTGTTCATGGTAGCTTTCTGTCTCCGTTATATATTACTTGTGCTTGTCTGCCTATGAAAAAATTGACAAAGGCTTTGCTTAAGTTTATTGTTGCTATTACTGTCTAAGGGGGGGTGAGGGGATTGGTTGAAGCCTTCTTGTATGTGTTGGGTGATGTTGGTAACTGTAGCTCTTTAGAAATCTTAAGTTCACCCTCATTTGAAGTCTAAGTTAAATTCTGGTCTGCATAATTGTGAAAAGATGTTATAATGCTGAAAAAAGGTTTACTCACTTGCCACCAAATTATACTTAATTTAAAACAGACTTTACAAAAATATACTAAAGGAAATGAACCTAAATTTGCATTTAATAAAGGCAAATGAGAGGAGCATTAATCAAGTTTTTAAAATTGTGAAAAGCTTTAACAATCTTAAGAAAAAAATTATCTTGCTTCTGTAATTCAATGATAGAAATAGAATGTATGCAAATTGTATGCATGATAGAAATAGAATGTATGCAAATTGAATGCATCAAAATTTGAAACTCATATTGTAAGGAATTATTCTCTTGCTATTGAGTTGTAAATTACTAAAAAGGTTTGCGGTAGCTTCATGAATTGGTTCCAGAACCAATTTAATAACCCCTTAAAAGGTTGAAAATTAATTTTATAGGATTGGTTTTGAGTGGCCTTATTGAACTTTGCTTTTATTACAATTACACTAAGTTTAGCCAATTAGAATTACCTGAGGAGTATCCATGCGAGAGAAGGTGGCTGGAGGTAGAAATAGAGGAGCTGGCTGTTCAAGCCAATCAGATGATAATAACCCACTTGGAAGGAGCTTATCAGAAAAGCATTCTAATTTGGTGCCATCTACATTGGGGCACATAGGTAGATATTGAAAATCACATAAACCTGCAATGTACATCTTTATAAATTAAAAATGTACTTAAAATAGTTTGGGAAAATTTTCAGATGACAAAATAAAGAATAATAATAATAGAAATTTTATATGGCAAACTTCAAGACCTTGAAGCCTTTGTAGGGAGCACATCCATCGACTAGGAAAAGTCAAAACAGAAGAGGTGGGTTTTCAGAGCACACTTGAAAGCACTAGGGAAGGAAAAGGAGGTATGACAGCAAGCAGACCATTCCACAGCTTAGAGGCAACTACAGAGAAGGCAAGATCATCAATGCACCAGAGACAAGTGCAAGGAACCAAAAGCAGGGGGGCACTTCCTGAGCAAAGGGCTCTTTGTTGTCTGGTAACAGCCAGCGTGGAGGAAAGGTTTAGGATTTTTAGGATTTTAAATGAGAGGACTTAAAAAGTAATTCAAAATTTAATGGGCAGTCAGTGAGGTTAAGTGAGCAGGGGTGTGGAAACGGAGAACAGTCCTTGATGGCAGAGAACTTGATCCAAAAATTAGGGGGTAAGTTGAAGGGGATGAATTGTAGCGTTGGGGGATCCAGTGAGAAGAGAGTTATAGTAATCAAGGCAAGAGGTAACCAAGGCATGGATGGCTATCTCAAAACTATTTTGGTCAAAGTGGGACTGGATACCACTGAGGTTACAGAGAAAGCAGAGATAATTTGCGAAAATAGGCAACCTGTGATTTAAAATTCAGTTGATGGTCAAAGGAAACACCAAAGTTTCTAACAATGTCAGAGACAAAGAGGAAACTACATGTTTATAGCGATTTTTTTTTAAGAGAGAGAGAGAGAGAGAGAGCACATCTGGCAACTGCTGATTAGAGCAAAAGTCACTGTACTCACAACAGAGCCTACTACCAGGCTAGATTAAAAAACAAATAACAATGAGTAGATGACAAATAAAGATAAAGGCTAAAAAAAAACAAGTAAAAAAGAAAGAAAATAAAGCAAAAGGGAAACAAGAAGGAAGCGCGCACCCGTGTCAGGGGAGGCCAGAATTCCCCCTGTGCAGGAACATGCACCCTACAACAAACAGTCAAATAAAGGAGGACTCCAAAAAGTTGTATAATCTGCAAATCTGTGTGAACAAACCAGAACCGAATACAAGGGACAAGTGGTAGTGGCCCCACTCGTAGTAACGTGCACGAAGATCACCCAGACTGGGACATTCAACAAGAATGTGGGTGATGAGTAGTCTGGGGGGATAAAGCAGTCCTCAAAATAAGGCGCAGGGAGCACTGCATCAAATGGCTGTGCGCGTCCCACAAATGTTTCCAATTCAGAAATGACAAAAAGCAACCTGAAACCATTGCGGCATTGGGGGGTAGGTCAATGGCAACGCAATTTTAAATTCCCCTTGACCATCTCCCATCTTCTTTGCCAAGCAAACAGGAGAGCTGCCCGTATTCCTGCAATGTAATCGGTGTGAGGAAGAGCAAAACGCTGGCCTGGTCACCCAGTGATGGGGGACTCTTTGGCACCCTCATTCGCAGCAAATGCTTACATATCCAGGAACCACAGAAGATAATCTCGATATATGCCCAGCTCGCCAAAACCGTGACATCACAGATATCGCGAACCAAGGGATACAGAGATTCCAATGCCCTGAGAGTCACTATAGATCACAATCCATGCAGAGTAGTGTATTGCAACGAATTCGGCTGTGAAGTGAGATGCAGGGAAACAGATCCCATCTGGAGACTTGGTTCCATCCGCATACACTAGCATGGTTCCAGCGTGACACGAGGTGTGTTCCAAAAATGTCGAACGCAATACTCCTGGCGCTGTAGACGCTTTGGGAGCAGAGGTGTGGCAAAAGGCTTAGGGTATGACTGGCGTCTCTAAGCGGCATAGGCAGCGTCAAAATTCAGCTGCGGATGCATTGAGAGCTGTTGACGACTGAGGGAAGCGCCGGGCTCGCGCATGCAGGCGAATAATGCACTGTGCACTGTGTAGAGCGAGTGGCATCTCCCCAGCATCGACTACTAGGCTCTCAATGGGGGAAGTGCAGAAGGCACCGGTCACCAGGCGAAGGCCGGTGTGGTGGATCGAGTCCACCTTCCGCAATAAACGCTCGGCTGCGGATGCATAAAACTCACATCGAGCTTCGAATGAACAAAGGATGGATACAAAAGTAAGGCAGTAGCCCTATCAGCGCCCCAAGTGCTGAATGTCACAGAACGGAGAATGTCCATGGCGCGGGTACAAGAGACCCTAAGGCTGCGAATATGATCTTCCCAGGTGAGGCGTCAGTCAAATACAAGACCACGGAAACGGTGCGATTCAACCACTTCCAGGCGCACCCCATTAAGAAACAAGTCTGGGTCTGGGTGGAGCCATGGATGGTGGCAGAATTGCACCACCTTAGTCTTGGCCAAGGAAAACCGAAACCTGTGCGCTTCGGCATAGCGAAAGACGCGGTTCAATGCCTGTTGGAGTCGACGCTCCAGAGTTGGCATATGGGCCGCGCCAAAAGAGATGGAAAGGTCGTCCACGTAGAGCGTAGCGAGAACATCTTCCGGCATCACCTCGGTGCTGCCGGAAGATGTTCTCGCTCAGGGCAAAGAGTGTGACACTGAGGACACTTCCCTGCGGGACACCCTCTTCCTGCTCCATTGGGCCGGAGAGGGCTTCCCCCCCCACCCGTATGCGGAATCAGCGATTTCGCAAAAATTCAAATATAAAGATTGGGAGGCGTCCCCTCGCCCCCATTGTGTGGAGAGTGTCCATGATACCGTATTGCCATGTGGTATCATAGGCCTTCTCCAGATCGAAAAACACCGTGGCGTAGTGCTGTCTATGAAGGAAGGCCTCGCAGAAAGCATTTTTCTGTTGGGGCAGAGCATCCAATGTGGAGTGGAACTTATGGAAGCCACACTGGGCAGAAGTCAAATTGCCTCCGCTGTCCAGAAAAAAGGCTAATCTAACATCTACCAATTTCTCCATCAACCAGTACACGCAAGAAGTTAGAGAGATTGGGTGGAAACCGGCTGGAGTAGAGTGATCTTTCCTTGGTTTGTGAAAGGAGAGCACAGTAGCGATTCGCCAGGAATCTGGGAGGAGACCCTCCACCTAGATCCTGTTGAACAAATCTAAGAGAAAACCATGCCTCGCTCACCCATGTGTCGAAGCATGGCGTACGGGACATCGTCCGAATCATGGGCAATGTCCACACATGAAGCAAGAGCGGAACGCAACTCACTCAGAGTAAACCTGTCGTTGAAAGCTTCTCCGCCTCTGGAGGTAAAGTCCAGCCAGCGGCAATGATTGAATGCAGGCGGAGTAGCATCCCGGCTAGAGAATGCGGTCGCGAAGGATTCCGCCACAGACACGGGGTCCGAGATTGCGGGCCTGTAGTAGTATATTGGTGTCCGCTTCCCTTACCCCGTCTCTAATTCCTTTCTTCTTTTTCATGTTGTTTGGAATGCGGAGGACGCAGCAAAGTCACTCTGGGTGGGGAGACTTGATAGATTTCTATCATGTTTTCCCATTCATCTCTGTCTTCCTCCTCAGGCAATATTTGAGACAGGAATAAGATTAGTCTGAATTTTAAGTGATTGATTAGTGAATGAGTTGAACAGTGAACTTAAATAATATTGTGTAAAGTGTCCATTGGAATTTAAATAGAAGCTGAATAGTTATCCAGGTGAGTCTTAGTGTGATTGGGTGGGTATGTATGAATGTCAGTGTGAGAATGTTTTAAATGTGGCAGCAATTGGGTGATTGAAAATGCATTTTCCTTTCCAGCTTCTTGGTGCCGGCTTGTCCAGCGTGTTCTGGCTTGGTGAGGTGGCAGCAACCAATCTTGATCTCGTGTGGCGGAAAGGGGACTGTTTTGAAGCAGGAGTCTTGAGACTGCCTCCAAGTCATCTACGTATCGATCGGAGCCAGAACATTTTGCATTGGATGGAGCTGGACTCCCAGTCCCTTAAGAAAAAAAGAAACCCCTTTCCCTCAAGAAAGCAGGCCCGCCTCCTTCCCCCCCCCCATACTGGTAATAGCGCTCCCAGATCCGATACATTTTGGACAGACTCACATCTATGTGCGAAGCCCTAGACATTCATTTACCTTTGCAAGTGCAGTTGTTGGCCAATCATATTGTAAGGCCACCTATATAGTGTGTACATAATTTTGAGTAGGTTATAAGGTATATTTATTTTAAAGGTTTTTGGGCTGTGTTGTTGGTTTCACTTAGAAAATTTATTGGGTTTTGATAAATTTAGAAAATACTCTCTCTCCTCAATACCCTCTCCTTGAACAACCGAGCAGACCTTGTCAGGGCGGCATGAATTTTTGGCTGGGGACTTGCGATCCCGCCGCTACAGTCCCATTCTCCTGGAGAACATGAGAGGGGTCCTGCAAGAACTTGCCCTGAATCCTTTTGACTCGCATCCATACCTCTGCTAGAGGGGTCTTCTCATTAAATGAAGATACGTATGCCCACCAAGAAGAGCAGCGGGTGTGCTTTGAAATATACTGGAACCTAGCCTGACAAAATTCATGGACAGTTAAATTGTTCAGGCGGCACATATAGCACATGTAGGCATAACGCTTCTGTTTGAGAGCCGTCTCACACTTGGTTGGCGTGCAAAATGGCCAGACATTCTGGGAATAGTAGTCAGGCCTGCAGCAATGAGGTTACTGGAGAAAAACTCAACAGCCTCATCTACCAACCTAAACTCCTCAACTGAGATGGAAAATTCAGTCATTTCCTGAAATGCAGGCCACCGCGCCAAGCACCCCCGAGGTGGTCTCTCAGGCGGCAGTTGCCCTGAAAATGATATTTGAATGGGAAAGTGATCACTACCATGGAGGTCATCGACCACCTCTCAATCAAAATCAGGCTGTGCATCCGAAGAGCACAAAGATAGGTCGAGGCAAGAAAATGAAGCGGTTCTCGGACAGTGATGCGTAAACTCATCCACATTTAGGACACCCATCTCAAGCTCTTCGATCAGATCGGCAAGGACTTGTCCCCTGGGATTTATGGAGTAATCTCTCCAGAGAGGATGTCTGCCGATCAGATCCCCAAGCAAGAGAAAGGGCCTCGGAACCGTGCCACGATGCGGCTGAAGTCCCCCACATCGAAGACAGCTGACAGTGGAATGTACGCAGAAATAACAGTATACCTCCTATCCAGGTGAAGTTTCACAGCCACTGCCTGAAAGGAGGTATCTAAAGTGAAAAGAAGAATGGAGACATCATGCCGGGTATAAACCACGCACCCCCAAGCCCGGCCCCCATCTCATGGTGGTGGGGACGCAAAACCCTTATACCCTGGGAGGGCAGGCAGGATGCACGTGCCTAGCATGGTCTCCTGCAAAAAGATAGCTAATGTGGAACAGGAAGAGATGAGCCTCCCCATCTCCTCCCAGTTGGCCCAGAGTCCACGGCAATTCCATTGAAGGAATATGCCCTCCAGGCCTAGCTCGGAGATGCGGGGGCCCTCTGCGAACAGAAGACCCTCACGGGAATGGCTTGCGCTTCTTGGAGGCAGAACCATGGGCACTGTTTGCCGGACAATGTGCTGAAGGCGTTGTCGCCTTCAAGGACTTATTCGGGGAGGTTGGGCTTGCCATGCAAGCCTTTTCCTCCCTCCATCTCAAAACCTTAGGCAGGCATTGCAGCTTTGGAGGCGGGGGCCTCCTTTTCGAGGATCCACCGTCTCCGAGCCACCTAGCCCACCACTAGGCATGGGTGAAGGAACCAAAGCTCCTTTGTTGCTGTCCTCCTTTTGGGGAGAAGCTTTAGGAACCCCAGAAGATTGCCTGGCGACCAACTGCAGGGGTGTTGCCTCCTGTGATTCTAACAACTGGGTGGAGGTGCGTGTCCGTTTCGCCTTACGAGTAACGGTCACGCTGGGGGAAGAGGCGAGTGTGGACACTTTGTGCTGCCAGCTTTACCAGGAAAGTGCCTGGGGTGGGTAGAACCCACAGAAGGGTTCCAAATTGAAGCGGAAATGACCTTACTCGTAGGCCTGGAGGGGCCAGGAGCAGAGAGTGATATTTTCAACATTGAGGCATAGGTGGCCGGACAGCGCTGGGCATACCAAGACCATGTCCTTAACCTCACGAAATGAGAGACGATTCTGAGCCTGAACGGCCAGGAATTCCTACGAAGAAACGGGATGCAGCTCTCTGCAATTGACACACTTGGCCACACATGATTTGGACTTATGGTGTGCACCCTTGGAGCAAGTTACACAGGTTTCGGGTAACTCCAACTTCACACATCGACAGGAGCGATTAGTATGGCCAAAGCAGTGGCAGCAATAGCACCTCTGCAGCAGTGGCACAAATGCCTTCACGCGGTAGCGATACCAACTGGCATGTGCCGACTCAGGGAGCTTGTCACAGTCAAACGTGACAAAGAGTGTAGGGGTGGGTCTCAAGCCCCCCCCCCACTGTTTTCTCATCACATGTTCGACCTTAACCGCCCCATGTTCAGCCAGCTCCCTCGCATAAACTACTCCTTTCACAAAGTTCATGGTAGAGTGCAGCATCACACTCAAAGGCCTGCCATCAAGTGTCCGAAGGGCACTAATCATGGCCGCCTTCAAAGGGATTTGAAACATTCGCCAAAAGGCTTCCATCCAAGAAATCGGTCACCTTCGGCTCTCTAACAATCACACTAGCTAAAGCTCTCCTCTGATTGATCAAGCGTTTGAATCCAGCAGGCTCGAAAATGACAGGTAGTCTCTGAATGAGGGGCCCCAACATAATCAAGGCTCTGCTCAGCATTTGTACCTTTGGTCTTTGTCAGGTACTTTGCACCCGGAGGGGCAGCAGGGCCAGACGTGCCGATCTTGGCTTGGTTGCTTACCGAAGCAGCAACCCCATCCATCCACACAGCCCCCGCGGATGGAGAGGAGCTCCAAGTCTTTTTTGTTTCTTTTCTTCTTGGGAGAGGAGGGTGGGGAATGAACCCACTTTTGCCCTCTGCCGGCAGGAGCAGAGGGGGGCCAGATGGACCGGGCTCGCCAAGGTCCTTCTCCAAGTTGGAGAAGGCCCTTGCATAGGGGTAGCCTCGGGTTCAGTGCTTGGCGCAGAGCCCAGATTCACCCTACCCTCTGATGCTGGGTTGCCTCAAGGACCATCTCTATCTCGAGGGAAGGGGGGCTCCATGTGGCCATCCCCCCAGGACATCACAGTCCCATTGGCAGCGGTGTCATGAGTCGAGTATGGGGAGGCACAGGCCTTGACCCCCCACTAAGTTTAGTATGCAAGCCAGCATGTCTCTTGAGGAAAGTGTTCAATGGACCCTGTTTTCCCTCTCCCCCCTAAGGGGGTTTGCCTTACCGAGCCGCTTCAATGGGGAGCAGTCAGTTATGGGCTGCCGCTGGCTTTCTTGGCAGTCCCCTTGGAAAGTAAAGTGGAAACTTCCGCTGGAAAGAGGGAAGCACCTGAGGGCACCTCCAATCAAGGAGGAGTCCCCTATACCCGTATGCAAAGGAGAGGAGTAAGCCTCCTCTCCGGTCAAAGAATTTTTTGAGGTTCTCCTGTGAAAGCATGGAAAGGAGGGCCTCCATTTTTTCAGTGGAGCTGCATGAGGTGGGCTCCAACGGTGGATGAGGGGAAAATGAGGAGAGATTATTAGTTTTCTCATCATTGGGCATGGTGACCCTACTCAGCAAGGACTGGCAGAGCCAGGTGCCACCATTTAAGGTCACCCCTCCCGCCTGGTGACCTGGCAGCCCTTCAGCATGCTGGCTCCACCTTGGGCATGGCATAAAAAGGATAGAGTGTAAAGTGACAAGGAACAGGGGTGTGAGGAAGGTATGAGTGGAGCTCAGAGGTTACGGAACATTGTCCCCTCCCCCCCCCAGCCCCGATCCGGGATAGTTGGCTGAAAAGGCCGGACGGGGTGCTGAGTCCCTTCAGCACAGCAGCCAGGAAGGCAAATCGCCATGCCCCTTACGGGGCCACAATTGAAAAGGGACAAATGATGGTGCATTTAACTAAACTGCTTAAGACTTTTTTTTTATTGGAGTAGAAATTTGGTTTTTGCTGATGGGTGGTGTAGTTTTGAGTCATCTAATACATTTGATAAAATATTAAGAGCTTGATTAATAAATATATTAGAATGTTTCTAGTGATGCTATCTAAGCATCAATTCTTAGTATAGATTTTTATTTTTCTATGAAATTTTATGACACTGATGAATGATGCTGATGAATGATGAATGATGATAAGTGTTTTGTCAACTAAAAAGGGAAATAAGCTTGGTGAAATCCAAAGAAATTATATCAACTCAGAAGAGAAAGAATGAGAAGATAGTTAAGAAGGGAATTTCTGACCATCTAGAGAGTATAAGATTAATAAATGATGCTCAGCATGGGTTTATAAGAGGTAGATTGTGTTTAACAAATTTACTGGATTTTTAAGTATTATGTAACTAAACAATTAGATAAGGGAGAGAATGTTGATGTAATTTTAGCAAAGTATTTGATAAGGTGCCACATAGGAGACTAGTTCACAAATTAAAAATGCATGTGATATGTGGGAAAGTTTTGAATTGGATAACTGAATGGCTGAAAGACAGGAAACAGAGTTGTACTGAATGGGGTGAGGTCACAGTGGAGGGACATTATTAGTGGCATACCTCAGGGATCCATTCTAGGCCCTTTATTATTCATAGTTTTTATAAACGATCTTGGGGAAGCTGTAAATAGCAAAGTGTCAATTTTTACTAATGACACTAAATTTGCAGCTTAGTCAAAGAAGTTGAGGGCAGCTTTAAAGTGCAGAGTGACTTAAATTAGTTATTAGCTTGGGCTCAGAAATGAGAGATGACTTTTAACCTTAAAAAATGCAAAGTTATTAACATTGGAAGGGATAATAGGGAATTTAGCTATGAAATGGATGGGCATTGGCTGAATTCAGTTGAGGATAAGAAGATCTTAGGCATAGTAGTAGATGGGTCACTGAAGTTTCAAAGCAGTGTATTGAGGCAAAAAATAGAGCAAATAGGGTGATAGGATACATTAAGAGGAATGTTAGCTACAAGAGTAGAGGTTATCCTTAAATTCCACAACTCGTATGTCATGCCATATTTAAAGTACTGTATACAAGCATGGTCACCACATTTTAGACATGATATCTACCTGCTAGATTCACTACAAAGGAGGACAACAAAATTAAAACCTTCCCTGAAGCACCTTGAATATGAAGATAGAGTGATTTAAAAAAAAAAAAATTATTTAAGGGGCTATCTGGCGACTGCTGACTTAGGCATAAGTCGCCGTAAACAAACAGCCTAGTTCTAGGCTACTTTGAAAAATTGAACAGGAAACAACAATAAAAAGAAATAACAATAACAAAAACTAGCAAAAACAACAATTAAACCTGGTTAAATGAAAGGGAGAAGGCTGGCCTCCCCCAAAAAGTCAACAAGTCAACCAGTCAAAGTGCACGCACTCGTCCCGACTACAAGGGACAGGCGGTAGCGACCCCGCTCATCCCGGTACCGGGACAGGTATCGTGCGCGAAGATCACCCAGACTGGGACATTCGACAAGAATGTGCCGAACAGTCTGGGGAACTACACAGTCATTGCAATAGGGCACAGGCGAGCACTCCATCAAATACCGATGCGTCACACGAGTGTGTTCGATTCGGAGATGACAGAAAGAAACCTAAAGCCGCCGCGGCATTGGGGGGATAGGTCCATGGGAACAGTCGCGGCGCAATGGCACGCAACTTTAAGTTCTCTTCAACCGTCTCCCATCTTCTTTGCCAAGCATTCCGAAGAGCTGCCCGTATTCCTGCCATGTAGTCGGTGTGAGGAAGAGCGAAACGCTGGTCCGGTCGCAGAGTCCTCGCGGAATCTTTGGCGTCCTCATCGGCGCGCTCATTCCCCGCAATTCCTACATGTCCAGGAACCCAGCAGAAGATAATTTCGACATCCACCCGGCTCGCTAAAACCGTGGCGTCATGGATATCGCGAACCAGGGGATGCGGAGATTCCAATGCCCCGAGAGCACTCAGTGCGCTCTGTGAGTCACTATAGATCACAATCCGGTCTCCGAACCGGGCACGTCGCGTAATCTCCCGTACCGAGTGGTGTATTGCCACCGCGCTTGGTGGAGCCCGGCTGACTTCAAACAGAGGGGATGCGGCGTGGAAGCAGACCCCCTCTTGGGACTTGGAACCATCCGTATACACTGGCACGGTTCCAGCGTGACAAGAGGTGTGCTCCAAAAAGGTCGAACGCAATACTCCCGGCGCCGTACAAGCTTTGGGAGCAGAGGTGTGGCGACAAATAGCCAAATGTGGTACCCTCCAGGGTGGCGTCCTGGGCAGAACCGGCCCGAGAGCTATATCTACCTCTCGAAGGAGTTTCCTGGCCCTAAACCCAAAGGGCTTAGGGTATAACTGGCGTCTCTCGGCGGCATAGGCACCATCGAGATCAGCTGCGGAAGCAGTGAGAGCTGTTGGTGACTGAGGGAGGCGCCGGGCTCGCGCGTAAAAGCGGGTGATGCACTGCACGAGGCGCAGAGCGAGTGGCATCTCCCCAGCATCGACCAACAGGCTTTCAATGGGAGAAGTGCGGAAGGCACCGATCGTAAGGCAAAGGCCGGTGTGGTGGATTGAATCCACCTTCCGCAATAAACGCTCGGCTGCGGATGCATAAAACTCGCATCCGTAGTCGAGCTTCGAACGAACAAAGGATCGATAAAAAAGTAGGGCAGTAGTCCTATCAGTGCCCCAAGCGCTGAACGTCACTGAACGGAGAATGTCCATGGCGCGGGTACAAGAGACCCTAAGGCTGCGAATAGGAGCCTCCCAGGTGAGGCGTCGGTCGAATACAAGACCAAGGAAACGGTGCGACTCAACCACATCCAGGCGAACCCAATTAAGAAACAAATCTGGGTCGGGGTGAAGCCGTGGATGGCGGCAGAAGTGCACTACCTTAGTCTTGGCCAAACAAAACCGAAACCTGTGCGCTTTCGCATAGCGAGAGACGCGGTTCAATGCCTGTTGGAGTCGACGCTCCAGAGTTGGCATCTGGGCCACGCCAAAAGAGATCGAAAGGTCGTCCACGTAGAGCGTAGAGAGAACATCTTCCGGCAGCACCGAGGTGATGCCGTTGATGCTCAGGACAAAGTGTGTGACACTGAGGACACTTCCCTGCGGGACACCCTCTTCCTGCTCCTCTTGGCCCGAGAGGGCTTCCCCCCTGCCGTACGCGGAATCGACGATCTCGCAAAAATTCAGATATAAACATTGGGAGGCGTCCCCTCACTCCCATCGTGTGGAGAGTCTCCATGATAACGTATCGCCATGCGGTATCATAAGCTTTCTCCAGATCGAAAAAGACCGTGGTGTAGTGCTGTCTACGAAGGAAAGCCTCGCAGACGGCATTTTCCAGTAAGAGCAGAGCATCCGACATGGAGTGGAACTTGCGGAAGACAGATGGCCTCCGAAGGTCCAGGAAAAAGGCTAGTCTAACATTTACCAATTTCTCCATCAACTTGCACACGCAAGAGGTTAGAGAGATTGGGCGGAAACCGGTTGGAGTAGAGTGATTTCTCCCCGGTTTGCGAAAGGCGAGCACAGTAGCGATTCGCCAGGAGTCTGGGAGAAGACCTTCCACCCAGATCCTGTTGAACAAATCTAACAGAAAGGCCATGCCTCGCTCACCCAGGTGTCGAAGCATGGCGTACGTGACATCGTCCGGACCATGGGCGGTGTCCGCGCACGAAGCAAGAGCGGAACGCAACTCACTCACAGTAACTTGTCGTTGAAGGGTTCTCCGCCTCTGGAGATAAAGTCCAGCCGGCGGCCTTCCGCGACATCATGACGTGCATTGAATGCTGGCGGAGCAGCATCACGGCTAGAGAATGCGGAAAAAGCGGTCGCTAAGGATTCCGCCACGGACGCGGGGTCCGAGATTGCGGTCCCATTCTCCTGCGAGAACTTGCCCCGAATCCTTTTGACTCGCTTCCACACCTCAGCTACAGGGGTCTTCCCGTTAAGTGAAGACACGTATGCCCACCAAGAAGAGGGGCGGGCGTGCTTCGAAATATACCGGAACCTAGCCCGACGAAATTCAGCGACAGTGAAATCGTTCGGGCGGCGCTTATAGCGCATGTAGGCATAACGCTTCTGTTTGAGGGCCGTCTCACACTCAGCTGACCACCATGGGAGTGGTCGGCGTGCAAAACGGCCAGACGTCTTAGGAATAGTAGTCAGGCCCACGGCGATGAGGTTGCCGGAGAAGAACTCAACGGCCTCATCTACCGACCTAAACTCCTCGACTGCGATAGAGAATTAAGTCATTTCCTGAAAAGCAGGCCACCGCGCCAAGCACCACCGAGATGGGCTCTCAGGTGGCAGTTGCCCTGAAAATGATATTTGAATGGGAAAGTGATCACTAACATGGAGGTCATCGACCACCCCCCTATCAAAATCAGGCTGTGCATCCGAAGAGCACAAAGATAGGTCAAGGCAAGAAAATGAGGCGGTTCTCGGACAGTGATGCGTAAACTCATCCACGTTTAGGACACCCATCTCAAGCTCTTCGATCAGATCGGCAAGGACTTGTCCCCTGAGATTTAAGGAGTAATCTCCCCAGAGAGGATGCCTGCCGTTCAGATCTCCAAGCAAGAGATAGGGCTTCGGCAACCATGCCACGACGCGGCGGAAGTCCCCCGCGTCGAAGTCAGCTGAGGGTGGAATGTACGCAGAAATAATAGTATACCTCCTATCCAGGTGCAGCTGAACAGCCACTGCCTGAAAAGCTGGTATCTAAAGAGAAAGGAAGAACGGAGACATCATGCGGGGTGTAAACCGCGCATCCCCCAGCCCCGCCATTCCACGGTGGTGGGGTCGCAAGACCCTTATACTCCGGAAGGGCGGGCAGGGGGCACGCGCCTAACATGGTCTCCTGCAAAACGATAGCTAACGGGGAACGGGACGAGACGAGCCTCCGCAGCTCGTCCCAGTTGGACCGGAGTCCAAGGCAATTCCATTGAAGGAATATGCCCTCCAGGCCTATCTCGGAGGAGACGCGGGGGCCCTCTTAGAAGAGAAGAACGTCACGGCAATGGCCGTAAGCTTCCCGGGGGCAGAACCCGGGGCGCTGTTGGCCGGACAAAGCGCAGAAGGCGCTGTCGCCTTCGAGGACTTATTGGGGGAGGTTGGGCTCGCCATGCGAGTCTTTTCCTCCCTCCACCTCCGAGCCACTCACTCCACCTCGGGGCGTGGGCAAAGGAGCCGAAGCTCCTTTCTTGCTGTCCTCCTTTCGGGGAACAGCTTTAGGAACCCCGGAAGATGGCCTAGCGACCATCTTCAGGGGTGTTGCCTCCTGTGAGTCTAACGACTCGGTGGAGGCGCGTGGCTGTTTCGCCTTACAGGAAACGGTCACGCTGGGGGGAAGAGGGGGGAGCCCTGGTTTTAGGCGGGGCTGGGGATGAACCCTTTTTGCCGCCAGCTTTACCAGGGGAGCACCCGGGTTGGGTTGAGCCTGCAGAAAGGCTCCGAATGGGCGCAGAAACAACCATGCTCGTTGGCCTGGATGGGCCAGGAGCAGAGGGTGCCTTTCTAACTATTGAGGCATATAACGCCCCAGGCAGAGCCGAGCCCGCCAGGACAAAGTCCTTAGCCTCTCGGAATGAGAGTCGATCCTGGGCATGAACGGCCAGGATTTCTTTCTCAAGGAGATATGCACCACATTGCTTCGAAAAAGCAGGGTGTGGCTCCCGCAATTGACACACTTGTCCACACACGATTTGGACTTATCGTGTGCGACCTTGGAACAATTTACACAGACTTCGGGTGACCCCGACTTTGCACATCTACATGAGCGATTTGTATGGCCGAAGCGGTGACAGTAATAGCACCGCTGCGGCAGTGGCACGAATGCCTTCACGCGGTAGCGGTACCAAGCGGCTCGCACCGACTCAGGGAGCTTGTTACAGTCGAACGTGACGAAGAGTCTAGAGGTGGGTCTCGAGGCCCCTCCCTGTTTTCTCATCACACGTTCGACCTTGACCGCCCCATGGTCGGCCAGCTCTAGGGTGATGTCCTCAATGGAGTAGTCAACGAGTTCCCTCGCATAAACTACTCCTTTCACAAAGTTCACACTCACCGGGGTGTCATGAAGTGTCCAAAGAGCACTTATCTTGGCCGCCTCGGCGGGATTCGCCGCATTCGCCAGAAGGCTCCCGTCCGAGAAACGGGTCACCTTCAGCTCTTTACCAATTGCACTAGCTAATCCTCTCCTCTGATGGATCATGATGCCCTTGGATAACATGCTGCCATCAGTGGAGCGAATAACGAGGAAGCATTTGAAGCCAGCGTGCTCGAAAACGCCAGGTAACCTCTGAATGAAGGGCCCCGATGTCATCGAGGCTCCGCCCTGTGCACTTTTGGTCTTAGTCAGGGGCTCCGCAACCGGGGGGGCAGAGGGGCCGGATGTGCTGATCTCGGCTTGGTCCCTTGCCAGAGTGGCCGCAAACCCATCCATCCCCGCACCCCCACAGATGGAGAGGAGCCCCGAGTCTTCTTTGTCTTCCTGGTCTTGGTCTTTTTCTTTTTTGGAGAGGAGGGCGGGAAATGAACCCGCTTCTCACCCCCGCCGGTAGAAGCCCCTAGGCCAGATGTACCGGCCTCAGCCAGGTCCTTCTCCGAAATGGAGAAGGTCCTGTTGGTCGCAGGGGCATCATCCGGAGGAGATCCCTCCCCTCCTTGTACTGCCTGAGAATCCCCAGCTGTTTGAAGAAGACCTTGCATAGGGGCGGATTCGGGTTCAGGGCTTGGCACCGAGCCCGGATTCCTCCCCATGGAAGGCCCTACCCTTTGAGGCTGGGTTTCCTCAAGGACCATGTCTATCCCAGGAGGGGCCTCCAGTTGGCCATCCCCACCCAGGACATCACAGGTCCCCTTAGCAGCATCATGAGTCTTTTGTGGGGAGGGACAGGCCTTGACCCCAGCAAGGTTTAATATTCTTGCCAGCAGGTCTTTCAAGGGAAGCGACCGAAGGTGCCTGGCTTCCCTCTCCCCCATAAGGGGGTTTGCCCTACCGAGCCGCTTACACGAGGGGCGGTCGGCAATGGGCTGCCTGCTGGCTTTCTTGGCAGTCCCCTTAGAAAGCAAAGGAGGGACTGCCGCTGGAATTAGAGAGGTGCCCGAAAGCACCTCCAGAGAAGGGGGTGAGGGGGAGTCCACTATTTCCCCTGTAGGCGTAGGAGAGGGGTAAGCCTCCTCTTCGGTTAAAGAAGTATGGAGGGTCCCCTGCGCATGCCCAAGGGGAAGGGGACCTCCATTTTCTCGGTGGAGCTGCCCGAGGGCGGCTCCGTTGATGTTCTTAGGGAAGTTGGGGGTTGGGTTTTTTTTATTTTCAATCACTGGGCATGGTGACCCTATTTGTGCTACGGGACGCAATAGCTCATCACCTCTTGCAGTTGCTCGCACTGCAAGAGGTGCTTACACGCCTTGCAGAGCCAGGCGCCGCCATTTCGGACCACCCCTCCCACCTGGTGGCCTGGCAGTCCATCGGCATGGCGGCTCCACCTTAGACACGGCGTAAAAAAGATAGATTTTGAAGACGAGAGGAAAAGGGATGTCAGGAAGGTATGGGTGGGGATGAAGCAGGTTGTTAAAAACCAACCACCCTAGACCGGAGCTCAGGGGTTAGGGAACATTGTCCCCTCCTCCCTCAGCCCCGATCCAGGATGGTTGGTCGAGAAGAAGGTCAGCATCTACCCTGTGAAATTAGAGGCTGACCAGAGAAAGTTGTGGGAGAGGTTGTATGAAAAGAGAGGAAACAAGTGTTTTGAAGGAAGGAAGAGAGGCTAAGCTGGGGCCGGATGGGGTGCTGAGTCCCGTCAGCACGGCAGCCAGAATGGCAAATCGCCGCGCTCCTTACGGGGAAAGATAGAGTGAGGGTACTAAATATGTTCTCATTTGAAAGAAGGTGTATGAAGGGGAGATATGGTTGAGCTTTTGAGAATCTTTTCTGGGATGGATAAGTTGGATTTTAACAAGTTATTTGAGTTGAAAGGTAGTAACAGGACTAGGGGTCACCACTTAAAAATTAAAAAAACAGAGGTGCAGGTTGGATGTTAGAATATATTTTTTCACCAATAGAGTGGTAGATTATTGGAATAGTTTGCCACCTGAGACAGTAGAGAGTCTAAATTTGAATGTGTTCAAATGCAGATTAGATGATTATATAGGGAGGGAGGGTTAACTTGTTTGGGGGGGAGGGGGGAGGGTTATTCTGGACTAATTCCTGTGGATGCAGTTTTTTTTTTTTATACATTATGGATGATTCGGATTTTGATGAGGCTTGATGACGATGATGCTTTTTGTTTTGACAAAATCCTATGAATGGTTTAAATTGTATATTGTAGATGCATGATCTGACACAATCCTCTGGAATTATTAATTTGTATATTGTAGATGCATTAACTGACACAATCCTATGGATGATTTGTGGGCGGGTTTTGATGGATGTGGATCACCTTTGATAGGCCCTTGTGGCTTTTGTCATCCATGAAATTATGTTATGTAATATAAGAAAAAACAAGAATAATAAAAAGGGAATAATGAAAAGGCTATAAAGGATGAAAAAAGTAGAAAATTTCATCAACCCTAACTGCTATTAAGAGGACTCAAGAACAAAGGTATATGGTTTATGGCAACCTCACTATACAGAAGCATTATTCTTGTATGTACCAAAACTCAACTCAAACTGTACATATGAGCAGCAATAACAGCATTGATGTTATATATTTCATAATGATTTACACAATAGATTATCTGGGAATATTTGACCAAGATATTCAATCCCCTATATAAGTTTTGAACTTGAATTATGGATGGCTTATTCTCATCCTTACAGTATAATTTGGATTACAAACTAATTTTTTTTTAAATAAGTATGATTGTCTGGTACTTATTTTTAAAAATATTTCAGTGAATTATCTGCATGTTAGGGAATTAAGCAATCCTTGTTTAATTTAGTCTCATGACAACCAAAATGCTCTTCCCAAGTTAAGGTAAAATGTCTAACTTTGATACAAAGTATTCTTGCAAAAAATATATCAACAATAATAAGACAACAAAATCGAAAGCATACTCACTGTCAAACTTGAATGTAGTACGCACAACACCAAGAGGTTCAACTCTATATGACTCTGGTTGGTCTAAATCTTGATTCAAAACACTTCTCCCAGCTTTATTTGAAAAAAGGATTGGAATAATTATGAAGAATTGTTACTAAGAACCTTAGATGAGTTTTTTGTGAAATAGTTGGTTCTAAATGAATTGTATAAGAAGTGATTGTTCCATGGAATATATGATAAAAGCAAACAGAAAATGATGACAGAGCTATGCCATACAAGTGTAAGGTTATAATAACTATAATTATTATGTTGAAAAGTGTCTAAGAGTGGGGATTGAGAAAAATTTTTGTCATAAACAATGGTATTGTAAGCAAATTTATGGGTAACAGCAATTATTAAAGACAAAATTCCCTAGGCAATCTTTAGCTTTATTGTATAATCGCATATCAATTCCATTTACTGCTTAGTTTGGGTAGGGGTACTCAATAATGTTTCTAGATTCTTTCATAGTTAGGCATGTTACTGATAAGTTAAGATTTGCTAAAACAATAGATAGTATTTCAAAAGTAGTATTTGTGGAAATTAATACCAATTAAAGCAAATAAAATCTGTTCTTATGGCTTTGCCTATAGGTTCTTAAGTACAACATCTCTGGATAGCCCATACATTGCTTAACATGAGATAAATGCTTTAAAGTAAAAAAAATATAGTGATAACACCTAAGACAAAAGTCACATACATCTAACCTCGTCTTCTTTGTTTTTTTCTTCTGCAGATAACCTTGATAAGTAAAGCTGTTGTATTAAGCCTTTCTCCACACAATGGTTTGCAAAATAAATCATTTGGTCTGTATCGCAATTCCAGCCTGCGATTTTTTTCAGAGTATACCTAAAAATTAAAGCAAACATTAAAAAAATTAAGTCTCAGACAATTTATAATATCAAACCAAGACAGGAAGACATAAAATTTTAACTTCCTTACTATTTAGTACCCTATACAATGAAAATAAAAATATACTATTTTGAGACTACATCATATTAAATGGGTATTTATTGGAAATTTGACTTAACAAAAACCTTATCCATCCAATCTGAGTTTGCATCACTAATTAAAGGATTGAAAACTTTAATTGAAGTTTGGGAAAAAAATAGAATTAATGCATCAAGACTAACAAAGAATTTTAAATCTTCATAGAAGAACCAGGCAATGGCTTCGCCACTCCCACCTATCGGGGGAAAGCTTGCGTTTCGCTACTAAGATTAAAATTTGAAATCTAAAAAAAACAGCCATGGTTAAATTTTTATACATTTTCTGAACTTTGCCAATTATAATAATTTTATAAAGGAACTCTAAACTAAATTGCCCCCCTTTCAAAATATCAAGTTGCTAAAATATAGTTATAGAAGAAGATTTATAAAAATAAATTTTCTGAACACCATTTGTAATTCTTTGGGTATAAAAAAAAATTCACAAAATTTTGATACTTATAAAAAACATAAGTTATAACCAAACTAAGATGAAATTATTATTCAAATACTCAAAAAAATCCCCTTCTTAAATTATAAAGTTAGTGAAAATCTACAGTGGTGAGTAAATTAAAAATGTGCTACATCTATGAGAGAAAATTCTAGCTGTTTGAATTTTATTCTATGTTCGTTTCCAGCTACTGGCAGTAATAATTAACACTTTAAAATTCATACCATTTTATTGGGACTACTCAATATAAAAAAAATTGTAAACATAAAATATTTTCTAGACCTATCATTCTCAAATTTATAAAACCTGTAGAAGCTTATAAATTTTGCTAATGAGAAAAAGAAAAACAACCAGAGCTGCCCCACCTCTCAATTAACTTTATAATATTCTGTAATTATAAGTTACTGATTAACATGAAATATAGCTTTAATGAATATAATTAAAGTAAATAAGAATTTGGATATATTAGCAAATACTGCCTTATTCACCATACTTTAATTAAAACTGATTTCCACCAATTTGTATTGAAATTTGCACAAAATTTAACTAACACAAGCTGTATTTTTAAACTTCAAATATTTTTTTCTAATACTATAGAGCTTTACTTTTTAAAACATTTTTATTTTGAAATCATCCATTAAACTTTTGAGTCTGCAAAAAGTTAATCAATAGCCAATACGAAGCAGATGTTGTGGCGGAGCGGTGTGTGTGTGTGTGTGTCTGTAGGGCCATTCTCCCACCACCCCCTTTACATATATCTTTCCCTACCCCTGTGTGAGTGTGTGGGTATAATTTGCCTTCCAATTTTTTATTATGAATACAAATAATAACTGATTGTACTCTCTTTTCAGAGATATAATTTTCTAAACAAATATAAGAGTAAATATTTAGAGTGTTAAGTTAAATTTATTTGTCCAGCGCATTGGGATATTACCCTAGGTAAGATTGGTTTGTTAATAAAATACTAATAGGCTCAATATTAATTTTAACAACGAGGGATAGCAAAGTCCATCACCAGATTTTTCTTTGGAAATGCTATACCAAAAATTTCTCTGGCTCTTTTTAGTATCGCATCCTGTGTCTTCAAAGAGTGAAGCTTCAGCGGACTGTGAGAGGAATCCTCGAGGCGAGTGCTCCGCCCAGCCCAGTCCTGAAACGGAGGGCGTTACCTGAACTGCCTACCTTCATTGGCTGACGAGCCTGTCCTTCTTATTGGACAACTACGACTACTACCACCATCCCCCACCCTTCAAGTTTAATTTGTATAGAATATTTATTTTGAATGTGCACCGGTGTTTTTGTGTTTTTTTTTGTAAATATAAACTATAATTTTCACTGTATTTTTTTATAAAGTAAAGGACTGTATATCAAATTCTATCAATTCTTCCTCTGGGTTCTCAAGGTTGGTAAATTCTAGGATAAGGTTGGAATGCGGGGTTAGTGTTGCTTTCGGCCGCTATAATGTAATAGGCACACTTTAAATGTCATCAAAATAAGTATAACCTTTCTTACATGGCTATGAGCCACTACTGAATCTTCTAGCTGATTTTATACAAGCATTGATTTGTTTATAGAGAACCCACTCAACCATGTGAGAATTAGGGATTTCTGTATTATTCCCCAAAGTTCTTTGCAAAAATACATAATTCTGTAAAATCAACGAACAAAAATCATTTAGTCTTGTTTACTAATCATACATTCTGATGAAAACTTAGAATTTGCATAATGGGTCAAACTTACATATTGTAATTTGGTCTTTTCAACAAGAACTGTTGCATCCTATAATTTCTCTAAGGGTAAAGCCATCCAAGTAATTCAAGTTAGTGTCATGAATTAAATTTGGGAATTAAACTTGTGAGTGCATTGGCTACTGGATATTTTGATGGACTTCTTTCCAGAATCTTTTTAATATTTTTATAAAATTAAGTCTTGCAATTATTTAGGTGAATTATGCCTGCTGCTGATTAGGGCAATTACTTTGTTTTTTGCAGCAAAAAAATATATCAATGTCTATTTTTGAAAGATCAAACTGATTTTCTGAAGAATCAATATTTAAATGCAAATGTTTTGATGATATTCCTTCTAATTTACTAGGTTTAATAAAGTGTAGCATCAGGCAGATGACAATATCTTGTATGTAGGTGAAAGGGATGAAATTTAGTTTAGAGTTCCTTTTTAAAGTTATTATAATTGCCAAGTTCAGAAAATTTATAAAAATATAACCATGGCTGCTTTTTTTTATTTTAAATTTTAATCTTAGTAGCGAAGCGCAAACTCACCCCATAGGGGGAGTGGTGAAGCCATTGCCTGGTGTATATACATATATATAAGTAGTATTTGCGATTCTTTGGGATGTCATTTTTTTCTGTTTTCAGTTTCCTTTTAAATAAATAGTCAGAATTAGATTACCCCGCATCGTTCCTTCAAACATCCAAATGGCTCTACTTGGCTGGTAGGGAGAGTGAGTGCAAATAGTCCAGAGCCTGTTACCATTTTTTTTTTTTTAAAGAGCGCATCTAACGACTGCCTACTTGGGCATTAGTCGCCGTATTAAAATTGGCCTAGTTCAATGCTACTTTAAAATAAAAATAAAGAGACGAAAAAAAAACAACCCAAAAAGGGGGAAAGGAGCAAGCTGGTGCATCAGGGGAGGTCCCCCCGGCGCAGGAGCGTGCAACCTATAGGGAAAAAAAACAAATGCAAAGAACAAAACAAAACAAAAAAACAAACCCTGCTTAAATAATAGGGAAAAGGCCGGCCTCCCCCCAAAAGTCAACAAGTCCACCAGGCAAGGTGCACGCACTTGTCCCGAGTACAAGGGACAGGCGGTAGCGACCCCGCCCATCCCGGTACCGGGACAGGCGGTAGCGACCCCGCCCATCCCGGTACCGGGACAAGTAATGTGCGCGAAGATCACCCAGACTGGGACATTCGACAAGAATGTGCCAAACAGTCTGGGGGACAACGCAGTCGTCGCAATAGGGCGCAAGCGAGCGCTCCATCAATTAGCGATGCGTCACACGAGTGTGTCCGATTCAGAGACGACAGAAAGCCACCTAAAGCCGTCACGGCATTGGGGGATAGGTCCATGGGAACAGTCGCGGCGCAATAGCACGCAACTTTAAGTTCCCTTCGACCGTCTCCCATCTTCTTTGCCAAGCGGTCCGAAGAGCTGCCCGTATTCCTGACATGTAGTCCGTGTGAGGAAGAGCGAAACGCTGGTCCGGTCGAAGAGTCCTCGCGGACTCTTTGGCGCCCTCATTCCCCGCAATTCCTACATGTCCAGGAATCCAGCAGAAGAAAATCTCGACATCTGCCCGGCTCGCCAAAACCGTGGCGTCACGGATATCGCGAACCAGGGGATGCGGAGATTCCAATGCCCCAAGAGCACTCAGGGCGCTTTGTGAGTCGCTATAGATCACAATCCGGTCTCCAAACCGGGCACGTCGCGTAATTTCCCGTACTAAGTGGTGTATTGCCACCAGCTCGGCCGTGGAAGCCGACCCCCTCTTGGGACTTGGAGCCATCCGTATATACTGGCACGGTTCCAGCGTGACAAGAGGTGTGCTCCAAAAAGGTCGAACACAATACTCCCGGCGCCGTACAAGCTTTGGGAGCAAAGGCGTGGCGACAAACAGCCAAATGTGGTACCCTCCAGGGTGGCGTCCTGGGCAGAACCAGGGGGGCCACCAGCTCGAGAGCTATATCTACCTCTCGAAGGAGTTTCCTGGCCCTAAACCCAAAGGGCTTAGGGTATGATTGGCGTCTCTCGGCGGCATAAGCACCATCGAGATCAGCTGCGGATGCAGTGAAAGCTGTTGGCGACTAAGGGAGGCGCCGGGCTCGCGCGTACAGGCGAGTGATGCACTGCACGCGGCGCAGAGCGAGTGGCATCTTCCCAGGATCGACCAACCGGCTCTCAATAGGGAAAGTGCGGAAGGCACCGGTCACAAGGCGAAGGCCGGTGCGGTGGATCGAATCCACCTTCCGCAATAAACGCTCGGCTGCGGATGCATAAAACTCGCATAGTAGTCGAGCTTCGAGCGAACAAAGGATCGATAAAATAGTAGGGCAGTAGCCCTATCAGCGCCCCAAGCGCTGAACGTCACGGAACGGAGAATGTCCATGGCGCGGGTACAAGAGACCCTAAGGCTGCGAATAGGAGCCTCCCAGGTGAGGCGTCGGTCGAATACAAGACCAAGGAAACGATGCGACTCAACCACATCCAGGCGCACCCCATTAAGAAACAAATCTGGGTCGGGGTGAAGCCGTGGATGGCGGCAGAAGTGCACCACCTTAGTCTTAGACAAAGAAAACCGAACCATGTGCGCTTCGGCATAGCGAGAGACGCGGTTCAATGCCTGTTGGAATCGACGCTCCAGAGTTGGCATCTGGGCCGCGCCAAAAGAGATCGAAAGGTCGTCCACGTAGAGCGTAGCGAAAACATCTTTCGGCAGCACCGAGGTAATGCCGTTGATGCTCAGGGCAAAGTGTGTGACACTGAGGACACTTCCCTGCGGGACACCATCTTCCTGCTCCTTTGGGCCGGAGAGGGTTCCCCCCACCCGTACGCGGAATCGACGATCTCGCAAAAATTCAGATATAAACATTGGGAGGCGTCCCCTCGCCCCCATCGTGTGGAGAGTCTCCATGATACCGTATCGCCATGCGGTATCATATGCCTTCTCCAGATCGAAAAAGACCGTGGCGTAGTGCTGTCTACGAAGGAAAGCCTCGCAGACGGAATTTTCCAGTCGGAGCAAGGCATCCGACGTGGAGTGGAACTTGCGGAAGACAGATGGCCTCCGCTGTCCAGAAAAAAGGCTAGTCTAACATTTACCAATTTCTCGATCAACTTACACAAGCAAGAGGTTAGAGAGATTGGGCGGAAACCGGTCGGAGTAGAGTGATCTCTCCCCGGTTTGCGAAAGGCGAGCACAGTAGCGATTCGCCAGGAGTCTGGGAGAAGACCCTCCACCCAGATCCTGTTGAACAAATCTAACAGAAAGGACATGCCTCGCTCACCCAGGTTTCGAAGCATGGCGTACAGGACATCGTCCGGACCATGGGCGGTGTCCGCGCACGAAGCGAGAGCGGAACGCACCTCACTCACAGTAAACTTGTCATTGAAGGGTTCTCCGCCTGTGGAGGTAAAGTCCAGCCGGCGGCCTTCCGCGACATCACAACGTGCATTGAATGCTGGCGGAGCAGCATCCCGGCTAGCGAATGCGGAAAAAGCAGGCACTAAGGATTCCGCCACGGACGCGGGGTCCAAGATTGCGGTCCCATTCTCTTGGAGAACGGGAGGGAGGTCCTGCGAGAACTTGCCACGAATCCTTTTGACTCGCTTCCACACCTCTGCTAAAGGGGTCTTCCCGTTAAGTGAAGACACGTATGCCCGCCAAGAAGAGCGGCGGGCGTGCTTCGAAATATACCGGAACCTAGCCCTAGCCCGACGAAATTCAGCGACAGTGAAATCGTTCGGGCAGCGCTTATAGCGCATGTAGGCCAAACGGCGTGCAAAACGGCCAGACGTCCTAGGAATAGTAGTCAGGCTCACGGCGATGAGGTTGACGGGGAAGAACTCCACGGCCTCATCTACCGACCTAAACTCCTCGACTGAGATAGAGAATTCAGTCATTTCCTGAAATGCAGGCCACCGCGCCCGCACCAACCACCACTGAGGTGGGCTCTCAGACGGCAGTTGCCCTGAAAATGATATTTGAATGGGAAAGTGATCACTACCATGGAGGTCATCGACCACCCCCCAATCAAAATCAGGCTGTGCATCCGAAGAGCACAAAGATAGATCAAGGCAAGAAAATGAAGCGGTTCTCGGACAGTGATGTGTAAACTCATCCACGTTTAGGACACCCATCTCAAGCTCTTCGATCAGATCGGCAAGGACTTGTCCCCTGGGATTTATTGAGTAATCTCCCCAGAGAGGATGCTTGACATTCAGATCTCCAAGCAAGAGATAGGGCCTCGGCAACCGTGCCACGACGCGGCGGAAGTCCCCCGCGTCGAAGTCAGCTGACGGTGGAATGTACACAGAAATGATAGCATACCTCCTATCCAGGTGCAGCTGCACAGCCACTGCCTGAAAGGAGGTATCTAAAGAGAAAGGAAGAACGGAGACATCATACCGGGTGTAAAACGCGCATCCCCCAGCCCGGCTATCCCGCGGTCGTGGGGTCACAAGACCCTTATACCCCGGGAGGGCGGGCAGGGGGCACGCGCCTAGCATGGTCTCCTGCAAAAAGATAGCTAACGGGGAACGGGACGAGACGAGCCTCCGCAGCTCCTCCCAGTTGGCCCAGAGTCCACGGCAATTCCATTGAAGGAATATGCCCTCCAGGCCTGGCTCGGAAGAGACGCTTGGGCCATCCTCGAACAGAAGAACCTCACGGGAATAACCGTACGCTTCCCAGGGGCAGAACCCCAGGCAGTGTTGGCCGAACAAAGCGCTGAAGGCGCTGTCGCCTTTGAGGACTTATTGGGGGAGGTTGGTCTCACCATGCGAACCTTTTCATTCCTTCGCCTCGAAACCTTAGGCAGGCGTTGCATCTTCGGAGGCGGGGGGCCCTCTTTTAGAGGAACCACCGTCTCCGAGGCACTCGCTCCACCACTAGGCGTGGGCGAAGGAGCCGAAGTTCCTTTGTTGCTGTCCTCCTTTCGGGGGACAGCTCTAGGAACCCCAGAAGATGGCCTAGCGAGCATCTTCAGGGGTGTTGGCTCCTGTGAGTCTAACGACTCGGTGGAGGCGCGTGGCCGCTTCGCCTTACGGGAAACGGTCAAGCTGGGGGAGGAGGGGGGAGCCCTGGTTTTAGCCGGGGCTGGGTGTGAACCCTTTTTGCCGCCAGCTTTACCAGGGAAGCGACCGGGTTTAGTAGAGCACGCAGAAAGGTTCCGAATGGGCGCGGAAACAACTGTGCTCGTTGGCCTGGATGGGCCAGGAGCAGAGGGTGTCTTTCTAACTATTGAGGCATATGACGTCCCAGGCAGAGCCGGGCGCTCCAGGACCAAGTCCTTAGACTCGCGGAATGAGAGTCGATCCTGGGCCTGAACGGCCAGGATTTCTTTCTCAAGGAGATATGCATCACATTGCTTCGAAGAAGCGGGGTGCGGCTCTCTGCAATTGACACACTTGGCCACACACGATTTGTACTTATCATGTGCGGCCTTGGAGCAATTTACTGGCCGAAGTGGTGACAGTAATAGCACCGCCGTGGCAGTGGCAGAATGGCTTCACGCGGTAGCGGTACCAACTAGCACACACCGACTCAGGGAGCTTGTCACAGTCGAACATGATGAAGAGTGTAGGGGTGGGTCTCGAGGCCCCTCCCTGTTTTCTCATCACATGTTCGACCTTGACCGCCCCATGGTCGGCCAGCTCTAAGGTGATGTCCTCTATGGAGTAGTCAACGAGTTCCCTCGCATAAACTACTCCTTTCACAAAGTTCATGGTAGAGTGCGGTTTTCACACTCACCGGGGTGCCATGAAGAGCACTTATCTTGGCCGCCTCAGCAGGATTCGCCTCATTCACCAGAAGGCTCCCCTCCTGAGAAATGGGTCACCTTCGGCTCTCTACCAATTACACTAGCTAATCCTCTCCTCTGATGGATCATGTTGCCCTGGGCCAACATGCTGCTATCAGTGGAGTGAATGATGAGGAAGCGTTTGAAGCGAGCGTGCTTGAAAATGCAAGGTAACCTCTGAATCAGGGGCCCCGATGTCATCGAGGCTCCGCCCTGTGGACTTTTGGTCTTAGTCAGGGGCTCCGCAACCGGGGAAGAGAGGCCGGATGTGCCGATCTTGGCTTGGTCGCTTGCCAGAGTGGCAGCAGACCCATCCGTCCCCGCAGATGGAGAGGAGCCCTGAGTCTTCTTTGTCTTTTTCTTTTTTGGAG
Organism: Ceratothoa steindachneri; assembly: GCA_963969495.1. Lineage (NCBI taxonomy): Eukaryota > Metazoa > Arthropoda > Malacostraca > Isopoda > Cymothoidae > Ceratothoa > Ceratothoa steindachneri. The sequence continues at coordinate 38,711,792 of OZ018335.1, forward strand.
AGGAGGGTGGGGAATGAACCCGCTTCTCACCTCCGCTGGCAGAAGCCCCTAGGCCAGATGGACCGGCCTCAGCCAGGTCCATCTCCGAAATGGAGAAGGTCCTGGTGGCCGCAGGGACACCGGTCGGAGGAGATCCCTCCCCTCCTTGTACTGCCTCAGAAACCCTAACCATTTGAGGAGGAACTTGCATAGGGGTGGATTTGGGTTCGGTGTTTGCCGCCGAGCCCGGATTCCCCCCATGGAAGGCCCTACCCTCTGAGGCTGGGTTTCCTCAAGGACCATGTCTATCACAAGAGGGGCCTCCAGTTGGCATCCCCTCCCAGGACATCGCAGGTCCCCTTGGCAGTGTCGCCAATCTTGTGTGGGAAGGCACAGGCCTTGACCCCAGCAAGGTTTAAAATTCTTGCCAGCAGGTCTTTTGATGCAAGTGACCGAAGGGGCCTGGCTTCCCTCTCCCCTCTAAGGGGGTTTGCCCTACCGAGCCGCTTACACGAGGGGCAGTCGGCAATGGGCTGCCTGCTGGCTTTTTTGGCAGTCCCCTTAGAAAGAAAAGGAGAGACTGCTGCTGGAAATAGGGAGGTGCCCGAAAGCACCTCCAGAGAAGGGGGTGAGGGGGAGTCCCCTACACCTGTAGGCCTAGGAGAGGAGTAAGCCTCCTCTCCAGTTAAAGAAGTATGGAGGGTCCCCTGCGCAGCAACAAGGGGGGATGACCTCCATGATTTCGGTGGAGCTGCCAGAGGGCGGCTCCGTTGATGTTACAGGGGAAGTTGGGGGTTGTTTTTTTTTATATTCATCATTGGGCATGGTGACCCTCTTTTTTACACAGGATGCAATTGTGCATCACCTCTCGCAGTAGCCCGCATTGCAAAGGTGCTTGCAGGCCCGGCAGAGCCAGGCACCGCCATTTGGGACCACCCCTCCCGCCTGGTGGCCTGGCAGTCCATCGGCATGGCGGCTCCACCTTAGACACAGCGTAAAATCAAGGATAGACAGTGAATTGAGGATGAAAAGGATATGAGGAAGGTATGGGTGGGGATGAAGCAGGTTGTTAAAAAATAAAACATCCTGAACCGGAGCTCAGGGGTTAGGGAACATTGTCCCCTTCTCCCTCAGCCCCGATCCGGGATGGTTGGCTTGAAGGAAGTAAGAGAGGCTAAGCTGGGGCCGGACGGAGCGCTGGATCCCGTCAGCACGGCGGCCAGGATGGCAAATCGCCGCGCCCCTTACGGGGTGAGCCTGTTACCATACTAGAAGGTATATCTATGTCAGTTTGAATAGCAAATACTTTCCATTTCATTTTCACTGAACATAACATTACAGTGCACTTTTAGATTACTGGTTGCCTTTCCTAATCATGCCTAATCATGATGAGAGCAGGAATAGCTGTTCTTTTAAGATTACTTATGAAGTAAAAGCAAGAAAATTAAAAATTTCAGAGATAAAAACATTTCAATTTGAACCTGAAACATAAAAAAGGTTACACATTAAATTATCTTAGTACTTCAATTCTAATTGATATATAAAATAAAACTAATTCCATGATATGCATTACTGTGCATGATGATACAAATGTTTCATTATATTTTAAATACATACCATTTGTAGCATTTTAACCATATGATTTGGAGTAACACTGTTGCCACATATAAATTGTATATATTTTTAAGGTAGCTAATATTGTATAGTAAGTAAAGTTAAAACTACAATAATGCTGAGTAGAGATTTTTTTTTTTTTTATAGAGCCCATCTGGCAACTACCCACTTGGGCATAAGTCACCGAAAAACACGACAGCCTAGAATTAGGCTACTTTAAAGTTAAAATATGAAAACTTAACAATCAATATAAATTGGAAAAACTTAACAATCGAAGCAATCTCCGGCAGCGGGGGGAGGTCCCCCTCACCCCGGTGCAGGAGAGTGCAACCTAAAACAAAACAATAACAAAAAAAAGGAACCTTAAATAAAGGGGAGAAGGCTGGCCTCCCCCAAAAAGTCAATAAGTCCACCAGTCATGGTGCACGCAACCGTCCCGAGTACAAGGGACAGGCGGTAGCGACCCCGCCCATCCCGGTACCGAGACAGGTATCGTGCGCGAAGATCACCCAGACTGGGACATTCGACAAGAATATGCCGAACAGTCTGGGGGACGACGCAGTCGTTGCAATAGGGCACATGCGAGCGCTCCACCAAGTAACGATGCGTCACACGAGTGTGTCCAATTCGAAGACGACAGAAAGCAACCTGAAGCCGCCGCGGCATTGGGGGATAGGTCCATGGGAACAGTCGCGGCGCAATGGCACGCAACTTTAAGTTCCCCTCGACCGTCTCCCATCTTCTTTGCCAAGCGGTCCGAAGAGCTGCCCGTATTCCTGCCATGTAGTCAGTGTGAGGAAGAGCGAAACGCTGGTCCGGTCGCAGAGCCCTCGCGGACTCTTTGGCGCCCTCATCGGCGCACTCATTCCCCGCAATTCCTACATGTCCAGGAACCCAGCAGAAGATAATCTCGACATCTGCCCGGCTCGCCAAAACCGTGGCGTCACGGATTTCGCGAACCAGGGGATGCGGAGATTCCAATGCCCCGAGAGCACTCAGGGCGCTTTGTGAGTCGCTATAAATCACAATCCGGTCTCCGAACCGGGCACGTCGCGTAATCTCCCGTACCGAGTGGTGTATTGCCACCAGCTCGGCCGTGAAGACAGACGCAGCGCCTGGTAGAGCCCCGCTGACTTCAAACAGAGGGGATACGGCGTGGAAGCCGACCCCCTCTTGGGACTTGGAGCCATCCGTATACACTGGCACGGTACCAGCGTGACACGATGTGTGCTCCAAAAAGGTCGAACGCAATACTCCCGGCGCAGTACAAGCTTTGGGAGCAGAGGCGTGGCGACAAATAGCCAAATGTGGTACCCTCCAGGGTGGCATCCTGGGCAGAACCAGGGGCGCCACCGGCCCGAGAGCTATATCTACCTCTCGAAGGAGTTTCCTGGCCCTAAACCCAAAGGGCTTAGGGTATGACTGGCGTCTCTCGGCGGCATAGGCACCATCGAGATCAGCTGCGGATGCAGTGAGAGCTGTTGGCGACTGAGGGAGGCGCCGGGCTCGCGCGTACAGGCGAGTGATGCACTGCACGCGGCGCAGAGCGAGTGACATCTCCCCAGCATCGACCAACAGGCTCTCAATGGGGGAAGTGCGGAAGGCACCGGTCGCAAGGCGAAGGCCGGTGTGGTGGATCGAATCCACCTTCCGCAATAAACGCTCGGCTGCGGATGCATAAAACTCGCATCCGTAGTCGAGCTTCGAGCGAACAAAGGATCGATAAAAAAGTAAGGCGGTAGCCCTATCAGCGCCCCAAGCGCTGAACGTCACGGAACGGAGAATGTCCATGGCGCGGGTACAAGAGACCCTAAAGCTGCGAATGTGAGCCTCCCAGGTGAGGCGTCGGTCGAATACAAGACCAAGGAAACGGTGCGACTCAACCACATCCAGGCGCACCCCATTAAGAAACAAATCTGGGTCGGGGTGAAGCCGTGGGTAGCGGCAGAAGTGCACCACCTTAGTCTTGGCCAAAGAAAACCGAAACCTGTGCGCTTCGGCATAGCAAGAGACGCGGTTCAATGCCTGTTGGAGTCGGCGCTCCAGAGTTGGCATCTGGGCCGCGCCAAAAGAGATCGAAAGGTCGTCCACGTAGAGCGTAGCGAGAACATCTTCCGGCAGCACCGAGGTGATGCCGTTGATGCTCAGGGCAAAGAGTGTGACACTGAGGACACTTCCCTGCGGGACACCCTCTTCCTGCTCCTTTGGGCCGGAGAGGGCTCCCCCCACCCGTACGCGGAATCGACGATCTCGCAAAAATTCAGATATAAACATTGGGAGGCGTCCCCTCGCCCCCATCGTGTGGAGAGTCTCCATGATACCGTATCGCCATGCGGTATCATAGGCCTTCTCCAGATCAAAAAACACCGTGGCGTAGTGCTGTCTACGAAGGAAAGCCTCGCAGACGGCATTTTCCAGTCGGAGCAGAGCATCCGACGTGGAGTGGAACTTACGGAAGCCGCACTGTGCAGAAGACAGATGGCCTCCGCTGTCCAGGAAATAGGCTAATCTAACATTTACCAATTTCTCCATCAACTTGCACACGCAAGAGGTTAGAGAGATTGGGCGGAAACCGGTCGGAGTAGAGTGATCTCTCCCCGGCTTGCGAAAGGCGAGCACAGTAGTGATTCGCCAGGAGTCTGGGAGAAGACCTTCCACCCAGATCCTGTTGAACAAATCTAACAGAAAGGCCATGCCTCGCTCACCCAGGTGTCGAAGCATGGCGTACGGGACATCGTCCGGACCATGGGCGGTGTCCGCGCACGAAGCGAGAGCGGAGCGCAACTCACTCACAGTAAACTTGTCGTTGAAGGGTTCTCCGCCTCTGGAGGTAAAGTCCAGCCGGCGGCCTTCCGCGACATCACGACGTGCATTGAATGCTGGCGGAGCAGCATCACGGCTAGAGAATGCGGAAAAAGCGGTCGCTAAGGATTCCGCCACGGACGCGGGGTCCGAGATTGCGGTCCCATTCTCCTGGAGAACGGGAGGGGGTCCTGCGAGAACTTGCCCCGAATCCTTTTGACTCGCTTCCACACCTCAGCTAAAGGGGTCTTCCCGTTAAGTGAAGACACGTATGCCCGCCAAGAAGAGCGGCGGGCGTGCTTCGAAATATACCGGAACCTAGCCCTAGCCCGACGAAATTCAGCGACAGTGAAATCGTTCGGGCGGCGCTTATAGCGCATGTAGGCATAACGCTTCTGTTTGAGGGCCGTCTCACACTCGGCCGACCACCATGGGAGTGGTCGGCGTGCAAAACGGCCACACGTCCTAGGAATAGTAGTCAGGCCCACGGCGATGAGGTTGCCGGAGAAGAACTCAACGGCATCATCTACCGACCTAAACTCCTCGACTGAGATAGAGAATTCAGTCATTTCCTGAAATGCAGGCCACCGCGCCCGCGCCAAGCACCACCGAGGTGGTCTCTCAGGCGGCAGTTGCCCTGAAAATGATATTTGAATGGGAAAGTGATCACTACCATGGAGGTCATCGACCACCCCCCAATCAAAATCAGGCTGTGCATCTGAAGAGCACAAAGATAGGTCAAGGCAAGAAAATGAAGCGGTTCTCGGACAATGATGCGTAAACTCATCCACGTTTAGGACACCCATCTCAAGCTCTTCGATCAGATCGGCAAGGACTTGTCCCCTGGGATTTATGGAGTAATCTCCCCAGAGAGGATGCCTGCCGTTCAGATCTCCAAGCAAGAGATAGGGCCTCGGCAACCGTGCAACGACGCGGCGGAAGTCCCCCGCGTCGAAGTCAGCTGACGGTGGAATGTACGCAGAAATGATAGTATACCTCCTATCCAGGTGCAGCTGCACAGCCACTGCCTGAAAGGAGGTATCTAATGCTGAGTAGAGAAAATTATTTAAAAGCATATTCACAACAAACTTCTCTCTGAGAAAATCACATTCTCTGTCCTAATGCAATTTCTGTGATATTCCCTTCTTGTGGGAGCCCTGTCATAAACTACTAAACTTATTGCCAGGTATATTGAAATTTGACCCGATTTTTTTAAGTAACCATAGAAGAGATTTTCAAGAGCTTGAATTGATCCTCATCATGAAATTATAGGACCATTATCGTAACTTTGTTAACTAGCCAATGGGGGGGGCAAGCCAGCCCAACTCAGTGCCGGTGCCAAGCCTGGATAAATAGAAGTGTACATAATAAAGTAGAGAAAGGCTATGAGAAGGTAACTATGACTCCAAATCCACTTGCTGCCATGTAGGGTATGCCTCTTCAGGCAAGGGCTACGAGAAGGAAACTGATATAAAACCATGCCAGTCAGTCTGACAAAAAGAAGCAAGATGTGTGGGAAGGATAATCGGCAGACTGATGCAACTCCAACCCGAAATCTAACATGTCACACCTGTGTGCAGCAAGCCATAAGGGTGGAGCCAAAGTGTGTGGGTTTCATTTTTGGCAAATTGTTGTCCACCCTGATGATGATTGAAATTTCTAATCCAAAAATACCATGTATGTCATTTACTGTCTTAAGCTATTATAAATAGCAAAATATTATTAAAATATTTAATTAATATCAATAGCATCAAAGTTAGATATAAAATAAAAGTGCTATGCATACCTATGAAAATCAAGCATACCTATACCAAAGGCAAAAAGAAAACCTTTGTTATTTTACAAAAATATTAGACTTACAAGTTGGGGTTTTTTTTATAAAATCAAGTAACTCCTAAAAATAACTTACCTGTGATATTTTTTTTATACCTCCCAAACATTCCAACATCTTTTCAACATTTTTACCAATTCCTGGATATTCTATACAGATAAATTCCTTAGAAGATTTGTCATTTGATACTTTGTCAGTATTAATATTGGGTTGAAAATGCAACATTTTATTTGTTTTGGATAATTGAATCTATGTTGAGATCATTTTTCTCTTAAAATACTAGCTTTTAATTAGGTAATTTTCTAGAAACAAAATTCATCTGATATAAAAAAAAGCATACATTACAAAAGTGGTATATATAAAATATATATTAGTATAGAATGAATAACAATTTTAATGCAATCTTTACAATGAATATTTGTAGAAAACAAATTGAATTTAGTTAGGGGTGATAGAAAATCCATATATTTTCATTGGTGATATAACTTTCATTAAATTACTGAATTATACTTTTATAATTTTTACTAGAGAATTTATCATTTTAATAAGAGCTTTTTTATAAGAATATGATTCATATACAGTACTTTATTATCATATTAATCAGTGATTTGGGGGGCATAATGGAATTCAAATATTTGAATAGCCCAGAAATGATAGTCAGAAAATAAATGCATTCTAGGGTCACCAGGTTCTACCAAGTAGTGTCCTATCCATCAATAAATACATTTTTAACTAAATTGCCCTTGACTCTGGGTGTTGAGAGATGGCCAAATAAAAATGGGTGCTCAGAGGGCTCAATGGGTGATGAAAGGAAGGCTTAATGAGTATTCAACGGAAGGTTTTAATAGGCGTTCAAACAAAAGCTCAGTGTTTAAATGAGGGCTCAACGAGTGTTAAATGAGCATTTGTTCAGGGAGGGCATTGGGGTGAAGGAATAATTATGTGTGAGGTATCTTCCAATTTTTCTCTATGATTATCATCATTTTGCCTTAGTTTGTCCTTATACTCTACTTTCCCTTCTTTTGTATGATTGAAGAAAGAGAGATTTAGCAGGGGAATTTAAGACACTAAGTATATTTTGAAATGTGTATTTAATATTGAAATATAATAAGTATTGAGTTTGATTTCCTAACTATCCATTGTATATATACATATAATGTTTTGAATTTTTTAGCTGGTATTCTTCTCTTAACATTCTCTTTCTTTTCATTTTTTTTTAGTATAATAAAGAAAAAATTTGTGTGTCAAAATGCCAAGATTCCACAATCTGTGTATTGAAATGAACACTGATGCTGATTTGAAAAAGCAAGACTAATTATATGTTTCATTGTTTTTGATACGTTCATTACAGTTTCTTGTTTAGCTTAGGTTGATTAGGTTAGGTCTATCTCAGTAATGTTTCATTTCAAAAAAATGAATGTCAAATTCATTTATAATCATAAAATACATGAAAGATCTTTATTTCTTCACAAAAGCGATTATGGTTTTAATCTTCACTATTACCTTACCATCTCAATGTTCACCACTCACTGGTATCTTCAGCATTCCATCTAGAAGTTTGCCCTTTTACCTCCAGTGATCTAGTTTGAGCTCTTGAATAATAGCTAGCTAGCTCCCATAGTTTCAATTATACACTTACTCCTTGAAAGGCTCTCTTTTGCTTATATATATATATATATATATATATATATATATATATATATATATATATATATATATATAAATGCAAGATATCACATTGGCATGATGTATATCAGTGAAAGATAATGGTAAACCACAATATTTAAATCAAGATTTTATTTATAACTATCAGACTAGTTTCGGCAAGATGCCATTCTCACCTGCAAATGGCATCTTGCTGAAACTAGTCTGAAAGTTATAAATAAAATCTTTATTCAAATATTGTGGTTTACCATATATATATATATATATATATATATATATATATATATATATATATATTTGAATAGTTTTGTGAATTTTTACTTAGTAATGCAATGGACGGTACAAGGCTTGCTCGTGCGTACAAAATTGCATCTATGTTCTCAAGCAAATGCGGGAAAGTGTATCCAGTATGACGTTTGTTCACCACTTCTGGCGGTAGATGGTTCCATTGGCTTGTCTTTGCTCGTCTCCTTGGCAAGGCGGCGCAGCAGTTGGGGGGAGGTTTCCCTTTCCCCCAGCGCTTGACTGAGTTTGTTTTGTTTCTGCTGGAACACCGAAAAATCATTCTTGAATATATTCTTCAATATGGCTAATCTCTCCAAAAGCTTTATATAATGCTTAGAGGCCCCTTGTTAAAACGGGACAGGTAACGGCGCGAAGATCACCCAGACCTCCCCTTAATTTTCCCAGTTAAAGGGTCGGATTCAAAATAAATTAAAATTCTCCATTCAATGTAGCTTTTACTTATTGCGCTTCCCAAAAGAACCTTTAGTCGCAGTAATTCAAGCAAAGCTTAATATGGGTAAAAAAGAATTAATAAAATAACCGGAGTCACTACCGCTTGCCCCTTGTACTCAGGATGGAGTCTAATTTGGTTTGTCATTTTGGGGTCCATGTTATTTAAAGCCTTACTTGTGAATTCTAAAATTATTTTAGTCGCAGTGACTTACTTGAACAACGACTTAGCCACTTTAAGTAATTGTAAAGTCTGATGAAAAAATTAATCATAGGAAGCATGGATAGTACCAGCCGGAAGCTCTTTTTTTATTTTTGCATTATTACTGTCAAATTGTTTTGTGAATTTATTAATTTTGTTGTGAATGTTGATGTAATTTCTTATATTTTAGTATGACATTATTACAATGATACGAAGATTTATGCAATTCGTAACTTGAGGTAGACAATTTAAAATAAAGAATTTTTATGTTCACGGTAGTCTTGAATGCTTCGGTGTCCATGTGCTAGACAAATATTCTTTGATTATAACACGGCAGAACTTACTCAGTCTATTTTTATCAATCATTTCGGAGAAAGCGGCAATCGTGGAGCGTTGAAGTTTGGGATTTTTTCTGATGGATCCTCCTTTTTAACACAGCGTTTTTGGAGTTAAAAAACTGGAATTATAATTTTATGAATATAAGGAAAGTTATGAAAAATGTTTCATCTTTTCTGTTTTTACCTGCCAGTTTTATCATGACTTCTTTCATAATTTTCTTAGCGAATGTGAAAAGCAGTTGCGAAAATCTCGACTATATATATACACACACACTCCTTTTTTTTCATATATTCCTCCTTTCCAAAGTGTGCCTTTTCCAGTATCATTTTAGTTTTCTTTCACTCTTTCTTCCCCATATAATGCTACTAATTCATAAATATTAGTGATGTGCCACCTAATTTCCTTATGCCAATGGGATGTATTATCAGTTGCATACACATAACCAAGCTACCCAGGTCTCCAATTTCATCTCCTGCAACTGAGTCTGTAGCTAGCTTTCATCATAGCAAATCTTGCTTCATACCTGCTAGAACAACACATTTTATACCTTAAGGGTTTCACTGCAACACAGGAATCGTCTCCCAGTGTACTTCTATCTGCTTTGTCTTGTTTGTGTTCCATTCTCTCTAATTCTACCTTTGTCACTGGCACATCTGGTGTGCTTGCAAGAATATACATCAGGATGGATATCTTGTGAAAATGAGCTGAATACGTAAAAAGAATGTATGAGGAGGAGGGCTTCATGTTTGTGGATGTATTGGCTAGGTTCTATGGAAAGAAAGAGATATACTTAGGTGATGGATGAACTGCATTTGAGTAGGGCTGGGTTAGGTGTGTTGTGGAAGGAGTTTGATTGTGTTATTAGGTCTTTACAGGTGGGAAACTAGATAATGTGAGAGATAAGGACACTATTAGAAAGGAAATTAGAAGTGATAGAATATTAGCAGTGAAAATAGGAAATAGAGATATAGCAAGGGAACCTGAACTTAGTATACCAAAAGTTGTCTCAAGAGGGAAGAGTTATTTAGTTATATAAGTGAGGAAGAGGTGCTTCAGGGATAGGGGGGTTAAATTGTTTCTATACAAATGCTCGTAGTCTTAGAAACAAGAAGGATGAGCTATTTAGTTATATTAGCAATGAGGATATAGATATATTATGCGTTACTGAATCATGGGTTAATGAAATAGAATTTAGTGACACTATAAGTGAATTTGATTTACAGGGCTATAATATGTACATTAGTCAAAGGACAGGTAGGATTGGTGGAGGAATAATTATCTATATAAAAAACAACATTGTTTCAAGTTTAAATACTTCAATAAAGCAGGATGGAGTTGAGTCACTTTGGATAGATATTAGGTTCAGTAAAAATAGAATGGTGCATTTGGGAGCTTTTTACAGGCCACCTGGGCAGACTGATGATATAGATGAACTAATGATAAGGGAAATAAGTAAGGGATGTGAAACAGATGCAGTTATTATTGGGGACTTCAACTTAAACTCTGTGGACTGGGAAAATATGATAGGTAGGGATAGAACAAGTGGCAGGTTCATAGAATGCTTTGAGGATAATTTTTTGAATCAATTTGTTAATGAGCCAACAAGGGGGGACAATATATTAGATTTAGTACTTTCTAACAGTGATCATTTAGTTCAAGAATTGACTGTTGGGGAAGCATTGGGAAATAGTGACCATCAGATAGTTCGTTTTAACTTGGGAATTAAGAAGGGTAAAATAACTGAGAATGCTGAAAAAGTTCCAAATTTTCATAAGGGAGATTATGTAAAACTTCGAAGCTTGCTAAATTTGGTAGACTGGGATATAGAATTCAGAGGTAAAAATGCTTATGGGATGTGGGATACTTTCAAGCATATAATAAATGTAGTCCAAGAACAATGTATCCCAATGAAGGCCATTAGGAACAAAAGTAGGAAACCATTATGGTGGAATCAGGAGATAGCTAGAAAAATTTCAGAGAAGAAAAGGGCATATAAAAAATTACAGGTAGAAAATAATATTCAAAATTTAAGTGATTATAGAATGGCTAGGAATGAGTTAAATAAGATTATAAAGAAGAACAAAAGGGTGTCAGAAATTAAATTAGCTCAGGATAGCAACAAAGATCCTAGAAAGTTCTTTAGTTACTATAAAACTAATAACAAGTCTGGCAGAGTTAAAATAGGACCTATCAAATATGAAGGGTTTGTGAGAGAAACTGATGAGGAAATAGTTGAGGTACTAAATGGTCATTTTGCATCAGTATTTACAAAAGAGAAACTAAATAGTCCTATGTATAGTACTCATAGGTCAGGAAAAGAGGTGTTTACTAACATTTGTGTGGATCGGAGGATGATAAAAGGACTAATAGGTGATTTAGATACTACCAAGGCCTCCGGCCCTGATAATATTCATTCTAGGATACTTAAAGAAGGGGTAGAAAGTATCTCAATAGCTCTGGACAAGTTATATACTAGGTCATTGGAATATGGAGAAATACCCGATGATTGGAAGAGAGCGAATGTAGTCCCCATTTTCAAGAAGGGTAGTAAAGAGGATCCAAATAACTTTAGACCGGTTAGCCTAACTCCTGTAGTCTGTAAAATTCTTGAGAAAATAGTTAAAAAAGGGATTTGCCAACATCTAGAGAGGGAGGGGTTAATCAGCGATGCTCAGCATGGGTTTAGATCAGGTAGATCATGTTTGACTAACTTACTAGACTTTCTGGAGTTTGTAACAGATCAAGTAGATAAGGGAGAGAATGTAGATATAATTTACTTAGATTTTAGTAAAGCATTTGATAAGGTACCACACAGGAGACTAGTTCATAAATTAAAAATGATTGGGATATGTGGGGGTGTTTCAAATTGGATAGCTGAGTGGCTGAAAGACAGGAAGCAAAGGGTAGTGCTAAATGGTGTAAAGTCAGAGTGGAGGGATGTCATCAGTGGGGTTCCTCAGGGATCAGTTCTCGGTCCATTATTATTTGTCATCTATATAAACGATCTTGGGGAGGCAGTTAATAATAAAGTGTCAATTTTTGCGGATGATACCAAATTAGCAGCTGTAGTTAAAGATATTGATGATAATTTTAAAGTGCAGGGGGACTTAAATAAATTGTTATCCTGGGCACATAAGTGGCAAATGACTTTCAACCTTGATAAGTGCAAAGTTATTAACATGGGAAAAGATAATAGAGAATTTAACTATGAAATGGATGGGCATTGGCTGAGCTCAGTAGAGGATGAGAAAGATCTAGGAGTAGTAATAGATAAGTCATTAAGGTTTTCAAAGCAGTGTATTGAAGCAAGAAATAGGGCAAATAGAGTGCTGGGTTTTATTAAGAGAAATGTCAGTTACAAAAGTAAGTAGGTTATTCTTAAACTCTATAACTCTTATGTTAGGCCACATCTAGAGTACTGTATACAGGCATGGTCCCCACATTTTAGACACGATATTAACCTTCTTGAATCAGTGCAACGGAGGGCAACAAAGATTATTCCTTCCCTGAGGCACCTTGAATATGAAGATAGACTGAGGGTATTAAATATGTTCTCGTTCGAAAGGAGGTGTGTGAGAGGGGATATGATTGAGCTCTTTAAAATTTTTTCCGGGATAGATAAATTGGATGTTAGCAAGTTTTTTGAGTTAGATGATGAAAATCGGACTAGAGGTCACCACTTGAAAATTAAAAAGCAAGGGTGTAGGTTGGATTTAAGAAAATATTTTTTCACCAATAGAGTGGTAGACTTCTGGAACAAATTGCCGCAGAGGGTAGTAGGTAGTCCAAATCTAAATGTATTTAAGAGTAGGTTGGATGAGTTTATGGGAAGGGAAGGTTGTGATGGTTCCTAAGTTTTGTATATATTAATATTGTTTGTATATATCTATAGCTGCATGATTTAGTTCTTGACAAGCCTTGATTGGTGATACCCTTGTTTCTGGATGCAATCCTCTGGATGTAGTTTTCCTGGGAGTTTGGGTGCCTTGAAAAAGAGGCCGCTTGACTCGGATGACCTATGATGAGCCCTTGTGGCTTTTGTCATCCGTTATATTATATTGTGGGGGACTTTGATTTTGTCTTCCCCTGGTGATGGTGCTTTTTGTGGGTGGGTTTTGACGGAGGCGGATGACCTTTGATAGGCCCTTGTGGCTTTTGTCATCCGTGTAATTATGTTATGTTATGTTTAAGATATAAGATAGTATGTATAACACTCATGGGTAAATGAAGCCAAATTTAATGAAAGTAGAAATGAACATAAAATAAGTGGTTACAGCATGCAGAGTAACAAGAGGACTGATGAAATTGGAAGGAAAATTATTTATGTTAAAAGTAGCGTCCAATCCAATCAAACAATGAATTTCAAGGAGTCCATCAATACAGCCAAATCTCTATGAGAATCAACATTTACTATAGGAGCATTGCCCAATAAATACCAAGTTAACTCACCTAGACAGCCAAAACCTCTAGAAAAATTTATACATACACATTTGTGTACTGAAAATAAAAATGTCCTTCCCCATGAATGGTTCCTGAGAAAACTAAATCAATAACTGGTTGAAGTTGAAGACAACTCTTAGTACAGCTAAATAAAGTTTTAAGTCATCTGCATAAACACAACCTATGAGTTGGCAAAAAAAAAGGTTAATATAATTTCAAATAAAATTGGACCAACAACAGAAGCCCAAAGAATACTTTTAGATAGGAGTTCGCCTGCCCTCACCAATTTAAATGCCTAATCCCTTTCTTCTTTTTCAGGGTAGCTGGGATGACTGAGTGGATGGTGAGAGTGATCCAAGTGGGGGACCTGATAGACTTCCATCATGCCCCCCATTCATTTCCTTCCTTTCCCCCATAAGATTTTGCAGCTGATTTAATCAATGAAAGACAATATCTTTGTGTAAAAGTAAATTTTTGAGTGATAAATTTGGTCTGAGTGAATAACAAAAAAATAGCATGAACAAGAAATGGAGCTGGATAAGTGACTAGGTGAGAATTTATTCTGTGAGAGTAGGTATGATTGTATGTATGTTATTGGTAGGGATGTTTGAGTGTGGCAGTGAATCCTTGATTGAAATGCCTTTGCTTTTTCAGCTCCTTAGGACCAGTGAGTCAAGTTGAGACAAGTAGCAGAGTGAGTGAGGATAAAAGTCAGGAGCTAATACATTCTGAGTTAATTGGGTGCAAAGAACCAACATTATCCCTAAGCAGTAGTTGGGAACCGTTACGCCTCCCAATTCCCTGTAAGCTCAGCACACTCTACAGTGTGCCCCCCAAACATAAAGAAGTACTTCAGAAGAAAGCAGGCCCACTTCCCTCCCCCGCCCTTTTTATATCAGTTGTTAAACTTGGCCAGATTTATTTATATATTGTCTGTATAGTTTATTTAATACGAACTAGATTAAGAGGAATATAGATATATTTGATTGTTTTATGTTTTGGTGGTTTTGGGTGTGAAGTATTTATATTTTTTTGTATTTAAGCGATATTCTAGATTGTAAGATTGTATATATTGTTGTGAGTGTTTTTTATGTATCTATATATATATATATTTAAGTAGTATTTGCGATTGTTTGGGGTTTTGTATAGAGTCTCTCCACCCCAAGAGGCACCATTCGCATCTGTCCTCTCTGCCATTCCATCTATATGTTCGCCCCTTCACCTCCAAGGATGATCCAGTCCGTGCTTTGAATAGTAGCTGGCTTGCAAAACTCCCATCATACATATTCTCAATGCAAGGCTCTCTTTTGCCTCTGTATATGTTCATACTTCTCTTGCCATTTATTCCTCTTCTCCAGAACCTTTCTCCTGCTTACATTAAGAGTGGTTAAGAGGCCAGGGAGCCAGGCTCAGAAATTGCCTCTTCTCACACTATTATAGTGTTTATTATAATTGTTTTTAAATGCTATAGTACTTGCACTGGACACAACATATTCTGGTAAACCATTCCATTTATTTACCACCCTAACACCAAAAAAGTGGCCTCTAGTCTCTGACTGGATGTTGGTACCTTCTGCTGAAAGGGTAATTGTGTAGAGTATGGCCGGATCCGAGTCCTAGCTTATTTTTCCTAGCTACTTTATCTGAGCTGAAATCTATGTAGATAAAGTTTATGGCGATTTTTGATTATATACTGGGGGGCTGTGCCCCCAAGCCCCCCCAAAATGATTGAAATCTCAGGATTATCATAGGCCCATACCCCGACAAGCTGTCTCCAACAATGAGCTGACCCTCAAAATAAGCTAGATTCGCATCCGCCCATACTCGCAACATTTACTGTTGAAAGAACTGGTTGGCTTCAATATTCTCATAATCATTGAATATTATGAACACCTCGATCATGTCACTTCTAGTCCTTCGCTCCTCCAATGTGGTAATCCCCAACCTCTCAAGTCTTGTTTCATATGGCAGACCACTAAGCTCTGGTACCAGCTTTGTAGCTCTTCTCTGGACATTTTCTAGTTTTGTAATATTTCCTCTGCCCTGGGGGGACCAGACCTGTACAGCATACTGCCTTAGTGGCCTGACCAGAGCCAAGTATAGTGCCAGGAACATTTCTTCATTCATATAAATAAAAGTAGATTTTATCCTACCCAGCATCTGGTTGGCCCTGGCTGCCACCTTATTAACATGTGCCCCAGATTTCAAGATATTTGAGATAATAATTTGAAGATCTTTCTCTGATTAGCAACATTCAATAAGGTTTTCCCCATAGTGTACCCATATCCTGGGTTAGTTCTTCCTAAATGCATCACACTACTTATTTTCATTGAATTTAAGTAACCAGTTGTTGCTCCATTCTTGTAGCTTCTGCAAGTCATTTTGTAATCTATCATCAGAATTACTGGGCGCTTGTATTTTTGCGTAAATTTTTACATCATCTGCAAATAGTTTTCCTGATGAATTCACATTCTCCATGATGTTGATGATATAGATTAAAAATAATGTAGGACCCAGAACACTATCCTGGGGAACCCCACTCCAAACATCCCTCTAACTGACCCATTCCAATTAGGTCTTTGCGGGCGGGAAACTAGATACTAATAGTGGTCAGGGAATTATGAGAGGACATTATAGTACTGAAAGTAGAATGGACTTGGCAGATAACAGAAATAGGTTCCAAGGCGATAAAGGTGAGGTCATTCAGGTTTCAAGAGGTGCTTCAGGGATAGGGGGGTTAAATTGTTTCTATACAAATGCTCGTAGTCTTAGAAACAAGAAGGATGAGCTATTTAGTTATATTAGCAATGAGGATATAGATATATTATGCGTTACTGAATCATGGGTTAATGAAATAGAATTTAGTGACACTATAAGTGAATTTGATTTACAGGGCTATAATATGTACATTAGTCAAAGGACAGGTAGGATTGGTGGAGGAATAATTATCTATATAAAAAAAAACATTGTTTCAAGTTTAAATACTTCAATAAAGCAGGATGGAGTTGAGTTACTTTGGATAGATATTAGGTTCAGTAAAAATAGGATGGTGCATTTGAGAGCTTTTTACAGGCCACCTGGGCAGACTGATGATATGGATGAACTAATGATAAGGGAAATAAGTAAGGGATGTGAAACAGATGCAGTTATTATTGGGGACTTCAACTTAAACTCTGTGGACTGGGAAAATATGATAGGTAGGGATAGAACAAGTGGCAGGTTCATAGAATGCTTTGAGGATAATTTTTTGAATCAATTTGTTAATGAGCCAACGAGGGGGGACAATATATTAGATTTAGTACTTTCTAACAGTGATCATTTAGTTCAAGAATTGACTGTTGGGGAAGCATTGGGAAATAGTGACCATCAGATAGTTCGTTTTAACTTGGGAATTGAGAAGGGTAAAATAACCGAGAATGCTGAAAAAGATCCACATTTTTATTAGGGAGATTATGTAAAACTTCGAAGCTTGCTAAATTTGATAGACTGGGATGTAGAATTCAGAGGTAAAAATGCTTATGGGATGTGGGATACTTTCAAGCATATAATAAATGTAGTCCAAGAACAATGTATCCCAATGAAGGCCATTAGGAACAAAAGTAGGAAGCCATTATGGTGGAATCAGGAGATAGCTAGAAAAATTTCAGAGAAGAAAAGGGCATACAAAAAATTACAGGTACAAAATAATATTCAAAATTTAAGTGATTATAGAATGGCTAGGAATGAGTTAAATAAGATTATAAAGAAGAACAAAAGGAGGTCAAAAATTAAATTAGCTCAGGATAGCAACAAAGATCCTAGAAAGTTCTTTAGTTACTATAAAATTAATAACAAGTCTGGCAGAGTTAAAATAGGACCTATCAAATATGAAGGGGTTGTGAGAAAACTGATGAGGAAATAGTTGAGGTACTAAATGGTCATTTTGCATCAGTATTTACAAAAGAGAAACTAAATAGTCCTATGTATAGTACTCATGGGTCAGGGAAAGAGGTGTTTACTAACATTAGTGTGGATCGGAGGATGATAAAAGGACTAATAGGTGAGTTAGATACTACCAAGGCCTCTGGCCCTGATAATATTCATTCTAGGATACTTAAAGAAGGTGTAGAAAGTATCTCAATTGCTCTGGAGAAGTTATATACTAGGTCATTGGAATATGGAGAAATACCCGATGATTGGAAGAGAGCGAATGTAGTCCCCATTTTCAAGAAGGGTAGTAAAGAGGATCCAAATAACTTTAGACCAGTTAGCCTAACTCCTGTAGTCTGTAAAATTGTTGAGAAAATAGTTAAAAAAGGGATTTGCCAACATCTAGAGAGGGAGGGGTTAATCAGCGATGCTCAGCATGGGTTTAGATCAGGTAGATCATGTTTGACTAATTTACTAGACTTTCTGGAGTTCGTAACAAATCAAGTAGATAAGGGAGAGAATGTAGATGTAATTCTACTTTCTTTCACCTTTTCAATCAACCTCTTGTACCTCTCACGTAACTCACATGCACCCACTTTCTTCACATCATTCACTCCTACATGTGTAATCACAACCGCATCCCTTGCACAGCCAGACACCAGCTCCTCATACCTATCAGACAGATCT
This sequence comes from Ceratothoa steindachneri, assembly GCA_963969495.1. NCBI lineage: Eukaryota > Metazoa > Arthropoda > Malacostraca > Isopoda > Cymothoidae > Ceratothoa > Ceratothoa steindachneri. The sequence continues at coordinate 38,729,995 of OZ018335.1, forward strand.
CTCCCTCCAGCACCTGGCAAACACACCCCCAAACCATTCAATCTACTTGCATTCAACTTCCTATCTAAATATCTAACTCGCGAATCACCCATCACAAGCACTTCAGTCAGACTCCTATTCCTAACCCCCACAAACCTAACTCCATCCCCACTCCTATTCTCATTCAAACTACCAGTCACTCGAACTCCACCCCCACCCCCATCAGTCATATTACTTCCAGTTACTTCCTCTCTTAGGGCACTGAATCTATTAGTCAAGCTAATAGGTTCTGTGTCCCTCTGACTCACACACCTATTCTCCCCCTGGCTAACAACCTCAACAGAGGCAACCTTATTCTCACAAAGAACAGCAGAAGCCTCCCTAGCTTCATGTTTCCTAACCACTCTCCACTGTCCCCCATCCTCACTAGGCCTATTTATCACTAGGTCTATTAACCTTCTTGAGTCAGTGCAATGGAGGGCAACAAAGATTATTCCTTCCCTGAGGCACCTTGAATATATAGATAGACTGAGGGTATTAAATATGTTCTCGTTCGAAAGGAGGTGTGTGAGAGGGGATATGATTGAGCTCTTTAAAAAAATTTCCGGGATAGATAAATTGGATGTTAGCAAGTTTTTTGAGTTAAATGATGGAAATCGGACTAGAGGTCACCACTTGAAAATTAAAAAGCAAGGGTGTAGGTTGGATTTAAGAAAATATTTTTTCACCAATAGAGTGGTAGACTTCTGGAACAAATTGCCGCAGAGGGTAGTAGGTAGTCCAAATCTAAATGTATTTAAGAGTAGGTTGGATGAGTTTATGGGAAGGGAAGGTTGTGATGGTTCCTAAGTTTTGTATATATTAATATTGTTTGTGTATATCTATAGCTGCATGATTTAGTTCTTGACAAGCCTTGATTGGTGATACCCTTGTTTCTGATGCAATCCTGTGGATGTAGTTTTCCTGGGAGTTTGGGTGCCTTAAAAAAGAGGCCGTTTGACTCAGATGACCTATGATGAGCCCTTGTGGCTCTTGTCATCTGTTATATTATATTGTGGGGACTTTGATTTTGTCTTTCCCTGGTGATGGTGCTTTTTGTGGGTGGGTTTTGACAGAGGCGGATGACCTTTGATAGGCCCTTGTGGCTTTTGTCATCCGTGTAATTATGTTATGTTATGTTATGTAACAGGGCTAAAACATGCAGAAGAGAAATTTAGGAGAGTGAGCATTGATATTGATTACACTCCTGACAGGAGGGCCCGGATGAAACAGCTGAAGGATCAAGCCAATGAAATGGAACAGAATGACCAGTCGGAAAATTTCCAATACAGAGTAAGAAGCCCCCCAGGACAGAAGAAAATAGTAAGAATCAAAATAAATATGTAGCATGTAGTGGATTAACCTCTACTGTAAAAAGTCATGTAAATAGAGCAGTTAGAAATAAAAAGTTGATGCACAAACTCAATGTATTATACACCAATGCAGATTCATTACCTAATAAAATGCATGAGTTGAAGATTAAAATTCAGTTACACAACCCAAAAGTAATAGCAGTGACAGAAGTTAAACCTAAAAATCCTGGGAGAACAATGTTAAAATCTGAACTAGAAATTGATGGTTATTATTTATTTACAAACTTGGAAAAAGAAAATGGAAGGGGTGTTGCTTTGTATATCAATAATGATATTGATGCAAGTGATATGGAAATTAACACTGATTTTAAAGAGAGTATATGGTGCAGCTTAAAACTTACAGGTAATTATTGTCTGCTACTGGGATGTATTTATAGAAGTCCCAATAGCAGTGAGGAAAATAATTCAGCCTTATGTACAGTATTAAGACAAGTGGCAGAGTCAAGGGAATATACCCACATTATGATAGTAGGTGACTTCAATTACCCTGAAATAGATTGGACAAATTGGCACTCATCAGAACATCCCAATCATAGAGCAAACAGTTTTATTTTGGCAATGCACGACTCATTCTTATTCCAGCATGTCACTGAGTTTACAAGGTATAGAATACATGAGCAACCAAGTCTATTAGATTTAATAATTACAAACGAAGAAAGTATGGTCACTAACATAGATTATGATTCACCATTGGGTATGAGTGATTATGTGTGTTTAATATATGATATGAATCTTTACTGGATTTTATGGATTATGTAACTAAAGAATTAGATAGGGGTGAGAAAGTTGATGTGATCTACTTAGATTTCAGCAAAGCTTTTGATAAGGTTCCACATAGAAGACTAGTTCATAAATTAAAGCTGCATGGGATATGTGGGAACGTTTTAAATTGGATAACTGAATGGCTGAAAAATAGGAAACAGAGTTGTACTGAATGGAGTGAGGTCAGAGTGGAGGAATGTTATTAGTGGCGTACCTCAGGAATCAGTTTTAGGCCCTTTATTATTTATAATCTATGTAAATGATCTTAGGCAAGGTGTAAATAGCAAAGTGTCAATTTTTGCTGACGACAATAAATTGGCAGCTGTAGTCAAAGAGGTTGATTTTGTTTTTCACAGACTCTTATGGAGGCTTTAAATGGATTGTTAAATTGTATATTTTAGATGCATGATCTGACAAAATCCTATGGATGCATTATGTGGGTGGGATTTGATGGATACGGATGACCTTTGATAGGCCCTTGTGGCTTTTGTCATCCGTGAAATTATGTTATGTTATACTAATATGCAGAAAAGTGAAATGAAAAGATACAACTATTTTAAAGGTAACTATGAACAAATGGCATGGAAGCTTGGGGAAATAGACTGGACAAATTGTATGATGAACATGGATGTGCATGAGGCATGGAGCTTTTTCAGCAATCACTTGAGGGAGCAGATCGATGAGAACATTCCTGTAGTGAAGGCTAAAAAACATGGTAGATCTTACATAAATCACAGGGTGGAGAAAATAAGAAAATGTAAGTTTACTAAATGGAAACGTTTTAGACTCACACATAATAGTGAAGATGAAAGGTTATATAAGGCTGAAGTGAATGCACTCAGAAACTTAACAAGAAATTTAAGAAAAAACTTTGAAAAGAAACTGGCTAGTGAGATTAAGCATAACCCCAAAGCATTTTGGAAATATGCTAATAGTAAACTCCAGACAAGATCTAGGATTGGTGACTTGGACTGTGGCAATGGTAGCACAGCAAGAAATGATATTGATAAAGTAGCAACATTAAATGACTTCTTTTGTAGTGTTTTCACTGAGGAGGATCAAAGAAATATACCACAATTAGAAAACAAATATGTTGGCAGTAACCCATTAGATCATGTGGTAATTAGTGAAGAAAAAGTGAGAAAGAAACTAATAAAACTGAGAAAAAACAAATCAGCTGGACCAGATGGTTTTCACCCCCAAAATGCTTAGTGAAATAGCACCTAGTATTAGCCTACCATTAAATATTATTTACAATAAATCTCAAGAAACTGGTGAAATTCCACAAAGCTGGAAAGATGCCAATATCACCCCAATCCATAAAAAGGGAAGTCGACGGCAGCCTGGAAATTATAGGCTAATAAGTCTAACAGCAGTTGTCTGTAAGATTATGGAGAGAATAGTAAGAGACGATATTGTCAAACACATGATTGATAATGGTCTTTTTGCTGATCAGCAACATGGTTTTGTCCCGGATAGATCATGTACGACTCAGCTACTCTTATGTTTGGAGGAATGGTCACTGTTTGTGGAGCATGGAAAGAGCTTTGATGTTGTGTATTTAGACTTCCAGAAGGCTTTTGACTCAGTGCCTCATAAAAGACTTTTAAGTAAACTGAAAGCTTATGGGATAGAAGGAAAAACTTATTATTGGATAGAAAGCTTCTTGACAGGCCGAAGACAATGGGTAGTCATGAATGAAGACAGATCTGACTGGACAGCAGTGAAAAGCGGTATACCACAGGAAAGTGTTCTGGGACCAATTTTGTTTTTGTTGTTTATCAATGATCTACCTGATGCTGTATCAAGTACAGTTAAAATATTTGCCGATGACACAAAGATTTACAAGGAAGTAAACACATCACAAGATCATCGGGACTTGCAGGGAGATTTAAGGAAGCTAGGTGAATGGTCTAATCTGTGGCAGTTGAGGTTTAATGAAAAAAAATATAGTGATGCATTTTGGTTTCCACAATCAAGACTATGTATATACCATGGATGGTGAAATACTGGATCAAGTTAAAGAAGAGAAAGATCTAGGGGTAATCATTGACTCTAAATTGAAATTCCATGCACAAGTGTCCGCAGCAGTTAAAAGGGACAACCAGATGTTGGGAATTGTGAAAAGCACATTTGTAACATTTATCAGAGATACCTTGCCACTGTTAATAAATGCATTAGTTCGTCCCCATCTGGAATATGGCAACATCATTTGGTACCCACGATTCATCACCGATGATATGAAGGTGGAATCCATACAAAGAAGAGCTACAAAATTGGTTTCAAAATTGAGTGATCAAGAATATAACAAAAGACTGCATCAGCTTGGACTCTTTTAAATGAAATATAGACGCCGTAGAGGTGATATGATTCAAGTTTACAAGCTTCTAAATGGATTGGAGAGAATTGACCCTGGCCTATTCTTCATACCTCAGGAATATTCAGCAATGCGAGGTCATTCCAATAAACTATTTAAATGCCATTGCCAGAAGATGGTGAGGAAAAATGTATTTGGCCAGAGGATTGTCAATGACTGCAATTCTCTGCCAGATTAAGTGATCACAGCCACAAGTCTCCAGTCCTTTAAGAACAAGTTGGATAAACACTGGGAAGCCAACTCGTATAGCTACACGTAGCCAGCATCATAGAAATTTTCATAACAATGATCGGGCGACTACAGGATTACCTCATGAGCCCCATACCATGATGATGATGAATGATGATTGAATAGTAGCTGGCTTGCAAAACTCCCATCATACATATTCTCGATGCAAGGCTCCTTTTTGCTTCTATATATGTTCAGACTTCTCTTTCCATTTATTCCTCTTCTCCAAAGCCTTTCTCCTGAATCTACTATTTTTTTGTTTGTTTTCCTTTTGCTCTGTCTTCTATATAGATTGCTTCCAATTCATATTTCATATCGACTCTCATTATCTCTTTGCGCCACTCAGTCCTATCATAGGCAGCATACACATAGCCTTCCCACATCTCTATTCCCATCTCTTGCAGTCTCAACTTATAGTTTGCCTTCATCCTTGCCACCCTCTCCTCATACTTACTCCAGCCCAATTCTCCTCTCAGTGCCTCTACTGCTACATAGGGGTTGGCCCCTAGTGCAATTCTTGCCACCTTGTTTTGGAACTTTTCCATTCTCTCCAATTCTGTCTTTGTTCTGTGCTGTTATTTCTTCTTTGATTTCAAATGCCATATCCATGTGTTCTTTAATTATCTGGGATATCTCTGCTTCTTTTACTATTTTGACATTTCCTGTTTTGAAGTCGTAATCCAAATGTTCTATTACGTGTTTAGGGGCTTTTATTTTATATACAATCTTTGTTTTATTCTCATTACTGTTCCTAATTTCTTCTATATATGATTTCTTAATGTCTTCATTCCATATAATATCTATTTGTTTCTCATACTTTTGGTAGATTTTCCTCCAATATTCTATTACCTCAGCCTTAGTTTCTTCAGTACTTAGTTTTTTGTTATCTTTGTACAATTCAATATCTTTATTACCTTTACTGTTATTTCCTTTTAACTTGTTAATGTGATCCCATAGTTTTTTACTTCCTGCACTTTTTATCTCCAACAGTATCTTTTCTTCATATAATGTTATTTCTTGTTTTATCAAGTTTTTCACTTTCTGCTTTTGTTTCAGATATTTCTTATTTGCTTCTTCATAATAATGTTATTTCTTGTTTTATCAAGTTGTAGCGGGCCGAAAATAGATCTCTAATCCCAATCGATAATCGATCCAACCCGCTTCCTACACTGTCCGGACGTGAGAAATCGAGGGAGAATAAAACGGATTGTATATACAGTCCCTTTACTTACAAAAAAAATACAATGATAGCTACAGTTTATATTTACAAAAATTTTATATTTTACTAGGGAAGTGTGCACACTTCAAAATGAGGCTAAATTCCCAAATAAAAATAATGATATCAAACGAGAATCTTATAACGGGCGGATACAACAATTTACGTAAATTCTAGACAAAACAAAAAAACACAACCACAACCGAACGAAAAAGGGACACGCGCTATGTCTTGCTGGAGGTGGGTGGTAGTTGGTTAACTAGAAGGAGGCAGTATTGTCAACGAAGGCAGGTATGGCGGTTCAGGTGGATAGAGACACGAAAGCCCTCCTCTCAGGGCTGGGTGGAGCACTCTTCTACAGAACCCCTCTTGCTTCCAGTCCACACTTCCACTCTCTCTCTTTCCAGAATAACGCTTCGTTAAATTTTCTTAATATCTTAGTAATATCTTATTATTAGCTATTATCTTTCCAGAATAACGCTTTGAAAGAAAGAAAAACATGGTAATCATTTTATACATGAATTAAACAAAAAATAAAACAAACCCATTCACATTCACACACATTCTTACAGAGGGAGGGAGAGGGTACTGAGAAAAGGGGTGGGAGAATGGCCCTTTTACACACACTCACATTCGCCCCACCACACCCCTCCTTCCTTAAGCCATTCGACCAGCCACTCACTAAACCCTTTCAATCACTCTTCACGGTACCACTTGTGCTCAATCGCACCCTTCTGCACCCATTCACACTCGTCTACTGGTCCCTGGCTACGCGTAGCAATTATTCGGGGTTGTTCGTCAGTCGTCCTGTCAGTCTCATCGTCACTATTTATCATCTCATCAACCATACTCTTAGCCCTCATTACCAGTTCTCCCATCTCACGACAGAATTCTTTCATACTCTTCCGTTCAGAACCCTCACTCTTCATACCCCCATTCATCAGCTCCTCACTCACAGCTCTCATCCAACTCAAGGTACATTCTTGCGAAACAGACAGGTCATTCACATCCCCTGTATTCTCAACAGGCATACCAGAAACCCCTTCGACTGGTTCCCACCAGAAACCTGAAAAATCAGCCACTTCATCATTCACTACATCAAACTCACCCCTACTATTACCATTCATAAAAACCGAAAAATCAGCCACACTAGGTTCATTCTGCCCAAACACACTATCATTCATACTGTTCCCAAAACCAGAAAAATCAGGCACAGGCAGCTCACTCACTCGTCTACTTATACCAGCCAAATCACTCACCTGTTTACGCAAAAACTCAATCTCCCTTTCAAGATCCCCCATACCAGAAACACTCTGCTCAGACTTACTTTCATTCGTACTTGCATTCTTCCTTTCACCCTTCTTTGTACGCTTTCTACTCCTCGAGACTAAGACTAGCTCTTTCCCAGACAGATCCATTCTATCACATTCAATCTCATCATTATGCACTTTACTTCTTTCTCTACACAGTCCATACACCGGATGGCTCACCAGGTAGTCAGGAGGTTCTCTCCATCTCCTTAACTGACTCTGATGTCACTCCATTTTCCCAAACCCTCACAACTCTATAAGGTCCATCAAACTTCTCACTCATCTTTGCTACATTCAACCTACCCTTCACTTCTTTCACCTTCAATACTTTTGTACCTAATTCAAATGAACGGAACCTTTCATGCGCCTCATGCCATACACTCTGCTCACTTTCACTCAAACGAAACCTATCTTTCACTCGCCTTTTAAAATTCATCACAAACTGACATGGGGACATTCCAGTTGCACTATGCACAGTTGAATTATACGCCCACAACACTCTCCCCAGACACACATCCCAGTCATTCACTGTCGTACTCATCATTCTCAACATCTCACACAAGGTTCTTATAGTCCATTCAGCCAATCCATTTGAAGACGGTACATACGGAGTTGTTCTCACATGCTCCACACCATTCTCTCTCAACATTTGCTCAAACACTTCCCCTACAAATTCAGGCCCATTATCACTCAGACATCTTCTAGGCTTCCATACACACATAGGAAAAAACAACTGCTCAACCACACGCGCAACAGTCACACTCCTTTTATCTCTCACAGGCGCTGCATACACAAACTTACTTTTATGGTCAACCATCACAACCATACCAACATTCCCAGCACTCGTACGCGGCAAAGACACACAATCAATCACTACCAATTCAAACGGTTCTTTCGCATCAACTTTCAACATCGGTGGTTTCACTTGCACACCTTGCACCTTTCGCTTCTGACACCTTTCACACGTAGTTGCAACATCATTCACAACAGTTCTCAGAAACGGGTGGAACACATGCTCCTTCATACACTCCCACAGCTTAAACTTACCCATATGCCCATAATTATCATGCACAACCTTCACCAGACCAATCATACCAACTAAGGACATCACAGGTACATACATATCATCACCACCCTTCACATGCCTCACAAAATATACAACATCCATACAAACAACAAAATCCTTAGCATACCTTTTAAAATCACTTAAACACTCTGGCCATTCATTCAAATCAACACGCATCATTACACACCTCTTCAACTCACTAACAAAAGGACACATCTCTTGCATCTCTAGAATATCATCATCACTTAAAATCTCTTCTCATCATCCATGACCAACTCAATCATACCGCAAAACTTGACAACATTCTTTGCACACTCATTCAACTTCATCACCTCACATTCACCTTTCATAAGACAATCCTTATCAGCATCCAAAGACAAATCATTTAATCTCATAAAGTCTACACCAAGCAAGAAACAACAAGGCATTTGCTCACCTTTCAGAATCACAAAGTCATGCTTCACATTCACATCATTACCCAAACTCACTTTCAGACTAACCTGTTCCCATGCCACTATCATGCCATTCCCTAATCCACTTATCCGTAACTTCACAGGTTTATGCTCGCAACATCTAAACTCTTCATACTTACTCAGAATATTCTCATTCACTAAAGACACTTGCGCTCCAGTATCAATCAAACCACAGAACAACCTTTCACTAACTTTCACTCTCGCTTCCATCATATCAGGTCCACCATGTTCGCAATACACAGAAGGAACAAGCACACCAACATCAGCACTGATATCCACACTGTCATTAACTCCCATATCATCACTCAACACACACTCATCTTCATTCAGAAAATCATTCTTCTCTCTTATATATGAACACTTTTCAATTACCCAATTGTAGTGCACACCGCTCAAACATTGCAGATGTACCACATTAGGATTCAAACCCTTCATCTTCTCATCCTTGTACACAATCGGCCTCTCACCACCAAAGTGCACATAAACAATCACTCCATACAAACGACTCACTACAATCAACACTTCCTGAAATGGCGGGACCCCTTGCATACACATCGCTCTCAATTCTTTCATGAAGTTCCGCACCTTTGCCATACCAATGCTTTCAGGCTTACTACACACTTCATTCATTACCTCCTTCCTTAAATCATCTACACTATCGGGCACTCTCACATCTACTCCATCACTCTTCAAATCTTGCAAACCATTCCATACACTCTCAAACAAGGAATCACCACCACCCTTACTCTCTTTTCCATTCATAATTCCTTTCGGCAAATACTCAGGATCACTCACTCCACACACATTTTCATCATTCGTACCAGGATACCTTGACATCAAATCAGCCACTCCATTCCGTTCACCAGGCACATACTCAATCACATAGTCAAAGTCACTCAAATCTTCCAAAGTCCTTGCAATCCTACTATCAGCCCACTTCATACGCTGCAGATACACAAGAGGTTGATGATCGGTTTTTATCACAAACCTCACACCATACAAAAATGGACGCAACACTTTCAAACAATATCTTATCGCAGCCAGCTCTCGTTCCACAGTCGAATACTTTCGTTCTGCAACATTCATAGCCTTGGATACATACCCAATTATTCGCCTGACATTCTCTCCATTCAAACGCTGCTCTTGCATCAGAAAACCTCCCATACAATACCCACTCGCATCTGTATACAATTCAAGCATTTTAGCATTTACACTATAATCTGGGTAAGCTAATTCAACATCTTCAGCCACTGCCTCCTTCAGTCTCTCATACGCCTCATTCATCTTATCATTCCACTTGACAACCGTACTACCTTTCTTGCCCATCCACTCAGTCAGAGGCTTACTCACACCAGAACAATCACGTATAAACTTTCGCTGGAACTCAATCAAACCCAAAAATGACTTCAGTTGCTTCACAGTCACCGGTTTAGGAAACATTCGCACCTTCTCAACATACTTCGATGATTTACGCAATCCATTCTCACTCACCATATGCCCAAGGAATTCCACTTCTTTCGCAAACCATTCACACTTCGCTACTTTCACCTTCACACCAACACTCTCCAACGTTCTCAACACATCATTCACCAATCTCATATGCTCCTCAAAAGTCTCAGTCATAATCAAAATATCATCTATAAACGCAATCACATTCTTACTCGCAAACTTACTCAACACAACATTCATTGCCCGCTGGAAGGCTCCGGGAGCATTAGCCAACCCAAAGCTGAGGTTCCGGAACTGGTAATGCCTCTTTGAGGAAGAGAAGGCAGTTACTGGCGGGCTCTCCTCAGCAATGGGCATCTGGTAATACCCCCGTACCAGATCCAGCTTTGTAAACCACTCCATCCCATGCATACTATACACACACTCAGATACCACACACATCGGAAACCTTTCTTACACAGTCCTTTCATTCACCTTTCGATAATCCACACACAGACGCAATCTTCCATCCGGCTTATGTACAGGTACAATTGGACTATTCCATGCACTCTCACTCTCCTCAATCACCCCCAATTGCTCCAATTCCAAACACTGCTCCTCAATCTCTTCAGCAACCGGACGTGGGAAATGCCTCGGCCGCTGATAGATTGGGGAGTCCTCCTGCAGGACAATCTTGAATTCCGGGAGCTTTGCAACCCCGAAATCCAGATCACCCTTACTGAGGGCTCCCTTTCGCTCAAATATCATTCGATACACATCCTCCCTTTCATACTCAGTCAAACATCCATCCAATTTCACCATGTCCTTCACCTCATTATACATCCATTCACATGTCTTTTCATTCGCAACATTCACCCTGATATCCGTACTATCATCCATACCTACCTCATTGACAGTGGAGAGGTGGCCCAGTACATCTCCGACTTGGATTCCCCTCACCTGCCCTTTCACACTGGGGTCTGCCTGCACACATACAAAAGGATCATTCATTCTCATCAAGCCATCAAACACACAAGCAACACGCCTTACCTTATAACACGCATCCTTTCCATCCAATATCACAGTGTTCTCACTCACATTCAAACTAACATCCTTACTCCAACTCACTCTAACAGACACCCTTTCACCCTTCACAAGCCTTAGACTCTCCATAGCAGTCACCTCAATACCAGTAAACACACTCCTCAAAACGCTACCATCTTTCCCTACATACAACTTATACACCCCATTTTTACCAATCTTTCTCTCAATCTGATCACTCGCAGGATGCACAACCATACGATTCATTTTCATAAAATCATAGCCCAAAATCACACCATACTCACTACTCACCTTATCAATCACAGAAAATTCACATTCATTCATCATCATACCATGCATTCGAACAGCTGACCTTATCATTCCAATCACAGGCACTCTCCTATTACCAATACCTACTAAACTACCCTTGCACTCAGACAGGAGGGCTTTCTCGCTAAACTTGTCATACACATCTTTATACACCAAGCTCGCCTTGCATCCAGAATCTATTAAAGCCAAACACTCAATTCCATTCAACTCCACCTTCACACTCAGACACTCATACTTCCTACCAGACAGCACTTTCACACTAGACAGACTTACCAACACATTACTCACACTCATGCACCCAGAGGATACTTCAGCAGGTACCCTCTTACCATTCAGTTTCCCGCTTCAGACTTTCCATTCACACCTTGCACTCTCAGTCTAATCCAACACTTTTCACTTGAATGTCCTTCCATCGCACAATAGCTACATACATTCCTCTGGTCACGACACATCCTTGCATAATGACCAGCCTTTCCACAATTACCACATGCATATTTCATGCTTTCCCCAGCAGTTGCTCCACCATTCAACCTCGGACAATCTTTCTTCAAATGGCCTATTTCTTTACACTCGAAGCACTCTTTCACACTTTCCTGGCAATCCTTTATCATATGCCCTTTCTTACCACACCCAAAACACGCACCAGATGTCCACCTACATTCTGCCAACATATGACCTTTCCTTCCACACCGACGACATTCCACAATCTTTCTCACACCATTCGGTCTCTCATTTGCTGGGACATACCTCGGTTTCTCTCTCATATATCCGTTCCCACGCTTGAAATTCATCTGCCCCCTTCCATTCGACCACCCTCCATTTGCCCATCCATTCTGCCGGCCCAGGAAGTTTGACATCACTCCAGCTGGTGCAGCCTTCAGGGCATCCCTGTAGCTGACAAACTGCTGGGGTGGATGAAAGCTCCTGGGCTTCTTACCCCCAACATTCACACTGTACCATCCATCCTCTTCTAGATCGCTTTCATCATCAAATCGTCCATCTTCTAACAGTTCCAACACATCCTCCCACATCAACCGTTCACCTGTCAGTCTCACTCTCTCCTTTCTCTTTCCACCCAGCCATTCACTCACCTTTTGTGGGATCGTGTCCAAAAACTTCCTCATGAGTGGTTTACATTCATTTACATCATCATCACCATACCTCGTTCTTGCCATACTCTCAAGCCTATGTGCATACATATTCACACTTTCACTCTTCCCCATTCGAGCCTTCTCAAATTCATTTACCCTTTTATACTTCACACTCTCTTTCATTCGTTTCACCTGTCCAATCATCCGCTTCTTCACCACATCGTACCTTGGTTCCCCCACACTTGTAATCACGCGGAAAAACTCCAATACTTTTCCCTCCAAACATTCCCCCAAAACATTCATCCAGTATCCCTTATTCTCCGGGTACTTGAGCTTACAATATCGCTCAAATTCCCCGAAGAATTCTTCCACACTTTTCCCACCATGTAACCTAAATCTATCTATCTTTGGCACTTCCCTTATCAAAATACCCTTTCCCACATTCACTTCACTCTCACTTGAGCTGCCTTCACTCTCACTCATATCAATCATACCATCACTCTCTCCTTCATCCGAGTACAATGAGTCCACACTCTTGCCTCTTACCTTCCTATCCTTCCCCTTTGCACCACTCTTCCTTCTTCTCTTGCATTCAACTCTCTTCCATTCTCCGTCCTTCCTATCACTCATAATCACCCTATCCTCTCTAGACTCGCACACACTCCCATTGATCCCATTAGTCTTATCCCCTTCAATCGGAGCAGGGGTCAAGGTCGAGGGTCCTAGGGCCGGTCCTGACCCCTTCATCATGTCATACAGGTCCTGCATCCGTCGGTCCGTCTGATCCTGTCGGTCTCCCATTTCCTTCTTCATCCTATCAGTCTTTTCATTCATCCCTTTTATTTTATTCTCCATTCCCTCCATCATTCCCCGTAACATTTCACACTCCTCTTCTTTCTTTCTCAACTCCAGTCTCAATCGCACTACTTCTTCATTCAATGTTTCCGCTACAGCCATTGTTCCCAAGTTAGTAAAAAGATAGGAGGAGGGAAAAATCAATCAAACTACTTGTCACACTAATTGGGTATGGACTGCAATCCAATCCAGTCACGCTCCCAGTTTCGAAGTCTCACGTCCCTATTCGGGCGCCAAATGTAGCGGGCCGAAAATAGATCTCTAATCCCAATCGATAATCGATCCAACCCGCTTCCTACACTGTCCGGACGTGAGAAATCGAGGGAGAATAAAACGGATTGTATATACAGTCCCTTTACTTACAAAAAAAATACAATGATAGCTACAGTTTATATTTACAAAAATTTTATATTTTACTAGGGAAGTGTGCACACTTCAAAATGAGGCTAAATTCCCAAATAAAAATAATGATATCAAACGAGAATCTTATAACGGGCGGATACAACAATTTACGTAAATTCTAGACAAAACAAAAAAACACAACCACAACCGAACGAAAAGGGGACACGCGCTATGTCTTGCTGGAGGTGGGTGGTAGTTGGTTAACTAGAAGGAGGCAGTATTGTCAACGAAGGCAGGTATGGCGGTTCAGGTGGATAGAGACACGAAAGCCCTCCTCTCAGGGCTGGGTGGAGCACTCTTCTACAGAACCCCTCTTGCTTCCAGTCCACACTTCCACTCTCTCTCTTTCCAGAATAACGCTTCATTAAATTTTCTTAATATCTTAGTAATATCTTATTATTAGCTATTATCTTTCCAGAATAACGCTTTGAAAGAAAGAAAAACATGGTAATCATTTTATACATGAATTAAACAAAAAATAAAACAAACCCATTCACATTCACACACATTCTTACAGAGGGAGGGAGAGGGTACTGAGAAAAGGGGTGGGAGAATGGCCCTTTTACACACACTCACATTCGCCCCACCACACCCCTCCTTCCTTAAGCCATTCGACCAGCCACTCACTAAACCCTTTCAATCACTCTTCACGGTACCACTTGTGCTCAATCGCACCCTTCTGCACCCATTCACACTCGTCTACTGGTCCCTGGCTACGCGTAGCAATTATTCGGGGTTGTTCGTCAGTCGTCCTGTCAGTCTCATCGTCACTATTTATCATCTCATCAACCATACTCTTAGCCCTCATTACCAGTTCTCCCATCTCACGACAGAATTCTTTCATACTCTTCCGTTCAGAACCCTCACTCTTCATACCCCCATTCATCAGCTCCTCACTCACAGCTCTCATCCAACTCAAGGTACATTCTTGCGAAACAGACAGGTCATTCACATCCCCTGTATTCTCAACAGGCATACCAGAAACCCCTTCGACTGGTTCCCACCAGAAACCTGAAAAATCAGCCACTTCATCATTCACTACATCAAACTCACCCCTACTATTACCATTCATAAAAACCGAAAAATCAGCCACACTAGGTTCATTCTGCCCAAACACACTATCATTCATACTGTTCCCAATAACGCTTTGAAAGAAAGAAAAACATGGTAATCATTTTATACATGAATTAAACAAAAAAATAAAACAAACCCATTCCCATTCACACACATTCTTACAGAGGGAGGGAGAGGGTACTGAGAAAAGGGGTGGGAGAATGGCCCTTTTACACACACTCACATTCGCCCCACCACAAAGTTTTTCACTTTCTGCTTTTGTTTCAGATATTTCTTATTTGCTTCTTGTAGACCCACCACTCATCATCGTCGGATGTGTTCTCCTGCGCTCTCGAATATAAAGTTTAAGTTAATAATACAAAGTCCAATATAAAGTTTAAGTTAATAATATAAAATCCAACTTATTAATAAAATCGTTGTGAACTCAAAAACATGAAAAAAAAAATATTAACATAGGATAAAAGATTGATAAAATACGTCAAGATACAAATTCGTAGTTTTCGGGTATCTTTGGGGCTTTTGTTTTTGTTTACATTCGTGCTGGGCGCCGCCATCTCGAATTTCTGAATTTACATCAGTTAAATAATTACTAAATTAATTAAATAATAATAAAATAAATAATTACGGAATATTAAATAATTTAACGATAGTTTAGTTTATATTTACATCAGTTAAATAATCACTAAATAAATTAATTAAATAATAATAAAATAAATAATTAATATAAATAAATAATTAAGGAATAATAAATAATTTAACGATAGTTTAGTTTATATTTATTATTTATGGGCACGGTAGATTTATATTTACTAAAAAAGTGATTTTAAGCCATTCTTCGATTATTATTTGGATACAAGATTAAGAAAACTAATCAGGAGCGTCTGTAGATTTGCTCTAGGGGAAGCCGTCCGAGGGGTCGACCCGCGGTTTTTCCTCTGGGTAAAACAAACCAGGAGATTGTACTTTGCAAGCAGTGCAAGATAGGACCATCCTGGCTAAGGCCAAGATTGGTTTAATATAAATATTTGTGAAACATTTGTGAAGTGTTCTCAAGTTGAAAAATAAGGTATTGGCTCTAACAAGATGGCAACGAATCAGGACGTAACATAACATAACATAACATAACATAATTTAACGGATGACAAAAGCCACAAGGGCCTATCAAAGGTCATCCGTATCCATCAAATCCCACCCATATAATGCATCCATAGGATTTTGTCAGATCATGCAGCTACAATATACAATTTAACAATCCATAGGAATGTCCAACCATGCATCTACAATATATAATTTAAAGCCTCCATAGGAGTCTGTCAAAAACAAACTCAAAATCCCCCAAAATATACAATAAAAAGAAACTGCATCCACAGGAATGAGTCAAGAAACATATCCACATACCAAAAAGTAAGAAATTAACCCTCCATCCCCATATAATCATCCAATCTGCGCTTGAAAACATTCAGGTTTGGGCTGTCTACAGTCTCAGGTGGCAAACTATTCCAATAATCTACCACTCTGTTAGTGAAAAAATATTTTCTAACATCCAGTCTGCACCTCTGTTTTTTAATCTTTAAGTGGTGGCCTCTAGTTCTATTACTACCTTCTAACTCAAATAACTTGCTGAAATCTAATTTATCCATCCCAGAAAAGATTTTAAAAAGCTCAATCATATCTCCCCTCACACACCTTCTTTCAAATGAAAACATATTTAATACCCTCAGTCTATCTTCATATTCAAGGTGCTTCAGGGATGGTATTATTTTTGTTGCCCTCCTTTGTACTGACTCTAATAAGTTTATATCATGTCTAAAATGTGGTGACCATGCCTGTATACAGTACTCTAAATGTGGCCTGACATAAGAGTTGTATAGTTTAAGGATGACCTCCTTACTCTTGTAGCTAACATTTCTTTTAATGTAACCTAGCACCCTATTTGCTCTATTTTTTGCCTCAATACACTGCTTTGAAAATTTCAGTGACCTATCTACTACCACTCCTAAGTCTTTCTCATCTTCAACTGAATTAAGCCAATATCCATCCATCTCATAGCTAAATTCCCTATTATCTCTCCCCATGTTAATAACTTTGCATTTATTAAGGTTAAAAGTCATCTGCCACTTCTGAGCCCAAGCTAATAGCTTATCTAAGTCACCCTGCACTTTAAAGCTACCCTCAACCTCTTTGACTACAGCTGCCAATTTAGTGTCATCAGCAAAAATTGACACTTTGCTATTTACACCTTGCCCAAGATCATTTACATAGATTATAAATAATAAAGGGCCTAAAACTGATCCCTGAGGTACGCCACTAATAACATTCCTCCACTCTGACCTCACTCCATTCAGTACAACTCTCTGTTTCCTATTTTTCAGCCATTCAGTTATCCAATTTAAAACGTTCCCACATATCCCATGCAGCTTTAATTTATGAACTAGTCTTCTATGTGGAACCTTATCAAAAGCTTTGCTGAAATCTAAGTAGATCACATCAACTTTCTCACCCCTATCTAATTCTTTAGTTACATAATCCATAAAATCCAGTAAATTAGTTAAACACGATCTATCTTTTCTAAAACCATGCTGAGCATCATTAATTAACCTGCTACTCTCTAGATGATCAGAAATTCCCTTCTTAACCATCTTCTCAAGAATTTTACAGACTATAGAAGTTAAGCTTACTGGTCTAAAGTTGTCAGCACGGGTGTCCCCTTGTTTCTTATGACCCATAAATACTTTGTGCAAAAATTTAGTTTGATTCGTCAATATTTACTGGTCGCACAGATTGACAAGATTCCACATTTCAAGTGAAACCTAAAAAAAAAAATCAATTGAAGGAGAAGAGAAAAAAATCCAACGAACGGTATTCAACTGAAAATTACCAAACAAAGTTGTAAAAAAATCCAAGCGTGCAACAGAAATGCAGAATAATTCTGTAAGTAGAGCAGGGCAATCAAGTCGTTGGTGGATGGGGCTCAAGGAGCAGGAGGGAACTTAGAGACCAACCACTAAAGCCTTTGTTCTCTTCACGGTCTTGCGGTCATGATGAACAACTTTGAGGAGAAACTGCTTCTGTTGCTCGTCATTGGTTCGGGCTTGGACTCTTCGGATAAGTGCCACTCCTCTCTCTGGTGCATCATTGGCGACATGCAGGCCTTGGACAGTGAGTCGAGTTTGTAGATCTTGCAGAACATGTTACACGTTGTGGGTTGTGACCATCCTCCCAGCCAAGGCCCCAATGGCCACTAAAGTTTGCTTTGTCACCAATTCGGGAAGACCGTTAGGGAGAGTGAAGTTCTTCTTTTCAAGTCTCTTGGGTGCTTTTGAGGTTGCTGGACGGCTTAGGTTCTTGACCATGGCTGTCCGGTCATCGGGAGACACGCGTTCGTCGAAGAAAGCTAGGGCCGCTCCTTGCTCTGAGGGGTACCAGAGATACCTTCCGAGGGCCTTCTCTGCCGTTGACCCGAGTTCTTTATGCACAAAAACTTGGAGAGTCTCCAAGAACTCCAGGTCATTCTTCAGTGCACTGTTCGAGACATCTGCCTCATGCCAGAATGCGATTTGATTCAGTTTCTCGGTTCTTTCTCCTTATCTGATGCACCGTGGAGGCAGAGGAGGAGATCTCTCTAAGACATCATACCCCAAGCTTGAGGCTGGAGCAAAGAAGGGCGCAGCAGCTTGACAACATGAAAGGTTTTCCCGGTCCCAAGTCGTGGTCAGGGCTGGGGGCATTGGGTTCTTGGACGGCCTTCTCCTCCGTAGGCTTTTTGCGGGATAAGGGGAGCCTTGGAAGTCCTCATCCGACACAGATGATCCAGAAGAAACAGAGGATAAATCGGAAGTGTCTTCCAGGGCAACCTTCTTCAACAACTTCTCCACTTCAGCCTCTTGCTTCCTCAGGATGTAAACAAACCAAGCATGGAGAGGAAGCCACATGTGGAAAGTGTGCTAAGGCTGTTTTGGACTCCCATCTAGCCCTATGTTGTGAGTTATGTGATTATTGGTATCATATCAGGTGTGAGGGAGTGCCAAAGGCGGTTTATGATTTCATGGTGGAAAATCCTGCTGGAAAACAGCTCATCTGGCATTGCAGCTTCTGCCAACGAGGTATGGTGAAAGTTAATGCTAAGATTGAGAAAATAGGAGTCCAGGTGAAGGAAATTGGCACAAAGCAGCAAATTTTGGAAGGAACAGTGGGTGAAATGAGGGAGTGTCTGACGGAGGACAGAGATAAATGTAAGCAACTTGAGGACCGTTTGGGGTTTGTTGAAGCCAGGATGGTGAGCCTAGAAGATCAGCTGGTACCTCAGGTCAATGGTAAAGTGAAAGCGGTAGAGGATAACCTTGCAGAGATGAAAAATAAGGTTAAAGATGAGGTCACGGTGCAAATCCAGCAAGTCGGCTCTAATTACAAGGATGCTCTGATGGCGGAAGCAAAGAGAGTAGCTTTGTCAGGAAATGTTGAGGACAACAGGCAACCAAAGAGTGAGGGAATTGTTGATGCAACTACAACAAGAATTCAGGACAGGTTAAACAGGCTGAAGAAGTTAGTATTGTATAAGGCCCCAGAAGAGTGGATCACTGGAATGAACTTAAATTTTAGGGAAGAGAAAACAAAACAGGATAAGTTGCTATTTATGAAGCTCTGTACTGAAATTGGAGTAGATTGTAAAAATGAGGATATAAGTGAAATTATGCGACTTGGCAAGTATGTGCCGATGTCTGAGACAAACTCTAATGTGAAGCTTAGGCCTATCCTGATAACATTAGAGAACGGACTGAAGGAGAAAGTGCTGAGAAATGTTCACAAACTGAAGAACTGTACAAATGAGGCGGTAAAGAATATTAGTGTTGCACATGACATGAACAAAGAGGAAAGGATTAGGGACAGCCTGCTGAAGCAGGAGGCAAAAAAGATAAATCAGGGAGCAAGTGGATCAGAGTTTTTTCATGTGGTGAGAGGTCTACCCTGGGAGAGAAAAGTTGTACGTATCAGGAGGAGAGCACCAGGAACAACGGTGGAAGAGACAGCCTCAGGAAGGGACATGACAAGAAGGAACGAGGCACAAATAGTGGTGCCAGTGGAGGAACAAACCAAGACAAATGTGGATCTAGCAATAGTGCACAGGGTCGAGGAGAACGCCTAATTTATACATCAACTAGTGATGATGATAGCCGTAATAAGTTTAGTATTTTGCTTAGTAACGTGGATATATTTAGCCCAGACAAAGTGCTTGAATTACAAACAAGAATAAGTACCATGAGGGAGGCTCCCTCTGCTTTGGTTCTACAAGAGGTTAAGCCTAAGAATTTTCGGTTTGAAAGGGAACTTGTGGAGTATAATATTGATGGGTACGAGACTATTGAGAAAAATTTAGGGAAAAATGATGATGGACGTGGTCTCTTGATATATGTAAGAAAAAGTTTGCCATATAGTATTCTTAATTTTAGCCAGCACTATTGTGAATATTTAGGTATAAGAATCGGGACACAGCCTAATAATGTTGTACTTGTATCAGTATACAGAAGCCCTAACAGCACGGAAGAAAATAATCACAAGTTGCTAAGTTTAATCAGTGAATTTAATGATTTAGATGATAAATTTAAGGTATTGTGTGGGGATTTTAATCTACCAAACATTGACTGGAGATTTTGGACCAGCACAGAGCAGTTCAGCCAAGTTTTTATAGAGAAAATACGGGATGGGTACCTATTTCTAAAGGTGGATGAAGTTATACGGATGACCTTTGATAGGCCCTTGTGGCTTTTGTCATCCATTAAATTATGTTATGTATGTTAACAAGATTCAGAGAGGGGTCTGCTGGGAATATACTTGACTTGGTATTCTGCAGTGATGATCAGTTGATTGAGGAAGTGTCAATTGATAGCCCTATTGGGAAGAGTGACCATGGGTGTATAACGAGGTCATTGATGAGGAGCCGGGTCACATAGGCTGAATAGCCTCCAACCCGGGCAACGTCTGTGAGTATCTGTGAGTATAATCCTCCCCTCTCTTGTATCTTTTATTTATGTTCAGATATTGTCGTTTTTTTATTTCCTCTTTTATTTTCCTATTCATCCATGGTTTTTCTTTTTTGTCATTTTTATCTCTTCCAGTTGTATAATATGTTTTTGTTAGTTTTACTTTACTTATTAGTCTCATCTTCTCTATTAGACTATCTATGTTGCTTATCTCCTCCCTTTCTATTGCTTTTTCCATCTCTTCTTCAAATATTTTCATTGCTGTTTCATCTCTTTTTAGATAATTTATTTCCTTTATATTTTCAGCAACCTCTTTGCCTTTCTCGTAATCAAGATATATAGTTATCAAGTTGTGGTCTGATATATCTATTTCCTGTTTATTTTCATCTATGGTCATTCTTTTGAAGTTTTTATACATATTCTGATTCATTAGTACGAGGTCTATAGCACTTTTTTAATTATTTCTTCCCCAGGTATATGTACCATTGCACTCTAGGTCTGAATTTATTAATATTAGATTGTATTCATCTATTAGCTTATTTATCGTTTTCCCATTTTTATTTTCTTTTTGGCTTCCTAGAAAGCCAAGATATCCATTAAAGTCTCCTAATAAACGTACTTTATTGTCTTTGTTTTCTTCCAGTATTTTATCAATCTCTTCTATTAGACTCTTCTTTTTATGTATATCTCTCTTATCTTCTCCTGTTGGATAATATATTAGTATTATTTTGAATTTTAGTTTTCCTATCTTCAGATTACCATATAAGATATCATAGTTTTTTGTTTTTACTTTCTCTACCATTATTTTCCTAGTGTTATTATGGATTAGCATTAGGCCTCCTCCTTTTTTATCATTCTTACTCCTCATATTTTCTATTATATTTAAGTGTTTACTTATCTCAATACTATCTATTTTTTGCCATGTTTCTGTTAAGCATAGTATTTCATTCTTATCCTTTATTATATTTTCTATCTCACCTATCTTTACTTTTGTTAATCCTTGGACATTTAGTAATTTTATTTTTATTTCTTCAATATGATTTTTGTCTTGTCAATAGTTGTTCCTTCTGATTAAGTCTCCTTTGTAGATGTACCAGCCGTTCTCCTTTTTCTTTTTTTGTCTTAGTTCATCTCTAATCCTTTTGTTGTTGTCTCTTTCCTTCTTTGTATAGTCTGGTAAAATTTCCATTCCTTTTTTTATTAGATCAGTTTCATATTTTAGCATTTTTTATAATGCTCTATTTATCATTTTGATCATTTAATATAACTAGTAATGGCCTTTTTCTTGGGTCACCATCATGTTTTTTTCCCATTCTCACAGTTTTTACATTGTTACAGTTCACTCTTAGGGTGTTTACAAAAAGATCTTGGCATCTTTCATCATCCTCCTTTTGCTTTTCTTCTGCATTTTCTTTATTAGATTCTGGTACATTGTATATGACTATTATTTTTCCTCCTTTCTTTGTCTTTTATCTCTTCTAAATTACTCATTATTATTTCTGTTGTTTCTTTTATTATATTCACTTTTAAATCGTTAAATTTACCTTCTAGCTCTTGTATTATATTTTTTAGGTTTTTGTTTTCCACCTCCAGCTTGCTGATCTTTCTTACTGCATTTTTCACTTCTGGATTGCATTTCTTGCAGAACCATAGTTGATGCTTGTATTTTCTTAATATTTCATATAGCTCCTTTCCTATTTTTTTCACAGCCACAATGGAACCATAGTTCGCAAAGCTCGCATTGTAGGCCATTATCGCTTTCTTTAACTTGCAGTCTACAGGTGCCACATATATCATCTTTGGCTTGATTCATTTTCCTTTTATGAGATTACGTCTCGATTATTTTTATTATTTATGTTTATTATTTATGTTTATACATATGGCCCTACCTCTAGTTTTTATACCGCGCGTCTTGACTTCAGATATAATAAGCCTTACACCGAATGCTATTTAAATCAATCAGATTTTCTTTGAAATTGATTAATTCGAAATGTCCATGTAATATTTTAATTTAAAAATTTCCTTCAAAATGATGTATAATAAAATGTGATGTGATTCCAATTAACAATGTGACTCCAAAGCTCGAGGCCAATCTATTTTTCCTCATAACATATGAATCGAAAGCAGCAAAAGAACGAACAAGTGTGCCAAATATATGGCAGCATGAAATGAATTAAGAGAAAAAAAAAACGAAAAATAATTCGCCAATTGTTCAGCTACGCCGAAAACAACTCCAATATTCAAACGAACTAAATCGAAAGCCACAGAGAGGAACGAAATCGTGTGCCAAATATATAGCGAGTAAAATGAATTTAAAAGGAATGAGGAACCAAAATAAGGTACCAAATAGCTGAGTTATATGTTTACAGCTTAAATAGAGATTTTCAAAGTACAACAAAGCAAGGGATATATAGTTAAAAGACTTAAAAAAGAAAAGCGTTCATATGAGAAGATATTTATCGCCCACCACTTGTCCCTTTCCGAAGGGTATTCGAAGGTTGAGTGAGATGCGTGCACCAAGGAAGAACCAGCGGCAAAAAATATCACCCTTAAAAACTTACAATATGAGTGTAGGTGCGTGGCTGTGCCAGGCCCAAGATATTCGCAATCATATATAAGATGGAAGAGGTGGCCTCGTTGGTTACCCGGTGGCATAAGAAGGTTATATCTTGGACTCCAAAGTTACATTCGGTCAAATTAATCTGGAGTACGCCTTGCTGTAAATGTTCAAACAAAGAATGTTCACAGGCAAGATAGACTGAGGGTGTAGGGTTCTCCACCCCCTACATATTTATAAAAATTCCCCCTAAAAAAAACAATATATGTATATGTAGGGTATTCACCACTAAAATTCGGCTGGCAACATTTTCATTTTTCCCAAGCGCGTTTACACCCACGTTTCTTTCTTATTTGATTCCTGTGCTCATCGAGAAAGGTCAGTTCAAAAATTTAAGTCTGTTTTCTTAGCTTGTTACCCCCATTTGTATCAAACTCAAATTAATGATGGCGTCTTTCATTTCCAGACCCATTAATCACGCTAACCATCAGTTCCAATTAATAACGATCATTATTAACCATCAATTCCCAATAATTTCAAATATATATACTCCTAAATAATTATTTATCAATCGACAAAATTTCTAATTATTGTAATAACAAACAGTCATAATCGAATGTAATATTTCTTTGTTTTACTTTGCTGCCATTTTCTTAAATTCTAGTTGTCGTATATTCAGTAATTCATGGTTTCGCCAAAACTGCAAATCGTCGTACAAAGAATCCTTATTTTTGTAAATTAACGCCATTCGAACCTAAACTCGTCCATATATTAATTCAATCAATTAAGTTCTCGCCAAGTACTATATTCTTATTAAAATATCTCATTTAGATTTGCAAAGAAACTTATTTTTCTAACCTTGAATTCATATCCGACTTTTCATTCAAGCATCCTTCTTCCAATTCTTTCATTGCTAAGATATTTAGGATCTTAGCTGGTGCCCTTAGTTATCTTGGCTCAATATAATTCAACTTAGCATTCAATAAATTCTCACAAACCATCCCACTAAATTGGTTACCCAGACCCGTAGGTAACTTTCAAAGTTAAGGAATTAGGGTACGACAACCAACCGCGCCACCTCCCTCGTTCCTTCTTCCAATTCTTTCATTGCTAAGATATTTAGGATCTTAGCTGGTGCCCTTAGTTATCTTGTCTCAATATAATTCAACTTAGCATTCAATAAATTCTCACAAACCATCCCAGACCCATAGTTAAATTTCAACGATAAGGAATTAGGGTACGACAACGAACCACGCCACCTCCTGCGTTATTGGACGGCGCCATTTCTCTGTACGACAACGCAAGCGTCAATTCAAAATCAAATCCCTCCTTCCCTCTTTTGTTTTTTTTCTCATATAAATTTAATAGTAGTTAAGCGAATAACAATGGTTAGCGTGATTTCCACTTCCACATCCGTCACCACCACATCAATGGCATCTCTAGGCAGCAACACTGCCATCATCACTTCCACGTTGAGCCCGCATACAAGCATCATCCAGTCTCACTCAACTCACCAGTAGCCTGCCCTCTCACCTTCATCTTTCATCATCCTCCCAACTTTCGATGCAGACGATCCCATCACATGGTTGGAAATGGCCGACTACATAATGATCAACCACGCCATCCCCGACCAACACAAAACTCTCTGCATCGCCCAGAAATTCCCCTAAGTATTTTCTCCATTTTGAAACACATAATGCTCGAAGTCAGTAATTCTGGGTCTTGGAAGAATTTGCAAATAGCATTTAGGGAGGAATTTGGGAGGTCTAGAATTTAGGATCTGCGGACTCTCCTTAACACGCAGGAGATGGGTGCTAGGCGTCCCTCGCGCTTTCTCGAACATCTCAAGAGCTTAGCTCACGCTAAGGGTGCAAATCTTGAACAGCTTGATCCAGTATTAACAAACATTTTCATGCGTGGGGTCCCCGAACAGGTAAGGCCACTTATCCTAATGACGTAACCCTCGAACGTGGATGAAATGGCAAAAGCTGCCGACCAAATTTATACCAATCCCTACGTCACTTGGGAAAATCTAAATACTTCTAATCTTAATTCCGACCAAAAGTTTTTGGAGGAATGATTGACTGATGAATTTAAACCTAATGAGCGACGTGGGTGGAAAGTTAACGCGTCGGCGAACTCGAGGGAATGGACAAAATCAACGGTAACGAAAATATAATGTATTCAAGAATTAACAAATCAATAATCCAAATTGATTGTTATAGGAAATTTATATGAAAGTAACGAGATAATTAGTTTACAAGATGATCGATTGAATGTGATACAGTAGGATAAATATTGGAGGTAAGCGCGAGAGTGATGCAGAGAGAATGAGTAATTACAATTAATTTAGGATGTTTGGAATCACAATCAATGTAGGGAATTTAAAATGTTTTAGGATTAACAATGGTAAATGTAAATTGGAGTTTGTAATAAATGAAAATACATAAGACGTGTACTCACACGTTATGAGATGAATTTACAAACTTTGTTGGAACACTTATTGAACAAACTTTTTCGGGATGTAAGCGAAAACACAATGGGGAAGAGCAAAGCTCGTCGAGAAAGATTGTAAGCAAGGTAGTTCCAATATTGCTAAGCAATTTAAAATAGTTTTCCGTAATTCTTGGGGAATTGTTTAATATAGGGGAATTCTAAATTGAGTTATATATAATATATGGTGGATCTCTCATCACTCCAATGAAGTTAAATTTACAATACATATATAGAAATTATTAAAGTTTTTTAATATTTGGAGTATGCAAAAATACATAATTTTAATTACTTTGGAGTACTGCGCCAGAGTGCGCAGTACGATTGCTTAAAAAAGCTAGATTATACGTTCTCCTCTCGTGATTGTGAGAAGAGCCCCTTCCGAGGGTTTGATGAAGAACTGAGTTAGCCATAACATTGACTTCTCAACCACATAATTACAATTGCGTTATTGCAAATATAATTCTCGATTTATAAGGCCGGGCTTAAATGTGTAAAGTGATTTTTCCAGTGTTTTCGAAAGCAGGGGTAACAATTTAAAAAAAGATTAATTGATAGCAATCTTTTTTATTTAGATTGCTTAGAAAAGTTGGATTATACGTTCTCCTCTCGTAATTGTGAGAAGAGCTCCTTCCGAGGGCTTGATAAAGAGCTGAGTTAGCCATAACATTGCCTTTTTAACCGCATATATATATATATATATATATATATATATATATATATATATATATATATATATATATATATATATATATATACACTTTTTGAAATAATACCATTGGCCAATGATATTTGATTCATGTTATTATCTTTTGCTCAATATAATACATCTATTTTCATAAACTGCAGGTATTTTTCCTGGAAGAAGTTAAGCCGCATTCCGTACTGTTAGCCCCTGGGTGGGACATAGACCACTATTGTTCAGATATTAACCGCGCTCAAACCTGACACTCTTTCATTTTTATAGCGAGGCAAATATCTTGGTTAGAAATGCCATACTCAGTATAACAGTGCAAGTATACCTAGACAGGAGGTACTATGTGATCTTTGTCCATATGCCAGCTGGCTTTGATATGGCGAATTTCCGTCCTATCATAGCACGGTTGCCAAAGTCCTTTGTTCTTCTGGGCGACATGAACGATAGGCACCACATTTGTGGGTCTACACGTTATATCGAATAGCTGGAGAGTGGTATCCTAAATATAAATGCATTTGCACATTAATGTCCTAGAATCGCATTTTCCGGACCTCACCCATCCATGTGTTCTCTGGAAGGTGTTCGATGACCTCGATCTCTTTCCAAATCAAATATCCTTTTTGCAGGCCACTGGCACCTGAACGGCCATCTATGCGGCGTTTGGATCGGATACAGTGGTCTATATGTTGTAGGCTGAGGTAAGCCTCTTCGAGAGTAGTGTGATTACCAAGGGGTGATTTGTCACCGAATATTTGGTACCACTCTTAGGGCAGCCAAATTTGGCTGGGTGGTTGCTTCCTCAGTGAATGCCTTGTATTCACAAGGCTATGACTCCCCAAATAGAAAGCTCTCTTCTTGCTTAGTAGGCTGGGGAAACGGTGATCGGAGATTTCCTCAAAGGTAAAAGGAATCTTGGAGTTGGATTCAATATTCTTTATTCGGCGGGAACTTTGGAATCGTCTTCAGATGTCTTTTCTTTATAAAAGAATTCATAATTGAAGGGAAAAGGTGTGGGAGGATAGATAGAGAAAGATTGACAGTCCCCTCCCCTCTCACTCCGGACATCCTGAGAGGAGCGGGGGGGAGGAACGGGAACCCGGCCCCCCAAGCCTCCCCTCGCCCCTCCAGAGCCCTGTCGGGACTACCAAAGGAGCGAGGAGGAGACCAGGGGATAGAGATGGAGAAGAAGAGTAAAAGGTAGAGATAGCAAAGGTTGAAATAGCGTAGTAGACTTGATAGTTGACCTAGTTAGTCGGTGGACCTAGAGATCTACGTGGGTTCCGAACCACGGTGTGTGATATATCCTTTAACTACACATTTTTTTCTATATTGCCCCTGTCCCCACATATGGTGTTTATCCCTTTTAGGTGTGAAAGATAGAAGAAAAGTTTAGGGAGAAGTATAAAGAAGTAGTAGTTGCAATTGAATGCTAAGTTGCATGGTTATGCTAATCACTTTCATTTTAGATGCCTTAGTTTTGAAATTCGATAATTTAAGTTAGTAGATGCCTGAGTCTCAGGCTTATCCTCAATAGTTGTTTTGTGATTTGTTATATTGTTGTTCTGTTATGAGACGTTCAACCCGTTATTGTTCTTTAACTTTTACTACTGGTAAAACTTTTCTCCTAACTATTTTTCCTTTATAATTTTACTAAGTCTGATTAAAAGTAATTAATTTGCTAATTACTCTCTTTTAACCTTTTAACTTAAGACGTGAAAATTTCATCCTCCTCTTGGTCGAGAGGTGACGCCCCCTTGTCACGGGAAGAGAGCTTGTGCGTACCCTTGACTTTTCGAGCTATGTCGGCGGGGGTACCTATCTTCTGGTACCCCTGGCAGGGTTTTCCTTGTCGATTTGGTCGAAAATTAGGTTCCAAACTAAGTGCGTCTTTCTTTATCCTACTTTATCCTTCCTCTTTGATTTACATTAATCCTATTTCTTCTACTTATACAAAAATAAAAAAACAACAAAAAAACCCTTATTCCTATCATGTCACTCTTACCCTTTTTTCATCTATCTACATACAAGGACTTGGTAGCTACCTCATGCGTCAGAAGAGAGGCTTTGGAACCTCTATAAACAACGCCAATCGACGCTCACTGGTTGCGAGAGACTAAGACTTGAGGGGTCTTAGGCGCTGGGGCACGATGAATGGGATGAGGGTAGTGCCCCGTTAACCCCTTCCCTGGCGCGTAATCATTGACCGTTCCCAGTGCATGTTGACGGGTCCTTATGGTAGCATTGGTCCGAGGTGACGGCCCTTTGTTCCCATGTTGGTTGCCAGGCCAATAAAAAGCCTTGCGTCGAGTCCCTTGGTGTGACGGGATATCCATTGAACGCTACTCCGAGATCCTGGCCGTTGTGAAGGGAACTAGTAGGAGTTTAGTAAGGGGCGTGCTTCGTTGTTGTTCACCTGGTGACAAATCGATGGCCCCTTCGGGGAACGTCTGTGCTGCTTGGTTGGGAGCCACGGCACGCCGAGGCTTGACGACTCGGTCGGACGAACAGCAGCACATGAAGCGTGCCTTCTGAAAGATCCGAAACGTTTCCGATCGATAGGCGGGAGCGATTCACGCGGGAAGAACTCACCAACCCCCTTTTTTCTATTGATTGGTCACAAAGTTTTGAAAGAAAGAAAGTGTTCAAAATGACAGGAAAAAAAGGTCCAGCTGCACTCAAATAAACATGTGCGATATGCCAGAAGGATAAGTGGTGCGTGGACTTCCCGGAAGGATGTTTTTCGAAATGCCACTTGGGAAGTATATGCACCGACTGCATCCTTAAGAGAGAGGTCCGAGAGGCAGTGGCATACTGCAACGAACTCAAGGATCTCTTCACAACCTCTGAAGAAAAATCTAGGGCGCTGGAAAGTAAAATACAGACCCTAGAAACGCAGCACGCGCTTCAGATTCGGCGTCTCGAGGAAAAAATCCTAGAGCTAGCCTCTAAACTAGAGGCCCAGTCGGCTCAAGCTCGAGACGAAAGTCCCACTGACTTGGGTGGTTCCGCCGATGTGACTCCAGCCCAAGGAGGTGAAACTACATTGGCAGTCCCACTTCTGCCATGCGGAGCCAATGAGAAAAAGAAAAAGGACCTTAATGTTGCTCACCCCAGTGTAGAGGATTCGAGCGTTACTGGTGCCCAAGGGAAAGTGGAAAGAGAAGAAGAGAAAACACATGAAGACAAGAAAAAAAGGATGAAGAAGAAAAAAAAGAAAAATGTAGAGATACAAGAGGAAAGCGGCAAGTCGCTTCCAAGGGAAAAGAATAAGTTGCCTGCTGACAAATGTGCAAGAGTCACCCTTATTGGTGATTCTCAAGCACGGGGCCTGCAGTCCCTGCTAGCCGCCCTCCTTCGCACTAGTGTGAAGGTAAGCTGCCTGCCAGGATGTGGTAACCACCACATCAGAGTAGAGGCTAAGAAATCACAGATTTCCGAGAGCTCAGTCGTTGCTCTGATGGTCAGTGGAAACGACCTCTACCTGAGAGGAGGCAGGGTAGGCCCTACAGATAAAATCCTCCACACGGTCATGGGTGCCGTGGACGACTGTGGGCTGAAAACCCGCAAGCGTGTTGTAGTCGGGATGCTCCCGAGGAGAGGTCCAACACGGACCGCTCACTCGATGAATATCTCCTTAAACCGGCGCCTGGCAGATTTGTGTACGGCAGAGGGGGTCTTTTTTGTGGACCCGTACCACACCTTTTATGGTAGAAATGATCTCTACCAAAGGGATGGGGTACATCTTTCTTTTAAAGGAAAGGCCTTTCTGTCGAACATGATCCAGGATGTCGTAGAGAGGACTGAAAGGAGTATCCGGCCCAGAGTGAGGGCGGACGTACGCCAGTACGCCCGTGTCACTCCAGGAACGACCTTCTCATAGGTCGCAAAAAGGGGTGCCTCGCCAACAAACAAGCTGGGAAACGGAAGAGCGTAGGGAGTCCTACAGTCGGGGACTCCCTGAAAGTTCTTCTGTTCAATGCGAGGTCAATCAGGAACAAGTTTCCTGAGCTCCTAAACCAATCCATCGTTGGATTGGGCCCTTAGTGGACGAGGAGGGTGCATTAACTCAGTCAGATGCAGAAAATGCTAACCTTCTCAATGACTACTTCTCCTCAGTGTTTAATAAAGAGTGTGGTCCCATCCCCCAGCCTACTGATTCCTACTCGGGGGAAAAGCTAGAGGCAATGGACTTCACCGAAGGAGAAATAAAGAAAAAGATCGCTGACCTAAAGACGAATAAGTCCCCTGGATCGGACGGGTTTCTACCCAAGGTGTTGAAGGAAGTGTGCGATGAAGTATCACGACATCTGTGCGCTATCTTTAACATGTCAATCCGGACCGGATGCGTTCCTAGAGACTGGCGTGAGGTGGAGGTAGCTCCGATCTTCAAGAAAGGAGCCCCCAGCCATCCGTCAAACTACCGACCTATCAGTCTGACTTCGATAGCCGGTAAACTCATGGAAAGCATGATGGTGGACAAAATGACGTCGTATTGAGAGTCAAACCTGCAACTGAGGAGTTCCCAGCACGTCTTCCGAAAGCAACGGTCATGCCTGACGAACCTTGTGGAATTCTTCCACTTCGTTTTCAGTGAGCACGATTGGGACAAGGCGGTGGATGTGGTCTACCTAGACTTTCAGAAAGCCTTTGATAAGGTACCACACCGCCGCCTTCTCCGGAAAGTGCGAGCGCTGGGCATAGACGGAAAGGTAGCCGGCTGGATCGAGAACTGGCTAAGTGGCAGACGGTAAATGGACAGTCTTCTGAGTGGGTGCCCGTTACTAGCGACGTGCCTCAAGGTTCTGTTCTGGGACCACTACTATTCATCATCTACGTCAACGACATGGACGGTGACATGGTTGCCAAGATTTCCAAATTTGCCGACGATACCAAGCTTGGTAAGAACGTTGCAAAGGATGGAAATACTGACCGCCTGCAGGGAAGATTGGGAAGATTTGGGAGTGGTCGGACACATGGCAAATGCCTTTTAACGTGGGGAAATGCAAAGTGATGCATATCAGCCACAGAAACCCCCAATCTCAGTATATCCTTAAGGGCACTGCTATAGAATCCACCAACACTGAGAAGGACTTGGGTGTAACAATCACTAGTGACCTCAAGTTCTCGAAACATTGCATTGAGGCGAAGAAAAAGGCCCAAAGGATGCTAGGCTATATTAAGCGTCAGTTTGGTTATCGGAATGAGGAGATTGTACTGTGCCTGTACAACTCACTTGTCCGACCGCACCTGGAGTATGCCATACAATTTTGGAGTCCTTCATTGCGAAAGGACATCGCGAGATTGGAACGCGTACAAGCCAGGGCAACCAAACTGATTCCCTCTATCCGACATAAAAGTTATGAGGATAGACTAAGGGAGTTAGATCTGTTCTCGATGGAAACCCGTAGACTGCGTGGTCAGCTCATCGAAGTTTTCAAAATACTTTGAGGGTTCGACAATGTTGACTACCGGGATATTTTCACACTGAGTGAGAACAGAACGCGCAATCATGGCTTCAAACTTGATCTGAAGCGTTACAACCGCAATCTGTGTTGAAACTTTTTCACCTACAGTATCTGCGGTAAGTGGAACGCACTTCCAGTGGAAGTTGTCAACAGTGAATCTGTTGACCAGTTCAAGTCAAGACTAGACAAAGTCTTGAAAAGTGGCTGTTTAGGGACGCAAAACAATTGAACAGCCATGTGCCCGCTCGATTGCTAGTCCAAAGGTACCCTCTTTGGATGGACCGTAAGGTCTCCTAGGGTACTTACTTTCCTTGTTACTCCCTTCTTTGGTTTATCAAATTCGTGATTTCTTCTTATATTTTTTGTGGGGTTTTTTTTAATCAGTTTCTTGTCTCTTTCCTCTATTATTTTGTTAAGTGGTTTCATCTTCACTTCTCTATGTAAGTCTCTTTGCTACTTCTGTCTTTCCTTCTCGTGCTAGTGATTATTGATACTGCCTTGTTTCGAATATTCTCCAGTTCAATAATTCTACTCTTCGAAATGGTGCACGCATGGATCACTGGATATACCATTGCTGCCTTGATGATCGCTTGGTATATTTTCTTTTTGTTTCTCCGGTTAAGGGATTTAAGCCTGTATAGTATATTCAATCCCTTTCTTCTTTTTTCAACTCTTTCTTTAACGTGTTTGGAATATCCTGTCCTGGTAATCGTTAGTCCTAGTACTTTAGTTTCATTAGTGTTGTCGTATATCTTTCTTTCGAAAATTACGTCTCTGAGTTTCCTCCTGTAGATCAGCACTATTTAAAATTTATCTCTGTTTTACTTATTTTCCATTGTCTTTCGTAAACATTAATCCTTCTTATTTCTTCTGTTCTTAATATTGCCTTCATGACAGGGTTCCTGTATGCGCAGACGACGATTTGTGTTATATCATCTGCGAATTTCATGTTGAGGCACCGATACGTAAATGGTGATGTGATGTCTGAGGTATACACTGAGTATAGTGAAGGACTCAGGCACCCTCCCTGCGGTAAGCCAGCATCCATCTTGAATACTTCTCATCGATGATTCCCTATCTCGATGAATGCTCGTTGTTCCCTCACGTAGTTGCAGATTAGTCTTTCAATTTTATTGTTCATACGTAACTGAAGTATTTTGTATTTCATTCCCTTAACCCATACTTTGTCGAATGCTTCTGAAACGTTTCTGCAGACGATATCAACGTTAGCCTTTTCCATTTTTGCTTGGGCTATTTTTTTGGTAATGACCGTGAGGGCCATTTCCATACTCCTTTTCTTTGTAAATCCAAAGTGAAATTTGTTTAGAAGATTGTTTTCCTCCAGATGCTCACTTAGCCGATGGTTTGTTATTTTCTCAAACAGCTTCCCAATGAAGTCGAGTAGAGATATTGGTCTGTAATTCTTTACTAGTGTTGGTGGTTTTCCCGCCTTGGGAATAAAGATCATCCTTGTTTCTTTTTGTTCCTTTGGGAAGTAGCCGATTTTAAGGCAAGCGTTAAGTACAGTTGTGATTCCCTACAGTATTTTTTCGGGTTCTTCTTCATAGTGCTTCTTAATGAGTTCTGATCTTCCTGGAGCCTTTTTTTTAATTGCGAGATTGTGGTTTTGATTTTTGCACGGTGATTCTCGCGTCGGTACCGTCGTAGGTGTCTCTCAAGGCGTCTACAGTTGAGTATGGGACTGTTCTATCTGCTTCCTCGTTGAGTGTTCTAATGACGTTTCTTTCCAAATCGATATCGATTGCTTCGTTGTCCTCTCCACTTATGTTAAATATCTTCTTCCAATGGTCCCTAAATATCCGTCCTATCGTGTCCTTATCCTTTATGTTGCTTCCGTGGGTGTCTTTTATTGTCAATTTTCTAGCTCCTGCTTCGCCTTTCATTTTGTTTACCCTTTTCCAAAATTCTGTTCAGGGTGCATCATTGTCAATTTTCTGGATTGTTTCATTCCAGTGTTCCTTTTGTTTTTCTAATATATCCGTAATCAGTTATCTCTTTATCCTTCTCATTTCTGTGTGTAGCTCCCTCGTTGGTCCGTTTTTTCTTATTTCCTCTGAGATTTCCTTTAGTCGTCTGTGCTTCTGTGCTTTCTTGCTAACAAGTAAATGTTTTGATTGTCGTGTAGCAGTTTTTAGGGATGGCTATTTCGTCAGGTGCTTGCATCGAGTTCCTTATATTTTGTAATTCAGCAACTATCTCTTCTAATATTGCTCTTTCTAATGGTATTGGTTCGTATGAATTTTGAATTTAGTTCCCTCTTGTATCTTTGCCAGTTTGCTATGTGGAAGGCTTTTCTTATCTTACCTGGGATTTGTATAGGTCTTTGGTTGCGGTGAGAAGAGGTGCGGTATGTCTTCCGGCCTCATATCATAGTTATATGGGAGATGGTTATTGCCTAGGCAGATAGCCGGCTTTGTGGCTGTAGTCCCAGTCACAAAGGTTGGGTCCTCTGGGCCTAATCTTTAGCAATATCTCTTGCGAGCAGTGCTTCGAGGTTTCTTCCTATTCCACTTTTTGTTCTTAACCGCTCACATGGTAGTGAGTGAAAGGTAATGAATAACACCGGGTTTATGTTATTGAAGATGTTGATGAAGTTGTTGATAAGCAATCGATCTTTCATTGGCGGTTGATATCTTGTTGTGATTATGATGTTTGTTAGGTTCATTCTTACTTCAATTGCCATATAAGTTTCGTCTAGATTTCCACGAGTTCTGAAATCGATGTCTTTCTTAAATGCTATAGCAGCTCCGTCGTGTGTTTGTCCCGTTGGGTTTACTGCTATGACGTAATAGTTCAATATTTTTATTTCATCATTTTGTAGGTTGACTCCGTGCGCCGAAATTAGGATAATGTATGGGTCTAACTTTCTAAAAATGTTTCCGAATATCTGTCTTTTATTTCTCCATCCGTTGACTTTATTTGTAGTATTCTTATGTCCATCTTGTACATTGTGAGTTGTTGATTCCTAAGGCGTTACCGGTTTATTTGATCGTTTAATCAGTCTGAAGAAATAAGTAGTACTTATTTCCGTTTCCTTGATTGTTTCCTGTTATCTTTGAATTTTGTGATTTCTTCTGTGGTTTGGGGAGACGGGATGGGTGAGGTTTTTGTTGTGGGCTGGCTTGGGCTCCTGCCCGACTTAGATTTCTTTCCCCATTGGGTTTTTCTCGTTATCCTCTTTGGGGTCGCTCTGCTCATCCGATTCTGTCGCGCTCTCTTCTGCATGAGCGTTCATTTTATAGTCCTTTTCTGCCGTTTGCATGTTTAATATTGCTGAGGAATTGACTTCGTGTGGAACGATTATTGGTTCGAAACCGTTAGCCTTCAATTAAGCGTTTAGTGTATCCTCATAGGTTCCGGGTTGTAATGCGTTTTGTACATATGTATGGATCATGCATGTATATATTTTACCAAACATGACTCCTGAGATGTTAGGTGGTGCAGTCGCTGCTTTCCTTTGCGTTCTTGCTGTTGTAGCATAAGAAGTGTTGCTTCCCATGATCTTCTTTTCTTGAAGTTCTTTCTCTTTTCTTTTGGGGCATTGCATAGCCATCGTGCGGTGGTTTCCCCTGAAGTTTACACATTTCTTTTTCGCGTTGTTACGTTTTCTAAAACCATGACCCTCTGTGGCGCACTCGGAGCACATGACTTGCCCTTTTTAGGGGCAGTTGGCAAAAGTTTAGTCTTCTATGGCGTAGCAATTAATAAACATTTGCATATTCACCGCGGGGATGTTCGCCGGGGCAATCATCATGCTGAAGCCTAAGAGTCCTTTTTCTTGGTTTTTTGTTGTCATCTCTGTAGTCTCTCATGTTACTTTAAATACATAAGTGTGATCTTTGAATTTGATCACCTCTTGAATCTTGATCCATCTCTGCTTGTCCATGATTTCTTCACATGAGTGAACCTCGACCCATGCCTCCACTTTTCTGCGGAGAAAGCTCCTTTTTGCTGTGATTTGTAGCGGTGTCTCTGCTTCGAGGTCATTTTTTTTCAGAGTTATGCTCCCAGCCGTCGAGAGTAGTGGTATATATTTTTTTTTCCTCTGGGGCATATCACGGTGAATCGATTTGGGGTTTCGTTGCATTTGATCGGTGAGATCGAAAGGTCCCAGAAAATTGTCTGACTACTTGCTGCAGGGGTTCTTCTTTTGCAGTTCTGTACAATTCGTATACGTCGACTTATAGTGTACATTCACTGCACACACACACACACAAAGAGAGAGAGAGCGAGAGAAAGAGAGAGAGAGAGAGAGAGAGAGAGAGAGAGAGAGAGAGAGAGAAGGACAAATACACATTCATTTTGCCAGGTCGAAGTATCAAAGATGGAATGGTAAGAGCAATAAAATAAGGTCGTTTGGAGACAGTTCGTGAACCCGCGGAATCTGATTAGAACCTCTGGATTGAAACCCGACCACAATTTAAGGCTTTCACAACCGAGTGCGAGAGCAGATGGGTAAACAGATTAATTAAAGCTGTCTGGAATGGGCAACAGAATTGGCGACAAAAGATGTTTCACCTTAAGGTAAAATTTGATAAGGTCATCTTGTAGCTTTAAGGAAACAGAGTCTTTGTGATACCCTCTCAGAGGAGAGACCACCAAATTATGATACGAAGTGGAGAATGTCAGCCAATCACAAGTTCCGCTGGGCTGATAGATAGCTAAGCACCGCCTCAGCGACCCAAGCAAGGCGGAGCTACGCGTCGCCTCTAAAATGCTGCCTGATATAAATAAGAGAACATTTCATTCAAATGAGGATTATTAACACATTATTGATTGATTCATTTAGTTATCCATTGATTAATTAAAAGACTCTTAATTCACCGCTCTGCGAATCTCCATTATTCTTGTTCTTGCCATTATAACTCGATTTAGCATAGTCCGTTGCGCAAATTAAATTTTTACGCAAGTGTAAACATTTCAAAGTGGTATAAAAATACAAGTGTTTAATACCCCTCGGACCGTATGTCAAGAAACCTGTAAGCAAGCCACTTTACCAAACCCTTATAGGATCGCCTTGCAATCAAAACAAGGCCTATTATGCCGACCCAATAATAAGCGACCCTATTGTCTTTTCAGTTTTTCGGGGTAATCCATCTTTCCAACTAGGGAAGATTAATTTCCTCCACAGGTAGGAGAGCCTTCTATCTATCCTAATTCTATTTCGCCTGCCTTCCAAGTCCATCTCCCTTTTTACATAACAGTTCGAATACATGAATGCGGTCTTTTAAGAAGCACTTATAAAAATTTATATATTTAATCGGTTCCCATAGCAAAAACTGTTTCTCTCAACTCGCATTAACAAATTTTATCAATTCTTACGGAACTATCAAGTCTTACAATTGCTATATAATAGTAAACGAGGAATTACTGCAATAATTCTTTATATCAAAACGAAAGAATGATTTGCTTCTTAGGGCACGGATTATTGCTAAATGTCGCCGTTTCTCCTATTTAGGGCTTTAAAAAAATTCATTTTTTTTGTCATTTCAACTTGATTTATAATAAATATATTAAAAAGATAAGATTATAATTATTTCCTGTAGACTTTTACACTATTTTTATATTTATCAACTAAAAATTACAATATTCCACTCTTACGTTTCTTTTTAGAAATTTGTTTAAAGTTTATTCATATACAGGTAATGGAAATAAAAATTAGTTAGTGGTAAAAATAAGAGACTGATTGAGAGAATTACAATGACTTAGAAAAATATAACTAAGCTGATAAATTTAGATTATAATAGAAAATAGAAATATTTATAATTTGGTTACAGCGCTCTTTCCATTATTTTCGGATTCCCTATTCATGGAATGCTATTTTAGGTAAAGCTGCCCCATTATAAAAGATTTTATGAAGCTCCAAAGTGCTCAGTTTTAGATATCTTTGATTATCTAATTTTGCTGGCAATGTGAGCGCTACATAACACTAGAACACTCTCCTTTGAGAAAAACGGAGTATAAAAACACCTTTATGTATTTAGAAATAATTATTTCCTGATGGTACTAAATATGTTCCCATTTGAAAGAAGGTGTGTGAGGGGAGATATAATTGACCCTTTTAAATTCTGTTCTGGGAAGGATTAGTTGGATTTTAGCAAGTTATTTGAGTTGGAATGTAGTAATAGGAATAGGGGTCACCACTTAAAAATATTTAAAAAAAAACACAGAGGTACAGGTTAGATGTTAGAAAATATATTTTTCCTCAATAGAATGGTAAATTACTGGAATAGTTGTTGCCACCTGAGACAGTAGACAGTCCAAACTTGATTGTTTTTTAAACGCAGATTAGATGATTATATATATATATATATATATATATATATATATATATATATATATATATATATATATATATATATATATATATATATATATATATATATATATATATATATATATATATATATATATATATATATATATATATATATATATATATATATATATATATATATATATATATATATATATATATATATATATATATATTCGCAAGAGAAAGGTAGTTGAATACTCGCTTATCAACGAAATCCCGAATTTCAACCTTTCGGATGGGCAATTCAAATGCAGCCCATACATCAAAAATTTATTTTCTAAAGATATCCTTAATGACCTCAAATTCACACCCCCTGATTAGGAATTTTAATCTGATCTCTTGTTCCTATATATATTTCATGTATGGTGTGACTGCATCTATTCTTAGTATAAGCCTGAAGATGGCATGAAAAACTTCGAGATGAAACTGGTTTCGTGAATAAAATACTACGCTTCTAAACAGTGGTTTTATTAATATATATATATATATATATATATATATATATATATATATATATATATATATATATATATATATATATATATATATATATATATATATATATATAATCATCTAATCTGCGTTTACAAAACAATCAAGTTTTGAATGTCTACGGTCTCAGGTGGCAACAACTATTCCAGTAATTTACCACTCTGTTGTTCCGTGCAAACTTTTTGAAATTGATTAACGGGGAAGAATATGGGAAGGTAACATAATATTTGTCACATCTTTTTTGCTTATAATTAGCTGGAGAGTAATAGATGGTTCTGGCTTTATAGTGACACTTTTCTATGAAACAAAGGGGATATTGTAGTTTAATGAATGTTTGGATGATTGTATTAATTTCGTCTTGCAAGAAACAAATGCGATATGCTCTCAGGAACATGGAAGAAACTACAGACCTTTTAACGGATACATCGCGACACGATAAATAATGAATATAGGCATTAAAATTAGTTCGTTTCTGGTAGACGGAACAATATATATATATATATATATATATATATATATATATATATATATATATATACGATCCACATGGGCTAAGACTAAACCCCTCCTTTTTCCCGCTGCCCAAGATGTGAAGTCGCTCGCAAAGAAAAATTTCAGTCAGCAGATTTCGTAGTCCGTTAATATAAACACAGGAGGGTGTGAGGGCCTATAGAATGAAAATCTTGCTGCCTAAGCCTTCGTCGGCAGAAATGAACAGGCTCGCTGTCCCCTCCGATTGTTTATGTCTATTTTTGCCAAAAAGATGAAATCTCACCTTCCCCAGGCGTAAACCCGAACGGGCGAAGTGTCATAGCGTTGAAAATTTATGCCCTAGGAGAGAGGCTTAACTGTTGGCTAGTGAGGATTCGCCCCCCTCCGTCCTCGGCTAATCGACGTTTATATAGTTCGATCTTGAGAAATTTAAAGGAGAATTCGCGTAGGAACCGAGAGAAGAAGACGAGTCCCTAAGTCAAACTGGGAATGAAGAAGATAAGTGGAACCTAGCGGGACCTTCACTCCCGAGGTGGTTCCTTTGGTCGCTTAGAAGAGCAGATCAGTGGTATCGAGACCAACTCTCATACCATTCTCGTCCAGAGAAAATCCCTTATCTCAGTTTTCTGAATAAAACCAGAGATACCCATCACCATTGAGGAATACCAACGTGAATTCCTATTTGAGAAAATATTGACCTCTTAGTTGCCTCATCACCGATAAACCCGAATTTATAACACAGGGATCGGAATAACTGCCGTTCATCCAAGATCCCCTCACTTACATCTTCAAGTCAAGAGGCCACGCCACGCGCCCCCACCTCCCCAAGAGAAGGCTCGCCACGCACCTACTCCTCCCCAGTGAGAAGCATCAGCTGTTTTCCCAACCCTCCTCGTCGAAGCGAGGCAGCTCCCAATCCAACTCGCCTCAAATCACCAAAGCGAGAAGACTTACTTTCAAGGTCACCCAACTATCGACTCCCTCTGAGTTAAGGGTAAACGATTCCAAAACTTATTCATTTTTTTGTTATTTCCCATTCCGAGCGAAAGTGTGTTTAAAAGTTTAGTATTTCATTTGTTTATGTAATTAAAAGTATATTTTTGTCTGAGTTGTTTAATTAGATCTTCAAACGCTGCAAATGACAATAGTTATATCATAACACGAATCTTCCCTGGTTAAAGAATTAAATTAAAGCACTCTTAGAGAAAAGTGGAACGGAGTTACTCATGTACGGAACAAACGTACATACATACTTAGCCGTTATCCACGACATAAAATTGGTGACAGGTTTTAGGGTTTTTAGAAGAACTCAATAATAGTTGATTGTGTTGCATCCCCTTGATTAGTAACAAATTTGTGCCTAAGCGTTTGAGGAAAATTGAACGTAATAAGAGGATAAAATCTGTCTATAATTTTTCGTTAATTGATTGTGGTTAGCACGTTAATGGAGTTAATTAGCTATTTTATAGCAGTATTCCTATTCACAGAAGTGTGTGTGGTAAGGTTGGGTTAGACAGAGCGCTACTTGCTTCGTAGTTGCATAAGTACCATGAGCATACATCGGTCAGTTCTTGACGGACATATGTAAAATGTCGTCTTTCGAAAGGTTCCACCAACAAGGCCAAATGCTTGGACTACCAGGCAAATAACTAATTGCCTACGTCCAGGAACAAGAAAGGACGGAAAGAGAGGAAAAGTGAGAACATGCGTAAGCGGAAGCAGAGGAAAGAAGAATACAGATAGAAAGAGAACAGGCGCAAACAGAAAGAGAAGAGAGAAAACGAATACGCGCACATGAAAGGGCATTGAACAAGGATCAGGTGGAAGTTAATTCCGTTGGATCTCGGCCTGGAGCTACGCAACTACCTACCATGAAACTCCCAGCATAAAAAGATAACAAAGACCTGTGTTCGTACCTGACACATTTCGAGAAAATCTTTGAGGTGAATCATTGGGACATAGAAACAGAGGGAATCGCCAGATTACTGCCTCTGCTTAATACCCGTCTCCGTGATATATTCATCTCGTTTCCATCAGAGGCTTCGGTGGATTATTCTACCTTTAAGTCCGAGCTACTGGCTGCCATTAATATAAATCCCGAGGAGTATAGGATTAAATTTAGACATGCTAGAATTCAGTCTGGTCAAGCATACCGTGAATTTGGCTTTATCCTGCGGATACATCTCCAATTCTGGCTAGAATCAGCACAATTAGGGAATGAGTTCGACTCTCTCGTCGACTTGATTCTTAAGGACAGGCGAGCCACTACGTTCAATGAGTGCGTGGAGGAAACGGATCTACATGCTTCCAACCACAAGACATATCCGCGAGAGTTTAAAAAGAACCAGCCCTCCTCTCTAAAGAAAGGTGGGTATCTCTCCAGAAACCCCAGCAAAAGAACCGCCCTAAATTTGGCAAGACCTCCGGACAATCCAAATCCGAAATCTTTTCATCTAAGGATCAGAGAGAAATTAACCCCCTAATCAATCTAACCCTTTCGTCCTCGTCATACCCCAAAAACCCCGTTACGTGTTTTAATTGTGGCACCCCAGGTCACATTAGCTTCAATCGTGCGTAAAATTCAGGCATAGGTCGTCCTCGAGTCAACAAGTGCACAACATCACAGCATCGCTCCCCCCAAAACAACCTCCTGCTTCAGCGCCTCCTTTGTCCACAGCGAATTCCCCTGACCAACAGGTCAACTTTTTGTTTAATAAGAGTTATCCCGGGGTAGTAAAGTTCGAGACTAGATCATTAAATGGTTGCCGAGTCTCAACATTGGTACGCGATACGGGGTGCACCTGTATCGTCGTATCAGATAAATTGCTTCCCCCAGTCAGCCCCTAGCACAAGAGGTTCACGGTCGTCCAGGACTTCCTGGATAGATCAAACAAGTTCCCCGTAGTCAGATGCCACATCCAGTGTCGGTACTTCACTGGCTGGCTTGAGGTAGTGGCAGCGCCTATTAAATTCTGTTCTGTCTTTATAGGCCAGATCACGCAGCTCTCCCCAAATCTGGTGGCATAGCCAGTAGTCACTCGGATTCAAGCAATTAAGAGGGTCACGGCCCTGACTCCTTTATCTCCTCTTGAAAACCCGGAATACGAAGAGCTTAATTCCCAAGCCTTCGCTACCACCCAGAAAGACTGTCCGGCTCTCCAACCCTTGTGGGAGAAGGCAGCGAAAAACGAAATATAAACTGTTCGCGGGAACAAACGAATAAGATACGTGGTAGACAATTCACTACTATTCCGAACGACGGCTGAGGTAACCTCCCCGTCGGATAAAGTCTTGTGCATTCCCCGGTGTTACTCCCAACGGTTATTAAAAATCGCACATGATGGCTTATTGGCTGGATATTTCAGTCACAACAAAACTTATCTACGTAGTTCTAAATACTTCTTTTGGTCCGGCGCCACTAAAGAGATCACCGTATACTGCCAGTCATGCGAACTGTGCCAGAGAGCCACCGCTAAAGGCCTGGTACCGCCGGCTCCCCTGCAGAAAACCCCTGTCATTTCCGAACCCTTCTTCAGAATGCCCATAAACTTGGTTGGGCTTATCCATCCCCCATCTAGCGAAGGGCACTCTTATATCCCTACTTTGGTAGAGTGCGACACTCGTTTCCCCGAAGCAGTTGCCCTCAGGAAATATTTACAGTATTTCCTGTGCAGAAGCTCTCATCTCCATTTTTTCCCGAGTCGGCATCCCCAAAGAAATCCTTTCAGATCGAGGCTGTCAGTTCACGTCGGAACTGGTGGAATATGTGGGCAACTTACTACTCATCAAACCCTTCCTTACGACCTCTTTTCACCCCTCTGCAAACGGGATGTGTGAGAAATGAAATGGTACCCTAAATGCAGTGTTAAGAAAGCTCTGTCAGTCTCAGCCTCGATAATTGCATCGGTACCTACCAGTCGCCCTCTTCGTGTACAGAGAAATTCCTCACCAAACTCTGAGTTTTTTCCCCTTCGAATTGTTATACGGACATAGCGTCCGAGGACCTATGAGCATCCTTAAGGAGCTCTTCACTAATCTCCAATTAGATGAAGAAGTTAAATCCACCTACGCCTATGTGATCGAGCTGCGCGAACGCTTTGAGAAATGGGCAGAGTTGGCCTGTCAACGGAGAGTGCAACCTATAAAATTACCGAAGCTATTTCGAATTAAAAGCAAAAGCTCGAAAATTAAAGCCTGGCGACGAAGTGTTGTTATTACTGCCCACAGAGACAAATAAGTTGCTCTCCCAATGGAAGGGTCCCTTCCTGGTCATAGAAGCTCGTAGCCCCGTTGATTACTTGATTGAAACTCCCTGAGACCATAGAATGTATCACATAAACATGCTCAATAAGTATCACCGCCGAGCGTGTATTAATAATATTATGGTTCTGGATGAAGAAGGAACCATGGAAGCTTTATACCCATGTGAACCTCTTCAGGTGGTAAACACGGTATGCGTAGAGTCGGATAACGAGTATCCTCTACCCTCATTATCTTTTCCCCAGGACGACCCGTCCACGGAGTTAGATTTGAACCCCCACCTTGGCCCGCTCAGAAATTCCCAATTGTCCGCCTTATTGAACGAATTACACGATGTAATTTCCGAGAAACCAGGGTGCTCCAAACAGTTTGTTCATGAGATCAAATTGAAGACATAAGAAACCATTAGATCTAAACTTTATCCCCCCCCCAATTCATCTTCGATCCGCATTTAACGCAGAAGTGAACAATCTGCTACAGTTGGGGATTATCGAGCCTTCGTCCTCCGATTATTGCTCGCCGATAGTGATGGTCCGAAAACCTGACCATACTTTTCGAATGT
Organism: Ceratothoa steindachneri; assembly: GCA_963969495.1. Lineage (NCBI taxonomy): Eukaryota > Metazoa > Arthropoda > Malacostraca > Isopoda > Cymothoidae > Ceratothoa > Ceratothoa steindachneri. The sequence continues at coordinate 38,774,375 of OZ018335.1, forward strand.
GTATAGATTTTAGGAAACTTAACTTGGTTACCGTTTTTCACACCGAGCCCATTCCGCTAAATGATTACAGCCTACACCTGTTTGAAGACGCCAAATGCATCTCCGAAATGGATTTGTGCAAGGCCTATCACCAAATCCCGTTTGCCGACGCGTCCAAGAAGCTAACAGCGTTTGCAACGGATAAAGGCATGATGCAATTCATCCGATTGCCATTTGGTTTGGTCATGACGAGGAGCAACTATAATCGGATGATGCGTCGAACTGTGGAGGGTTTGAGCGACGTGTCGTTCTATTTCGACGATGTGTACTTGGCTACACGTACATGAGAGCGACACATACACTCACTCCGAGCTTTGTTACATCGTCTGCGTGACCACGGAGTAACCGTTGGACGCTCTAAATGCCACTTCACCTATGGGTCAATCTCGTATCTGGGATTCGAAAAAGGTAAAAATCAGTTAACCACTCAACAGGAAACGGTCGAGGCCATTTCTAAGATGCCTCTACCACTGACAAAGAAACAGTTGTGTTCTTTCTTGGGTACTGCATCGTTCTACAAAAGATTTATCCCCTAATTTGCGATGATAGCCGCGCCCATTAATGATCTATTAAAGAAAAATTCCCCCGACTCCGTTAGATCGAATACTAACGCAATCTCCCAGTTTAACTTGTTGCAGGAAAAAATAATTTCAGCACCCATCCTTCGACTACCTAACCCCCCAGAAGTTTGGGATCCTCACTGCTGCCTGTGGTGAAGGAATCAGTTGTGTCCTGGTGCAATTTGAAGACGTTGGTACCCCTTTTCCCATAGCTTATGCGAGCCGAAAACTATCGAGTCGAGAAAGAGCTTATGCCACTATAGAATAGGAAGCGCTAGCCATAATTTGGGGCATAAAGAAATTCAAGTTCTATTTAATAGGTCGTGAGTTTAACGTGAAATCCGATCACAGGCCTCTGTCATATATGCGTAACAGCAAAAGCCAAAACAGCAGACTCATACGTCGGAGTCTATTGTTAATGGAGTACCAATTTATCATAAACTATATAAAAGATTCCGATAATTGTATAGCCGATAACTTGAGCCGAAACCCCCACGGAGGGCTAATTAAACTCCTATTAGTCTTAAGACCATTTTTTAATATATAAATATTAATGTGTTAAGTGTTTAGTTGGTGTAAGGATTAACTGCCTAAGTGCAGATTAATAGTCAGTTCCTTTTCCTTTTTTTTTGCAATTGATGTTTTTTTTTTTGTTTAAATTGGGTTGTGTGTGCACGACTGCTTGGCCTTACGAGGCAAAGTTAAAGTCTGCATTTTACTTGTCTATGTACGTGCGTGCGTGTATAGCAATATTCCATTAGCATACTTTCCTTTTTAAATTCAATGTAAAATTATCCATTTATTTTCCCATTTAAATTCTACAATTTCCATTCAATCTTATGTAAAATCTGAACTTAGTTATGTATAAATAATCAATCCAAAATCTCAAATATTTTGTAATATATAATTGCCATCCAAAAATCATTGGCTAAGATACATTCTTTTCGGCAATACTTACTTTAGTCAAACACACGCTTTTAGCTCAACCACATTGAACATGAATATTCCTCACTCGTCTCGCGCCATTCTTAGCATATAGGTCGGTAAACAGTCCTTCTATATTTAGTCATTTAACCCCAAACAAATCATATTTAGTTTAATTCCTCGTCATCTTACTATTATTCTCTGCAAATTGCCATACGAGAGTAGGTCCTAATTCTGGTTACTTCTCTCATTGCAGATCCCAATTCACAGTCCATCATAGTTACCATATTTTAGGTAATTTATCATACCTTACCTCACTGCACTTTACATTCACCCTACTTTTCATTATTTTCATACATTGGATTATTACTTTTATTTTGCCTATCCTTCACTTATATATTGGCTGCAGCCTAAAATTCAATTCTTAAGCTCTCCCGATGGTTTTGTATAATTTTATATATTTTTCATGCATACAGCTTTGTGGGCGCGCACCACAACATCATTTTATATATTCTTGACTGCAAAACATAGATTTCAGAGGAGTCAGCAGGCCTGAGATTCTTTATTTAACCTATCTTAGGCCAAGTGTTTTAATAACATTGATTAGAGCGTTCCGCATGTAGTAGCTGCAGTTCCTCATTGCGAACTAAACCTCTTTTTTTCTTCTTTTTTTTTATATTGCTGTGTGTGTGTCTGCACCACACCACTTTTTCCTAAGCTAAAAGGAACTTAGGAATACAAAATTAACTTTATATTAATTATTACACAAATTTTATACACTTAATTTGTCCAACAAAATTACTATTATTATTCTCAATACCGGGCACTGGATTTTGCCCTGTTATAATTTTTTCAAACTAAATAAGCACTGAACTTACACCATTAAACTTATTTGCTATGATATTTCTTTTAAAGCACAATTATTGTCATTATTAATTTTTGAAAACTTTGCTTTTGGTGAAATTCGATCCACACCTCAGGCGGCAAAGCAGCAGAAATCTACGATTCATGGCCATCCCGTAACGGCTGCTTCGTTGAAGTGTTGGAACTCGATCCACCGTAACGGGTGGCAAGGCAGCAGAAATCCACGACTTTGGCCATCCTGTAACGGCTGCTTCGTTGAAGATGGGAGGCCGATGGTGATGGAATTCGCCAGATCCTCCTCGATGATGGCAAAGCGAATAACTTTTGCTCTCTTGGTGAATCCATTTAGGAAAGGCACACGACTCTAAGTATTGTAAGCACCATCCGAAGGCCTTCAACCTGCGAATTTCATCGAGCGAGTATCATATTCCGTTTCAAAGCACGCTAATGCTCTTTTTGGTCGGCCTATTTATCTCCACTTAATGGGAGGCCCCTCTAGCCTAGATGTGGAAGTGTGTCAAATGCATTCAGGGTAAGACCTCACGGGACTCCCCTATCGGCCTCCAAGAAGATGGGACCAACGTCTTGAGCATCTCGTTCTTGTGTTCCTTCGTGAACTGTTCTTTGCATTCTCTAACCGGTATGCTGCTCCACTATCAATTGAAGTACGTCCCAGGATTGATGAAGGGACATTGACTCAATTTTATCCATAGAAGAAAAGCCTTCAAGGAGCTGTATTTTGCTAAGCAAGTTCCGTTTTGCCATCATATCCTGTGCGGATAGCGACCCTGGTTCATACGATATCTCACACACCATATTTCGAAGCATACGTGAACGAGACAAGGCATCTTTTATAGCTTTGTTCAACAGAATCTGGACGGACTGCATCTTCCCAGATTTCTGGTCAATACATATATAGTGCATGGTTATCAATGTGATTTTATCTTCGGTTACTAAATCAGCCTAGATAGCGTTTCGAAAACCATAACCATAAATTTTGTTTGATCGAAGATGTCTGCCGTTAGCTTTAGACCTAATGCGACAGCGAAGTAAATTTTGGAATAAAGACTTGGGCTTTAAGAAAGACAATTATATAAATATATTTATAAAATTTAACGAATGTACAGAGATAAGTAGGTTAAGTAAATATGGTGAATAATATGGTGAAACAATATAGAGTAAATGATAGAGTAAATTATAATATAGTAATATAGAGTATAATAAAGTATATTTGATATAGTAAATAATATTGAGTTGTAAGTAATATAGTGTAGTAATTTAGAGTATTTTAAAGTATCTATAATTGACTGTGAATTGGGACTGCAAGGAAAGGGAAAAATAATTAGGAATTACTCTCGTATTGTCGTTGGCAAAGAATGTGAGAGTGGAATTAACTCAGTATGATTTATTTGGAGTTAAATGAATAATTGTAGAAAGAAAGACTACAGACCTTTAGACGACGAGAGCGACGAGTCAAATGGAATGGTTCGCATGCTTATTTGGTCGAGCTGGGAACGTGTGTTTGTTTGTTTGTGTGTGAAATTTAAGAGATGTTGTTTGGAACAGTATACGTTAATTGAATTGACAAGAAAATAAATGAATGAATGAATGATTAAGTTTAACATAATGATTTGATTTACAAAAGTTAGAGTAAATTAATTTGGAAGATTAAATTGACAAAGTTAAGTAAAATGATTAAATTAACAGTTAAATTAAAATAATTATATGATTAAATTAATAAAGTTAAAGTAAAATAATTAAATGATTAAAGTTAAAGTAAAATAATTAAATGATTAAATTGACATGATAAAGTAATGCATAATTAATTTTACATAATAATGGATGTATATACTTATTTAAGTTTCCCAAGAGGTTTTTATTATAGGAATGCCCAGAGGCATTGCTATACATATTATGCTCGATTTTCGCAAACCGGGTAGAGATGAGATAACCTATCTGTTTTTTCTCAATTTCTCTAACTTCCTGTGTATGCAAGTTGGTGGAGAAATGGTTAATATTAGGATATGTTATTTTCTGGAAGGCGGAGCCCACCTGTATCCTGCACAGTGTGGCTTTCACAAGTTCCATTCCACGTCGAATGTTCTTTAATGGTTTGAGACTGCTATATACGAGGCCTTACTTCGTAGAAGGCAAGGTACATTTAGATCTGAAGAAGGCATATGATAATGCGTTGCGATATGGTATTAGGGAAGCCATTCATACTATGGGAGCAAAGGGACATCTCCCATTTTTATTTCTGAGTTCACACGAGATCATCCTTCAGAGTACGTTTGTATTGCTCTCTTCGATCCAATAGGCCAGGGAGAGTATATTCCGCCGGGAAGTGACTTGTGCCACTCACTTTGCTGTGAATAGTAATGGTATCACCTCAGTGCTACCGGATGTTCTTGCTACTCTACGTAAACCTTTTTTAGATTTCTTTTTCCTCGGCCTATATACTGAAGAAGTTCTGACTAGTGCATGAATGATTCAATTGAATTAGATAGAAATGCAAGAGTCGGTACGTGCATAAATTTGGCATTTGAGTTGACTTATCGTACGGCAACCCTAACGTGGATTGGATCTCAAGCTACCCCCAAAATAGAATGATTCGATAGGAACAAAAATAGGATATATTATAATTTTACAAGATAGTTTGCATGTGAGGTTAATTTTTGTAAATTAATTTTAATACACAAATGATAACTGAAGAATTCAATTTTTATTGTATACGGAGAATATGAAAGATAAGTAAGTGGATGAGATTGAAATATAATGCAAGTAATATAATTATGCGAGTACAAGTATAACATGCCCTCTGGGGCATTCCTATAAATGATAATAATCCTGGAGACATTATGTTTATATATATATATATATATATATATATATATATATATATATATATATATATATATATATATATATATATATATATATATATATATATATATATATATATATATATATATATATATATATATATATATATATATATATATATATATATATATATATATATGTGTGTGTGTGTGTGTGTGTGTGTGTGTTAATGTGTAAAACTAGCATCAAATATAATCAAAAAATCAATTACTCTGTACGAGAATAAATTATTTTTATGTAACATCACCACTAATACGACAAAATCCCTTTTCTACAAGATTTTTCCATTACACGAACACACATACAAACACACGCATTTCGCCATCGGCCTTGAATCGCTGTTCAATCCAATCGTGCACAGCGTCGATTTAAAGTAAGGTCAGTCAAAATTCCTCTCCACTTATTCTCTGCAAACGATCCACACAAAAGAGAGGTCGTAATTCCTGTTCCTTTTCTCATTTACAGTCTCCAATTCACATTCCACAATTAGTCGTATACTTAGATAATTACAATTACATATTTATATACACCTGTGAAGACATTCTCGTCACGTGCATTCAAATATTAACTTTCCAAAGGCATAACTTGTATTCCCTTTCAACTTAAATCATCTATATATCCTTCAATATTCTCTGTATAGCATTCAATTTGTATCCCTTACATATCCTCTCCGTTATTCAATTCAATTTTGTATAATAATAACTTCAAAATCATAGATTATTGTAAGATTATAATATATGATATTTTTGTTAACTTTAATCATTACATTCCCTTGATAGCTAGGAGAGTTCAAATCCACTTTACCGTTACGGTACGATCAGTCAAAACCAAAACAACAAAATTTATGTACGTATTGACTATTTCGCTTGCTATCTAAGGCCAAAATCATTCATGCAATAGTTAGAACCCCTACATAACAAGTGGGTACATGAGATTACACGACTAGGAATTTTTTTAATTAATTTTAGGAGCCTATCAGGCGACCTCCTACTTGGCCAAAGTCACCGTACTTCGACAGCCTAGTACTAGTCTACGTTAAAATAACAATATGTAACCCCCCGACAAGGAAACGACAACAACAATTAAAAAAAGGAGGAAAAGTGCAACAAGCAGGAAGCACGCTCCGGCATTGGGGGCAGCCCCACTAACTCGACGCAGGAACGTGCAATCTACAAAATGACAACAAAAAAATCTAGTTAAATAAATTGGAGGAGATTGGTCTCCTTCCAAAAGTCATAAAGTCCACAAGTCAGTGTGCACAAAACCGTCCTGAGTACAAGGGACAAGCGGTCGCGACACCGCTCATCCTGGTACCGGGACAGGTAGCATGCGCAAAGATCACCCAGACTGGGACATTCAACAAGAATGTGCCGAACAGTCTGGGGGACGACACAGTCATCACAATGTGGTCCAGGCGAGCGCACCATCAGATGGCGGTGCGTCCCGCGAGTGAGTCTAATTCGGAGATGACAGAAAGAAACCTGACCCCTCAGCGGCATTGGGAGGGGGGAGGGGTGGGGTAGGTCCATGGAAACTGTCGCAGCGCAATGGTACGCAACTTTAGGTTTCCCTCGACCGTCTTCCATCTTCTTTGCCAAGCAGCCCGGAGACCTGCCCGTATTCCTGCCATGTACTCGGTGTGAGGAAGAGCGAAACGCTGTTTCGGTAGCAGAGTCCTCGCAGACTCTTTGGCGCGTTCATTCCCCGCAATTCCTACATGCCCAGGAACGCAGCAGAAGATAATCTCGACATCCGCCCGTCTAGTCAAAACCGTGACGTCACGGATATCGCGAACCAGGGGATGCGGAGATTCCAATTACCCGAAAGCACTCAGAACGCTTTGTAAGTCGCTATAAATCACAATCCGGTCTCCAAACCGGTCATGTCGCGTTATCTCCTGTACCGAGCTGTGTATTGCAACCAGCTTGGCCTTGAAGACAGACGTAGGGCCTGGCAGAGTCCTTATGACTTAAAAAAGATGTGATACGACGTGGAATCCGAGCCCCTCTTGGTATTTGGAGCCATCCGTATACACTGGCACGGTTCTAGCGTGATTCGAAGTGTGCTCCAAAAAGGCATAATACAATACTCTCGGCGCTGTAGAAGTTTTGAGTGCAGAGGCGTGGTGACAAATGGTCAGAGGTGGTATCCACCAAGGTGGCATCCTGGGCAGAACCACGGACGCCACCGGCCCGTGGGCTATGCCTAGCTCTCGAAGGAGTTTCCTGGACCTAAACCCGAAAGGCTTAGGGTATGACTGGCGTCTCTTGGCGGCATAGACACCGTCGAGATCGTCTGAGAATGTAGTGGGGGCTGTTGGCGACTGGGGGACGCGCCGGGCTCGCGCGCACAGGCGAATAATGCTCTGTGCACGCTTCTCAATGGGGGAAGTGCCGAAAGCACCGGTCGCTAGGCGAAGGCCGGTTTGGTGGATCGAGTCCAACTTCCGCAATACACGCTCGGCTGCGGAAACATAAAACTCGCATCCCTAGTCAAGCTTTGAACGAATACACGACTAGGAATATAGGTCAATATAATTATGCAGATATACGAAGGATATACGTGAGCACATGTGAGTGTATATATATATATATATATATATATATATATATATATATATATATATACATATATATATATATATATATATATATATATATATATATATATATATATATATATATATACATATATATATACATATATATATATACATATATATATATATACATATATATATATATATATATATATATATATATATATATATATATACATATATATAAATATATATATATATATATATATATATATATATATATATATATATATATATATATATATATATATATATATATATATATATATATATATATATATATATATATATATATATATATTTTTGTGGTGTAGGTATCGTAAGTATAATTAGTAGGATAAAACTATGATGGAGTGTGAATTAGGGTCTGCAATGAGAAAAGAACAGGAGTTATGATCTACTCTCGTATGGACTGATTACCCAGAATAATTGGGAGAAAAAGTAACTACCTTTATTCGAAGCGACGTTCTGCACAAGGGGACTGACTACAAAGTTTCAAGTCAGATGGCGAAAGTAGTGTGTTTGTATGTGCCTGCTCTTGTAGGGGAAATTTTAAAGTAAAGGTATTTTTGATGTATTAGGGTGGTTACATTGAATATTCTCGCATTAGAAATTAATTGATTAATTATATTTTTGGATAATAATTTTACATATATACATATTTATATAATTTTCCCAGGATTATTATGATTCATAGGAATGCCCCAGAGCGCTTGGATATAATACCTAATCTGGAAATACAAAAGGCTCTGGAACTCATCTCTCTGTATACTAAAGCGCCCAGGCTTCGTTTGTCTTTGGCCAGGACTAAGCTGTTACACATCTGCTCCCACTCAGGGTTTCACTGCGATCCCGACCTGCCCTAAGTGGAGCTCGACAAGATGTGGTAAAGTCAATCTATTTCTTTTTTGTTTTCGATCAAGGACTCACCAGGGATGAACTTATTCATAGTCCTATGGTCTCCTGTACCCGCCCCCTGGGTATTCTTAGCATCATTACATTCGGAACTTGGAGTGGTGATAGAGCTACTCTTTTAATGTTCTATCCACTCTTTGTTCGTGCTAAGCTAGACTATGGATGTGACTTCTACGGATCCACAGCCGAGCGTACATTGCGGAAGGTGTGAACTAGATTCACCACATTAGTCGATCCACTAACGGCTTTCATTTCTTTCGAGGCTGAACTCGTCAGTGGCCATGCCGACCTGAGACAACAATCTGCCCTAGGACTAGAAAACTCATTCGAGAACTTAATGCAAGTCTCGGGGAGGTAGCGACAACCTGGAGGGTACCATATTTGAATGTATTGCCACCCTCTCCTCCCAAAGTTTCTACACCTCTGGGAATACTGCGGTTGTATTACTTGGCACACATGTGTCACACCCGAGCTCTGCCAGTTTACACGGGTGGCACCATAACCGAAGGTGTTGGATCACATGTATTCTCCCTTATTCATGGTTTCAGGTCGTTTTTGTACCTCCGAATTGGAGAGAGTCGCTGGGCGTAGGGACATTTGATGAAACGATCCCATGAAACTTTGTTAATATTGCTTAGCCCACTCGGGTAGCTCTGTGAGCGGTACATTTCCTAGAATTCTGACAGGTGAATTAGCTACCACCAACTTGAACCCTGGGACCAGGCTCCTGCACACTAGATTCTGGTGTGATTAAGTTTGTTTTTATTGAGGAGGATCTCACCTATATTATATGATTATTTCGCTTGCTGGTTGCATTTCGGGATCTTAGGGGAAGCGGGCACTCCGGCACCTTCTTTCTCTGGTGTTTTTCTTTATGTTGGTATTTAAAAAAAAAATAAGATAAGCCTAGTAATAGGCTTATTATTCTGGCAGCCGTGCCGTTGCTGGAGGCATCACTCAGGCACATCAGAATAAAAAAAAACAACTGTGTTAGGATTGGAGGAAGTGCCAGCCATACCATACCTTCCTGCGCCCAATTTTATCTCCTACCCCTTCTACCCTATCCTATAATATTGGTAGAAGAAAACGCACATTGTGTGTATGCCGGTGAGGATGAAGAGGAACCACCCCTAAATTAAACGTCCTAATTAATTTTTAAAAATGCTTTCAAGTATTATATAAAAAAGTATTTTATTGATACACTGAAGCAGGATTAAAATTTCGAGACTTGTATTGATGTGGAAATCAGGTGCACGAAAACACAAATTCAAAATTTATTCATCTTATTAATAAGTTTTAACGAGTGAAGCGACATTTTACCATTTAATCACGACTATCATTTACTGTTTTATAGGTAAATACATTCCAACCCTTCTTAAGTATTATAATGAAGTAAAGCTGGTGATTGGATACCCTCGTTGTTTCCATTCTTCTGCAGAAAATTCAGGAAAGAAAAAGGAAATTTCTTTCAAGGCCGAATATAATCCATCTACAGAAATATAAGAATTAGTTCAAATGACCTGAATATGCAGAAAAGAGATACATTCATGCTAAGATGTGGAATTATGACAGAGCATACGTTCAGCTATACCAATACAACAAAAGTTTACCAGAGCCATGAGTCGTGTTTCTGGTGTCCGTAAGGCCAAATTGTCCTCGTATAGTTTTAGGGTATTCCAGGTAAGCACGAGAGACTTTTGTGGGGCCCATCACCGATCTCCACTTCGTAATAGCGTTCTTCTGAGCCAGGATGAAGACATGTAACGGTCCACTTGAGAAAAATACAAAAAGTTAGATTTGAGCCATTTGGGATTAATGCGATTATAGCAATGCCTCTGGGCATTCCTATAATAAAAACCTCCTGGGAAACTTATATATATATATATATATATATATATATATATATATATATATATCATCATTTATTATGTCTAAAATTCAATTATTTTGTCATTTAAATAATTCATGCAATTCTTTAACTTTGTTAATTTAATCATTCATTTATTTTACTCTAACTTTGTCAATTTAATCTTTCAATTAATTTACTTCAACTTTTGTAAATTAAATCATTTTATGTTAAACTTAATAATTAATTAATTCATTTATTTTCTTGTCAATTCAATAAACGTATACTGTTCCAAACAACATCTCACAAATTTCACACACAAACAAACAAACACACGTTCCCAGCTCGATCAAAAGAGCACGCTACTGCCCACTCGACTCGCTGCTTTCTTCGTATAAAGATCGGTAACCATTCCTTCTACAATTATTCATTTACCTGCAAACAAATCCTACTGAGTTAATTCCACTCTCACATTCTTTGCAAACGACCATACGAGAGTAAGTCCTAATTATATTTAATTCTCATTGCAGCCCCAATTCAGTCCATTATAGATACTCTAAATTACTACACTATATCAAAGATACTCTATATTATATTACTATATTATTCACTCCATATTGTTTCAACATATTATTCACCATATTTACTTAACCTACTAATCTCATTGTACATTCGTTGATTTTATGAGGTCCAAAGTCATTATTCCAAAATTTATTTCGCTGTCGCCTTTAAGCCTAAAGCTAACGGCAGACATCTTCGATCAAACAAAATTTATGGTTATGGTTTTCGAAACGCTAGCTAGGCTGATTTATTAACCAAAGATAAATCACATTGATAACCATACACTATACGATAAACGATTATAATAAGGAATATTAACAAATATTTGTTATTGATTATGGAGGGTAACACGGCCAGCTGGCAAGGCTGTGTTTTTAAACTCTAGCCACCCTGTAAAGCAAGAATGAAGAGATATTGAGTGGTAAGTCAGTTCCAAGTGGATATGACACCACTCTAATTGGATAGGAGACCCGGCGTCGATGGTGTCCCTGGTGAGGTCCTCAAGCATGGTGGCGATGCTCTGCACCTTCGTCTCTACGAAATGATCTTTACAATGTAGCAGGCTGAACGTGTACCGCAGCAATGGAAGGACGCCAGGATCATATCAATCTACAAGAAGGGTGACCGAGCTGTGTGCGGGAACAGCCGGGGAATCTCGCTCCTGGCTGTCGCTGGGAAGGTCCTAGCAAAGGTGTTGCTCCTGCGGCTGAACAAATACATCGTTGATGACGTGTGTCCAGAAACTCAGTGTGGCTTCCGTAGGTAACGAGGAACCATAGACATGATTTTTATGGCCAGACAAATACTAGAAAAGTGCCGCGAACAGGATCGGAGCTTGTGTCTGGCCTTCATTGATCTGACGAAGGCATTTGACACAGTCAACCGGGAGATGTTGTGGCGCGTCATGATAAGTTCACAGCGGTTGCTCGAGCTTTTCACGACGGAATGAGGGCGAGCGTGGTCATTGGAGGTGAAGAAACAGAGGCGTTTAACGTGGAATTTGGAATTGGTCTTACATACCGGATTGATGGGAGCCTCTTCAATCTACGCCGAATCCAAGCTCAAACAAGGGTCTCGCATGACAAAGTGTTTGAACTCTAGTACGCGGATGACTGCGTACTTCTCTCCCACTGCCCTGAGGACCTACAGGAAGCACTGAACACCATCACATACATCTACAGCACTCTTTGGGCTCGTCATCAATTCTGACAAGACTGAGGTGATGTACCAGTGGTCCGGTGTTGCCCCCCAAGTGGAGCCCGTAATGAATGTCGCTGGAGCTGAGCTCAAGACCTCTGCCCAGTTCAATTACCTCGGTAGTGTACTGTCGGCTGACTGTTCTATTGATGAGGTCAACCGAAGAATCAACAAGGCATCAGCATCTTTTGGCGGGTTCTGCAGACGGGTGATACAAAACCACAACCTTAGACTTGCAACGAAGGTTGCCGTGTATAGAGCTGTGTGCCTCAGCGTGCTGCTGTATGGGAGTAAAACACTCACCCTATACCGGAAGCACATCAAGCTCATGGAGGCCTTCCATGTGTGTTGTTTTAAGGGGATCCTCAACCTTACTTGGCAAGATCGTGTGCCTCATACTGATATGCTGGAGCGCGCCGGTGTACTAAGCATCGAATGCATTCTCTTTGGCAAACAGATGAGATGGCTTGGGCATGTGCTTCGAATGCCCGCTGATCGCCTGCCAAGGCGTACCCTTTACGCGCAGCTGTCGGGGGTGGGGGTGGGGGGGGGGGGAGACGCTCCTATGGCGGCCCGAAAAAGAGGTACAAGGACCAAGCTAAAGGGGCACTGAAAAACTTCAACATCAATCCAGACCATATCGAAGCCACACCTGCTGACAGGGGTGGGTGATGCGCTGCCTATCATCGTGGTGCTGCCCACTTTGAGGAACAACGGAGCAGACGGCGCTCTGGCATCCTCCGCCGCCGGTGCCAGACCTTCAGTGCCCTGAGGGTGAATCACGCATCGGCCTTTACAGTCATCGTCGCACCCATCGTCGGAGAGCGCCCTGAGGACATCTGTCATCATCGACCTCGATGGACTTCCCTAAGCAAGTAAGCAATTGGATGTAATCCATATGAGGTAGGTTGCAATTGAACTTCCATTTCCTAGCTGTTGCATGGGTCACTATAAATTCCCACAGCATGCAACAGCATACTTCCACTCTAACCTCGTCCCTCAGGACAGTCTCACAGAGGACACGGCCACACCTAATTGTGGTAACGTTGAATATGAGACCATCATTGATTGTTGAAGGGCTGTAGAGTAAGGAGGTGGGGCAGTATAGTTTGTTGCCATTAGGTAATCCTTTCGTTTTTAGGATGGCTATTATGTGTGCAGATTTACAGATGTTTGGAATGTAGTTGTGGGAGAGAGAATGCTGGAAGATGTGTGTGATTTTTTAGAAGGGGAATGTTAAACGTGCAGTAAAATAATGGTCGAATGATCAATTGCAGCGCCACATACCTGCTCATGAATGTGACTAGTCGATGATAAAAGAACTTATTTTTGTGCTCAGTATAAAATAGTTCAGCTTCTTCTCGCCTTAAACGTGCAATTTTATATCGGACGATCCCGAAATTTTCCTGGTCGATAATTGATTTTATCATCTGAAAAATACATATATAATTAGCATTATGCTGGTATAAATTCAACCTCAGATCTTGACACATTCAAGAACGAATATCCATTTTTTCCCACTGCACATCAGTGTTTTAACTTTAAAAATCTACCCCTACTTTTGGAATAAGCGAGGATTCAAACTTATACCCATCAAGTAATCCTCACTTCTCTCGGACGACCGATCTAACCCATGGAACAACAAACTACATCCCCGAATGTAGCTCGTTTACTCATGAAACAATGGCTTGTGTCCAAACTCAAATCCCATGCGGGCTGGGACGAGGCCAACCCAATTTTTTTTATTCTTTAAAAAATTGGCAGTCATTTTTGAATGGGGGTATTTCGGAAGCAAGTGTAAATGTGTTTCGAGATAGGAAACTTATATACCCTACGTTAAGAAAGTAAAGAGGAATCAGAATGAATGTAAATAAATCTCGATCAGATTACCGAAAAGACGATACTCAGCATCTCGAATCCCTCCCCAAATAAACAAACTAAAAACCCAACGAACCCAGTATTAAACTTCAACCAAGTAGATAATAGTTTCATCTTTACTTTAAAATGACTATGTGCTACACCATTTTAGAGTATAGAGAAAATGTATGAAATAGTAACTTCTCAAAAAGTAGTGTGATAAATTGAACGCACGTGGCTAAGTAATGGTAAAATATAAATATAACCTAACCAACGTGGCGAGATCGAAAAAATCGGCCAATTTGGGAATATCTTCAGGCAAGTGTTCATAATTTTGCCCTCTAATCACTTTTCGCGATCTTTTTTTTTGCCAAACTGTCATTTAGAAATTTGAAATAAATACTTTACATTTTAAAATTTTAGATATTAGCTTTTGTGAAGGTCGGGACGATTGTTTATCTTTACTCTTGTAGTGACTGTATATCATTCTACTAAAATCTAGGATCGATGTACAGTAGATGCTTATGCCACTAATCATCTTATACAACCTGGACATTTTAAGTTTGACAGATGCTGGTTGCTGGATGCACATTTTATACTTTTGGCTAAATTAATCTCTACGACTTGCCCCTTCTCGAAACTAGACATATATTCACTAAGACCCCCTTGTTCAATACTCATGCACCCCTTCATCTCTTACACATAGCTTGCTCATTCCTTCACGATATTTCCTATTTCGTTCTTTCTAATGGCGACCTTATTTTTAGTCTCCCTTTTGCTCTTGTTAGACTTGGCAAAGTTATACATACCTGTGTAAGTGATTTAATAACACACTTTTCATAATTATTAATTTTTAATGCTGGCTAATAAATGACCGTCTTATGACCTGGTCTGGTTGTTCTTTAAGCGTACTCCAAGAAGCGTCCATTGATTCTCTTTATAGGACTAAATGGATTTCTTAAGGGCACCGATATGGATGTTTGAGCAATCGTTGTATTAGACTAACTACTTCTGAAATAAGGTCTATTTGGGTAATTATTGATATGGAAGGTGGTGAGAAATGAAAAAGTAACGTTATAGCAAAGGCGTAGAGACGATAGAATAATGACTGGTATCACCCTCCCCCTCCCCCAATTCTTTAAATTTTGGGGCAGGAAGTATTTATTATAAAAAGGCACATAGACTCAAATGTATGAAGTTGAACCCACTTAAGGGCTTCAGACCTGGTGGGCGAAGATACTCTCTTGGTTCTAGTTTGATCACGACCACCCCGCCTCCTAGTGATACTAGATGACAGCGTTTTCAAGTATCAATCTTCTGTATATATGGCGGCGGTTTAACGCGAAAGTGGTGAAGGTGCATAACCGGAGTAAATTAATTTGGGTACTAAGGAGCAGAAAGGCTGGCAACTCCTGAACGTGCCTCTGTTTCGCACCGAGGGTAGGTGGCAAGTGAGGAAGAAGAGGTGGGTAAATAAGGAAAAAGGGAGAGCAAGCGGGTGGAGAGAAAAGAAGGTGAAGGAGGGAAATTCCTTTTGTAGAGAGTCATCTTCCGCTTCAAGTAGTTCGAACGGGAGGACGCAGTAGAACACTCCAGGAACAAAGACGTTACGAAAGCACAAATTAAACCCCCTTTACATTTTATTCGGCGCAGCGGAGGGTGAGTTTACCACTCTCTTTCAACCGCAGTTAGCGTGGAGAAGATTGGAATAATTGTCAGGCTGAGTATACAAAAATATGTGAGAATGAACAGTAAAAAAAAAGATTAGGAGAAACGATTGCGATAGCAAGCCCAATTCACCGTAAGATTTTGTGTTAGGTGGGCCCAAGAACGAATTGCTACAAAAAATACGGTAACAAATGATACGAATTTGAATTTCCTTACTGGAATTTTCTCATAGAGGGATTATCAGTGGAAATTAAATGTTGGGCAAAGGTTCTAACCCTGAGGGGCGATTTATAAATCCAACACCTCGACAGATAAGAGATATTTTGGTGGCCATTTAACTCTGTAAGCCAGATGGCAATATCATGCTATATACCTTATATAAAACATTAAATTCAACTTGGGGAGGGTCAAACCTTTCCCTGAATGATGTCAGTAATAACGTTTTAATCCAACATACCTGCAAACTATGCGGTGTCTGGGAAGCATCTGGTTTAATTATGCCAAGGGTCAGCTGAAAATTTGGCCATTTCATTGCCGATTTCATGAAAACTTTTCCCCAAAGCGAGATTTTTCTCTTTCTTATGTTACTATTCCCACTGATGATTCTGGGTCTTATTAAAATGGCATTTTATTATTGTTTTATTGCTTCAGGTTTCATTATTTGAATTATTAGGTCCGTAATGATTGGATGCAGCAATATATATATATATATACTTTTAAAAACCCCAAAGAGGTAAAATACAAAAAAAAATTAAAAAATGCGAATATAAAACTTTGAAATTGACCTGAAAAAGTATAGATGAAATTTTATAAATAATTATTATTAGAATGAAGCAAAAGGTAGTGAGGGCTTCTAGATTCACGATTTTTGGAAAGGATCGTAAAGAAAGTGGGAAAGTTAAAGTGAGTAATCATCTGGTATTTAATATAAAAATGAAGAAATCTTCAGAAAGTTAGTGAAGAAATGTTCGTAAAGCGATGGTGTGAAACTGAAAATGAGGGAAGAAACATGGACACTAAATAGACTAGATGGGGCACTAGGAACGAGGCGTAGTTAGAGCCTAGAGGTTCTTTTTAAATAAGTTTTTCAAGTTAAAATGTCCGATTTAACTCCCAATAGACCCAAAAAGGGAACACCAGGTTGATTATAAAGGGACCTATTTTAACTGTTTAGAAAGAAGCGAGAAGTAGTGTTATCCCTTAAGGGTATCTTGCCTTAATGGGGAAAGAATAAGGGGGCAAAGCAAGGAGAAACAAAGGAAAAAAGATCTTTGCTTTATTTTAAGAAAATAACCCTGCGGGAATTATTGTAGTATTAGTTCACATGCCAACCACCATGACATAGATTTCAGGTTTATCTTTGTCTTTACACACTTACCTACTCGAGAGGTGTCAGCCCCCTCCCCTCCCGTTTTAAAAAGTTGTGATATGCAGGGTTTCCCCTAAGTAAGGACCCACAGGGAAAAAATCAAGAAACTTTGGTAGCAGACGCGTGGCGACAAATAGTCAGAGGTAGTACCCTCCTGGGTGGCGTCCTGGACAGAACCAGGGGCGCCACCGGCCCGAGAGCTATACCGAGCTCTCGAAGAGTTTCCTAGCCCTAAATCCAAAGGGCTTAGAGCATAACTGGCGTCTCTCGGCGGCATAGGCACCGTCGAGATCAGCTGCGGATGCAGTGAGAGCTGTTGGAGACTGAAGGAGACGCCGGGCTCACGCGTACCTGCGAATAATGGACTACGCACGACGCCGAGTGAGTGGCGATGCAGTAGTTTAGTTTTCCGCCTCCCCTCCCCTATGTTTAATCTCTTTCTTCTTTTGCTCCATTGGGCCGGAGAGAGCTCCCCCAACCTGTACGCGGAATCGACGATCTCGCAAAAATTCAGATATAAAGATGCAGAGGCGTCCCCATCGTGTGGAGTGTCTCCATGATACCGTATCGCCATGCTGTATCCAAGGCCTTCTCCTGGTCGAAAAATACGGTGGCGTAGTGCTCTGTACGAAGGATGGCCTCGCAGACGGTATTTTCCAGTCGGAGCAGAGCATCCGAATGGAGTGGAACTTGTGGAAGCCGAACTGTGCCGAAGACAGGAAGCCTCCGCTGTCCAGAAAAAAAGACATTAACTTTACCAATTTATCCATCAACTTGCACACGCAAGAGGTTAGAGAGATTGGACGGAAACCAGCCGGGGTAGATTGATCTCTTCTCGGTTTGCGAAAAGCGAGCACGTATCAATTCGCCAGTAGTTTGGGGGGATACCCTCTATTCAGATCCTGTTAAACAAATCTAAGAGAAAGGCCATGCCTCGCTCACCCAGGTTTTGAAGCATGGCCTACGGGACATCGTACCCATCAGTTGCCGTGTCTGCGCACGAAGCGAGAGCGGAACGCAACTCACTCAAAGTAAACCTGTCGTTGAAGGGTTCTCCTCGTCTGAAGGAAAAGTCCAGTTGGCGGCCTTTCGCGATATCACAACGCGCAGTAAATGCTGGCGGAGCATCATCTCGCTAAGAAAATAAGGAGAAAGTGGTCGCGAGGGACTCCGCCACGGACACGGAGCCCGAGATTACGGTCCCATTATCCTGCAGAATTGGAGGAGGTCCCGCGAGAAATTGCCCCGTATCCTTTTAACTCGTTTCCACACATGTACTAGAGGGGTCTTCCAGTTAAGGGGATACACGTATGCCCGCTAGGAAGAGCGGCGGGCGTGCTTTGAAACATACCGGATACTAGCCCTAGCTCGACGAAATTCACCAACAGTGAAATAGTTCGGGCCGCGCTTATAGCGCATGTAGGGATAACGCTTCTGTTTGAGGGCTGCCTCACACTCGGCTGACCAGCACGGGAGCGGTAGGCGTGCAAAGCGGCTTGACATTCTAAGAATAGTAGTTAGGCACATTGCGATGAGGTTGCTGGAGAAGAACCCAACGGCCCCATTCACAGACCTAAGCTCCTCGACTGAGAAAGAGAAATCATTCATTTCCTGAAATGCGGCCACCGCGCCCGCGCCAAGCACCACCGGGTTCGGGGGCTCTCAAGCAGCAGTAGCCCAGAAAATTATATATGAATGAGAAAGTGATCAATACCATGGAGGTCATCGACTACCACACACACAAAATCAGGCTCTGCATCCGGAGAGCACATAGATAGATCAAGGCAGGAAAATTAAACTGTTCTCGGGCGGTGATGGGTAAACTCAACTCATCCACATTTAAGACATCTATTTCCAGCTGGTCGATCAGGTCGGCAAGGACCTGACCCCTGGGATTGATTCAATAGTCTCCCCGAAGGGAGTGTCTACCGCTCAAATTCCCGAACAAGAGAAATGGCCTCGGTAACCATGCCACGACGCGGCGAAGTCCCATGACGGTGGAATGTACGCGGAAATTACAGTATACCACCTATCCAGGTGCAGCTGCACTGCTACTGCCCGGAAGGAGGTATTTAAACCAAAGAAAAGAACGGAGATATCATGCCGGGTGTAAATGGCGGATCCTCCTGCCCGGCCCCATCCCGTGGTGATGGGGTCGCAAAACCCTAATACTCAGGGAGGGTGGGCAGGGGGTACGCGCCCAGCATGGTATCCTGCAAAAAGATAGCTAAGGGAAAACGGGAGACAAGCCTCCGCAGCTCCTCCCAGTTGGCCCGGAGTCCGCGGAAATTCTAATGAAGGAATATGTCCTCCAGGTCTAGCTGGGACTAGATGCTGTGGCCCTCTTCAAAGAAAAGAACATCACGGGAATGGCCGTACGCAGAACTCCGGGCGCTGTTCGCGGAAAAATGCGCTGGAGGCGATGTCGCCTTCGAGGACTTATCAGGCGAGGTTGGGCTCGCCATGGGAGGTTTTTCCTCCCTACGTCTAGTCTCGAAACCTTAAGCAGACGGGGGTCCGTTATTTGGAGGATCCACCGTCTTCGAGTCACCCAGCCTAGCGCTTGGAGGGGGAGGAGCCCTGGTTTTAATCGAGGGTGGGTGTGAACCTTTTGTGACGCCAGCTCTACCAGGGGAGCGCCTGGGGTGGGTAGAACTCGCAGAAGGGTTCCAAATGGGCGCAGAAACGATCGTGCTCCTTGGCCTTGAGGGGTCAGGAGCAAGTGTTTTTTTTAACAATGAGGCATAAGATGTCCAAGGCAGCGCCTGCCGCGCCAGGACCATGTCCTTAGCCTCGTGAAGTGAGAGACGATCTGGAGCCTGAACGGCCAGGATTTCCTTCTCCAGGAGATAGGCACCACATTGCTTCGAAGAAACGGAGCGCGGCTCTCAGCAATTGACATACTTAGCCATACACGATTTAGACTGATCGTGTGCGGCCATGGAGCAACTTACACAGACTTCGGGTAACTCTGACTTTGCACGTTTACAGGAGCGATTCGTATGGCCGAAGCGGTGGCAGTAGTAGCACCTCCGCGGCAGTGGCACAAATGCCTTCATCGGTAGCGATAACAACCGGCACGCACCGACTCAGGAAGCCTGTCACAGTCTAACGTAACGAAGAGTGTAGGGGTGGGTTTGGAGGACCCTCCCTGTTTTCTCATCACAAACTCGAACTTGACAGCTCTAATGTGATGTTGTGGTGGAGCGAATGTGAGTGTGTATGAAGGGCCATTCTCCCGCCCCGTTCTCCCCAATACCCTCTCCC